>CM056377.1:86487192-86821468 GCA_029718625.1 Synaphobranchus kaupii | reverse complement strand
GTTAATTGTGAATGACTCCGCAGGGGGCCCAGTCTCATGATCAGAAATCCAGAGTTCCAAAATGTCCCTGTGTAACCATTAACTACAAGGGAAAACACGGAACGGACTACCAATACTGAAAATACATATAAATGGAAAAACCAGAAACAGACTAAGACGTAGAGGCATGGGACGTGACAAGAATGAATACTGAAGTGTACAGAAATATCTTATCTGCACAAGTTCAAGCAAATGCCTCCAAACTCATTGGACTGCGCTTCATCCTTCAGCAAGACAATGATCCCAAACAAACTGCGAAAGGAGTAAAGTAACAAAGGAGTTTTTGAAAACTTGGAAACCCTTGCTGTCTTCCCTCGAGTGTTCTATCTTGTGACAAAATTTGTGACATGCAGAAAGCAAACTTAACAGGTGCTCTGCATGGGGTAAACGAGAAGCAAACGAAAATGGAATTGAATGGCCCTAGCAACCAATATATAATTATGAATTGCCTTATATGGAGGATGTCACTTCCATTTAAAGGTCCATACGAAGTCAAAATGGCCCAGAAAAAGCAAAAGAAAGAATTATTCCGACACTGAAATCAAAGTTTTATTAGCAGTTACTCAATCAAGGAAAAAAAATAGTTTTGTATTGTCTGTGCCGGTGTCATAAAGTAAATAGTAAAGTAGCCTACATGGTAAGGTAAAAAGACATCGCAGGATAATAGCATGCAAGAAATGCAGAATCCTCCGTCACACAAACTGTTAAAAGTTCAAGCCTGCATCTGCATCGGACGGTGCAGTGTAAGGGCGGCAGTGTAGTATAATGGTTAAGGAACTGGCCTTGTAACCGAAAGGTTGCAGGTTCGATTCCTAGGTAGGACACTGCCATTGTACCATTACATTGCATTAATTTAGCAGACGCTAAGAAAGTACCCTTGAGAAAGGTACTTAACCTGATTCACTTCAGTAAATGGTAAAAATGTTTAAAAAAATGCTAAAAGAAAGTTGTGTAAGTCGCTCTGGATAAGAGCGTCTGCTAAATGCCTGTAATGTTATGTAATCGGACAGGCGCATTGCCTCTACTAGGCTGCGGTCTGGAAATAAATTAATTTGTTAATTTCCTCATTTTGTTGGTGTTCTGTGCGTGTGAGAGCTGGTTTGAAATCCCAGATTCTCTAGTGATGGAAAGATCTAGTCTATACTCTGTAGGAATCTATACTCTGACTAAGTAAACAGCAATTTGACGTAGCTACACAGTCTCTCACCGCAGTGTTCGGCAAAAAGAGTTGTGAGTCCCACCCGTCTATGGTCCCACCAGGCGACCAGGCCAGGACGTTGAGATACATTTTGCATGACATATGAGCTGCACAGATTTGACAGCCCTTTCTATGCATATTTTGCAAACGTATCTTCAGATGGAGCCTTGAGGCTACGTTTGTGCACTACAGTTACGGCACCAATAACATTGGGCAGTTTGGCAATTTCATAAAAACCCGAAAAGGACTAACCAGCCATACATCACTCTCAGCCAACAAACAGCTTTTGTGCGATCCTAAAGATGTGTTTGGTTCTCTCCTAAGCAGTCAACTCCTCCAACAGTACAAGATCAGCCATTGCAATGCTCGCTATACAGACCTGGAAGTCACTTTATAGCAAGTTTTGTTCAATTGTTAACTGTGTGTTTTAATTAGCATATTTAATGTCATATAACATTTAAATTGAATCAATTCAGAAAAATACTAGCCTACTGGAGCATTCATTACGTTATAAGTCTAATTAAACAAGTTCATAGCCTACAATTGATTAATAGGCATAATCTAATGTGTTTGATTTTTACAATCGTAATTTATTAGTTATGTTTGCATTGTGTATTTCAGAGGCATTTTGTCACATAAATTTAACAGAAAATACAAATAAATTAATGTTCAAATTGTTATCCAGAAGCTACATTTAGTGGCATTTTGAATTTACGTATAAGGTACGCGTGGTCGTGAGCAGTTGTAAAGCTTGTTCGTACATACGAACAAATCTCAGATAAGAAAACGTTGATGAATTTGGTGAATTGCTAATCCGAATGATTTACGTACAAATTTGTTCTGCTCACATTTCATGAATGAGGCCCAATGTCTTTATCCTTATATAATTTCTCAAGAGCTTGTGTTTTAGTAGATGTAAAATTTGATTTTTGCATTGGAGAATTGGCAAACAATATATTAGTATCCCTCTCTACCAATCTACAGAATGTATCTAACAATGAATTCACAGCACAAAAACTGCTCTCTGGTTAAACTTTTTGATGTATGGTGCAGATAGAATCATGAGCACCGTAAGAGGAAGTGCCATTTTCCTAATAGGTTTTCAATCTCAAAGTACAAAAAAAAAAAACCTGAAGAGGTCGGTTTTTACGGTGGCCGAGAAGTGTCAAACGAACTGCATATCCAAAATGCTTTGCTAATTCGAAAAACAGAAAACACAACTGCAAAAGCCACAACACAAATGCAAAAGCCACAACACAACACCAAAAGCCACAACATAACAACGGAAGTGAGCAACAACGGATGTTGATAATGAAATGTACCAACTATTACTGTATTGCCGGGGGACTATTGCAGTATTGCCTACATATGTGGAAGAGGAAACTTCTTGCCCGTTTGCGAAGTAAGTGAAACGTTGTTCGACAGCTAACTATGATTACTATCGCTATGTGATTGTCATAAATGAGCAATGTTGTTCAATGTATTTACTGTATATTTTCATTTATATTTTTGTATTTATAATGTATCCTAGTTTTTCATCACTATTGGACAAAATTATAAATAGGCTAAGCAATTTACAGCCATGTTGACAATACAATAGCTAGTCCACAGGCAAACGGGGCAGGGAAGAATGCTTGGATGTCGCCTGTCAGGCCCTTCCAGTGCGCACTGAAACGCCAAGCCACTGAGCGCCGTCAGTCGCCGGCGTTTCTACTGTGGTCTGCAGTCACCTTAAGTCATCTTGACAGTGGAAAATAAATGCTCGTACATAGCAGTGAAGGAATTGAAGGGCAAATTTCATTGTGAGTATATTAGGCATAACCTTCAGTGCCTTTCGATGAGCTTTTGCTTCGTGGCCTCCATCTATTTCTGTGGCACAAGGCGCACACACAAGCAACGTTGTGTGAGCTCGATGTCTGCCTGTGCATCATCTGATCCCTAACTTGCATCTTGTCTTGAATTAGGCTAACTACTGGAGGAGAGCGGATCCATTTTCTGATATGCATATTTACTGTTGCATATTTAGATAAATAGCCTACAACTACACGGATGCAGTCAGAGTCCTTGTTGCATAACCCGTCTTATACTCTTATTATTTGGGTTGTATTATCTGATAAAGTTTATTAATGGATAGCCCCTTGAGGTGAACCATCTCGTTTTCGAGGGGATCCAACACAAAACATACAATACAATACAATACAATACACAATCACATCAATTACATCATCTAACCAGTGATGTAAAGAAGAGATTTTATGGAAACAAAATAATTACACTTGATTAATAAACTTGATACTGGCTCAGTGTGTGTGTGTGTGTGTGTGTGTGTGGTGGGGGGGGGGGGGGGGGGGGGGGGGGGTGATCCCGACCCACAGTTTGAGAACCAGTGCCATAAGTTGTAGCCCATATACGGGTACCGCTCAGGTTACATTCATCTGATTGACTAATGTTATCTAAATGACGTAACTTAATGCTAACTTTACTGCATAGCTAGCTTCATAATAGCCTAACATTAGATGGCAGAGTACATAAATATGAAAATATAAATACATTGAACAACATTGCTCATCACATAGCGATAGTAATAATAGTTAGCTGTCGAACAACGTTTCACTTCTCAAACAGGCAAGACGTTTCCTCTTCCACTTATGTAGGCAATACTGTAATAGTCTGCCGGCAATACAGTAATAGTCGGCACATTTAATTGTCAACATCTGTTGTTGCTCACTTCCGTTGTTATGGCTTTGCATTTGTGTTGTGGCTTTTGCATTTGTGTTGTCACTTTTGCATTTGTGTTGTGGCTTTTGCAGTTGTGTTGTCGCTTTTGCATTTGTGTCGTGACTTTTGCAGTAGTGTTTTCCGTTAATGCGCTTGTGTTTTTCGAATTTGCAAAGCGTTTTGGATATGCAGTTCGTTCGACACTTCTCGGCCACCGCAGGTTTTAGTCCTGAAAGGATCAGTCATTATAGAATGAACAAAACTCAAGTCTTTATATAAAAGTCTGACTTCATTCGGATGCAAATCCTGACCGATAAGATTGAAAATCAAGTTAATGCGTGACAGGCCTTCCGACTGGAGTCTCGTCCGACCGCGCCACCCACGACGGGTCTTCTGCGATGCAGGGGGTATTCGTAGTGCGCTAATTGCTGCTTCCTTTATCTCCAGTCCCTGCCCCCAAAAAAGCATCACTGTCCCCACTAGATGCAGAGGTGTAAAGGGAGCAGTCCTCAAAACGAACCCTACGTGGGGGTCTGCCGTTTCTGTTGGAACCACGGATAGACTCTACTGTCCTTGTATCCCTGCAAAACGTAATAATTTTCATCTGTTGGAGGTTGCGCCTAAATTGCTCCAGTGATTCAATGACTCAGTCTTGTCGGGGAAGTGAGGTTTAAGGAAAAATGGGTTTATTTTTCTGAATCCAGCAGTTCTAACAATCAACGCCGATGTTAAAATGCCCAGCACTCTGAGTACTGAACACAAGCGGTGTTGTGTGCTAAAACCCCTCACTCAACCATACCTTTTGTTATATTTAATGGATTTAATTAAATTTTTTATTTAAAAAAAAAATTACAATCAATTAAATCACCAAATTAGTTGATAGGCCAGTCGAACAGTAACCTGGTGGATCAACCAACAAGTCAAAACCAAAACTAAATCAGGTCTAAACAATTTTATCACAGGAAAAATCGTGAATTAGAGTAATGAATTGGAATCGGACATTCATTAATGAACGTAGGCTCACTGCTTATACTTTACAAAAAGGAAGACATTAAAACTAGATGTTAAATTGAAGTTACCAGAAAAGAGAGAGAGAGAACTTGCCAGAATAATACAATTTCAGCACAGAATGAATAAAACAAATGCCAGCTATAAAACTCAGCAGTCACGAGTTTACCAAACCAAAGAAAAACTTCTCTGTCTGTAGACTCCAGGAATTCTGCAGCGCTCCCCTCACAGAACTTTCCTGCTCAACAGCCCCCAACTTAGTTCACCAACAAAACAATAAAAAGACCAAGAAAAAGCTAAGTTTCTCCTTCGGCTTCACCATAAATACCTTTCTCTCAAAGCATTGAGGGCCTGTGCCCTGATTGGGTGATGTGAGATAAAGTTTGGAAGAAGGGGGGTTGGGGATCAGATTCCTTTATGGCCAGGACGGCTCTTTCAATAGCTGACAAATTCACTTATTAATTAATGTGCCCTTATGTTGCTCAAAACAGGGCTAGAAATATTCAGGGTTTTAGCCTCTTCTTAACAAGTTCAAACATGATTATCGTGGGCTACAGAATGATTCAGTTGAGCGAGTCGGCGAAATATTACATTTCAGGCTAAATATTGCATCCATGTAACAAGATTCGTAGTAACATGCAAATCTCCGCTTTAGTCTAGATATCTCTTTAAAAATATAAATTCCGAACTGGCATGTTTAACAAGTATTACCTATATTGACATTAAGACTTTCATTTTATGATTTTAATTGAATGTAACAGATTGGCATTCAAACTTAAAATGGAAAGGAAACCATGTGGCCATGTGGTATTCTCTGGTCACACTGGGCTTTGACCTCAGGAAGACTTTTGTGTCCTGGTCTTTCTCCTCAACAGGGGGAAAGACATCCTGGCCAATCTATTCATAGATAAGCAGCGCCTCAGCATGACTTAATTGCCTTTGTCCCTGTGGACTAGGGGGCAGAGAGAAACGCAGATCCTCGGTCAGGTCAGCAGAGCAGGCCTCTTGATAACCGAGTACCATTGAATGGACTATGAGCAAGTTTGCCATATCACATTATACATTCTCTATTGGAGGCCGTAATCTCAAAGCTATATACCCGACAGTCTGTTGGTTGAAAATAGTCTCATATGAGATGCAATAAAAGATGAGTCTCCACAATCTGTTCTTTAACATGATTCAGTTCCTAACAAGGTGAGGTCCAGTGAGGCTTTGTTCTTGAATACAAATTTAAAATTGTGGAGTAGCCTTCAGAGCCAAATCAAGAAAAAACATGTCTCTTAATTGAACCAACATATAAAAGACCATTTTCTCTCTAAAATTGGGAGATAATAAAGCTTTTTGGATTTGAATTGCAGTTGACTAGACTCTCAATCTGACCCAACAAATTAAATGAAGAGACGTGACAGAGTAATACAACAGCAGTGTTTTTGCAGTGAAGCAATGACAGGCCCAACTGAAACCCACATATGTAGCCCACACATAATGTAATTGGAAATGCACATTGATCTGGTTTGAAGTGACATGATGAAGCCATTTCAGTTAGGGCAATCAAAGAAAAGTGAAAGCGGGTTGTTTTTTTTTACTCATTGTCATAAAGGTAGCTCTGAAAGAGAATGCAATAGCTACTGACATTTCAGTTTTCAATGGAATCCTGTGTATCTTCTAGGATTCTCTTTAAAAAAAACACTCTGGAGCTATTTGGGAGCTGACACGGAACAAAGTGACAGAATTGACAATCCAATTCCATCGGTGATATCCATAAATGATCTGTGACTGGATTAATTGCACAGATGCTAATTTGAGTTTAATGTGAAACTGGCATACAGAGTTCAGATGGAGGTTAAGAAAACTTTTGTGTTTTAAAAGAAAAGACATGCTGAGGCTGGCTACTGAGTCACAGCTTCTGTATTACACAAGTATTTCAGTACCAGGGCACAGGATCTGTTACCTCTCAGAGTGCTGTTCCTGGGAAAAATTAAATAAAAAATATTTTCCTGATATTTATGAAGACTGATATAACTGTCCGTGATTTTTTGTGATGACAGTGGTGGCATTCTTATAAGGCAGGAGTTCAAACTTGTTATTGAAATGCTACTTATATGGATATATACAGCATAATGACTTGCAAATATACAAGGAAAGTGTGGTGTCACCAGAATATGAAGCAGGATCAGTTACAATGGAGTTCTGTCCTTGGTAGCAGTGTTGCAAGCTCAGCATATCTGTTGCTAGATTTAACAACATTTGAGGATTATGTTATTTATTAGCTTTACAAACATGCTTACCCAGTGTGACTTACATGTCTACATATTTTCCATTTATACAACTGGATAATTTACTGAAGTGCTGTGGGTTAAGTATCTTATGTAAAGACTCAAAATCAGCACCTCAACTGGCATGCCGATCATTTATTTATTTATTGTTCATGCCCAGCTCTTCTGTAGTATTACTTGTGATGATTATATAAACTGTGTACGGGATGTGGCCTGAATGCAATAAACAGATGTTCTAAATTTAACACAGACACACGCACGCATGCACACAAACACACAGAAATAAAAGTCACATTTGGTCACATTCTGAACAATTAACAAATAAGTAGTAAATAAGAAAATCCTGTCAGGTATATGGACAAAGCCTTACAGTAATGCCTATTTTCGCTGTGAATACATATCCAGAATTAAATGAAGAGACATCCACATATTCACATGCATGTCTTTGTCATTCGTACTGTTTCACATTTATCCTATTTTCATCAGAAACCTGAAAAGGACTGATAGTGAACTGCCTTACTCTCAGTGAAGGATCACAAAAAATTACTCAAACTGCAATCTTCACTTAGACTGTGAGGCTGTAATGAAAGATCCACTTACTTTCGCACTGAAGGAGTTTTTCCTCTGTATTACCTCCTCTTCAGGGTTGGTCTATGGTAGAGTAGTAGACAGACAAAGGTGGGTGGCCAGTTTCCGTGAAATATCTTGCAATAGGAGACACATACAATGTATGTGGATGGCACTCTCATGTTCGATTATTCAAGTTTTGACTTGTTTTCTTTTACCTACATAGTGAAGACACCGACAAGTGATTACACAAATCAAATTCATTGTTATTCATGTCAACAATTGTTTAATTGCGTATTTTTTTACATCCCAGTGCCAACTCTAGTTACGTTTCACTCAAGTGCAAGAAGGAAAGATGTTAACTCACTTAAAGGGTAATTCCACCCAAGAACAACATTAAACTTATTGAACAGATCAAGGCACAACTAAGTCTTTCTTTGTGGCTGGCCAAAAAAAAAATCTGTACTGAGTTATTTGAATATAAAGTTGAAAATTCGGTAGAGGTATATGTCAAAATGACCACCACTTCCTCGTTTTTGAAAGACTACAGTGTTTTCAAATGGGCGTGTAAATGTTATAGCAAGTAGGCGGAGCCAGCGAGGGAAGAATTTCTGCCTGCATCTCACTGTTCTCAGTAGGGACACATCGTAGATCAAGCTAGCTTTCATTCCTATTTTATTATAACGTCAGAAAATTACATTGATAGGCTATGTTATTTCCTAAAGATGTTTGGCAAACTAAACCAAACAGGACTCAAGTGCTGTCGGTTACAGTGTGGAGCTCCTCCGATATTCCCTGATTCCCTGTAGCCTACATCTTCCTCTGCCTTACTGAATCACCCGGTAAGGAACCATGTCAACTAACGTTACATTATGATCCATGACCATTAAGTAGACTAACTTAGCTAGCTGACCATAATTGAACGGTTTCACTTTGAGCATTCGATTACAGAAGTGATGTATGTTTTTCTGGGCTAGTGCGTTAGCTGTTGTTAGCAACAGGTTTCTTGGCATAAAACAAATAGTTTTTTAAATATGTTTGCCATGGAATAGGCTACAGTTGTCATGGTCTCCTACCTTATTTCTCGTTTTCCACGCCTATCCACGTTTCCGATCTATCGGATTTTCCGCATTCCGTTGCGGGATTTTATTTTACCCCAGGTAATTATTCTTTTCACCTGGCTTACCTGGTGCCAGGTATTTAATCCCCTGAGTTCCGCTTCCGGGCGCTTCGAGATCATTTCATTTTCTTACGAATGTCAGGGCTTAGTTGTTTTTCTCTGTCTGCCTAAAAAAGATCTGTTCTTTTGTTTTTGACAGTAGACCTTAGACTACCTGAAGCTCAGGGGATTGCTTTTCAGTTCCCTTTTTTCCTCTCCTACTCTCTTTGTCTTTGAGAGTTTGAGTCTTATTTTGTTTTCATTTATTTCACCAATTATCGGGCGTTATAGTCACGTTCCGAAGGTGTCTTGTTTTTTCCTGTTCTTACCTTTGCTACTTTCTTTATTTTCGCCAGTTTCTTGGCTATCCCGGTTCATCAGGGTGTTTATTGTTTGGCTCTACCGAGGAGTTTTTCTTCCTCATATACCTCTGCCCGTGTTTCGTGGCTATCCCGTTTTCCAAGGGTGTTTTTTATTTGGCTACGGCCGGGAGGTTTTCATCCCTTGTTTCTTTGTCGCGTTTGGCTCATTGCAGTAGTGCTTCAAACCCCTCACAGTATCTCGAAGCCAATGGATGAACCAGCTACCTCTCCCCCTGATCAGGAGAGAGCTAACCCTCCTGAGCAGAGCATGGCTGCTCTTCATTCGCAGCAACAGGCGCTTACTACCCAGGTAGAGAGCCTGAGTAACCAGCTGCGGGTTCAGGAAGGCTGGTTTCGGGAGTTGGCGGAGAATATGCGCCGCCTCACTGTTGCACAAACACCTCCACCTGAAGTCCAAGCCATTCCCCCTCCAGTCCCTGAGGCTTCTCCTCTTAAAGAGCCGAAACTGCAGCTTCCCCTCCGCTATGACGATAGGGCAGGCAAGTGCCGGGGGTTTCTAGCACAGTGCTTAATTTTTTTTAAAGCCCAGGCAGCACGGTTTACCACACAAGAGTCCCGGGTGGCCTTTATCCTTTCTCTCCTCACCGGATCCGCACTTGACTGGGCAACCCCTTTGATTATTAACAGCTCGCCCACGTTAAATACGGCCAAATCGCTGATGGACGCGATGGAATCCGTGTTCGATCAACGCATTTCTGGCCAGGAGGCAGCTAGGCGCCTTGTACGCCTTCGCCAGGGTAACGAAACGGTAGCCGACTTTTCCATCAGGTTTCGTGCCCTGGCAGGCGAAACGGGCTGGCCTGAAGCTCCTCTCATGACTCAGTTTACGGAGGCACTGAGCGACCATATTCAGGATACGCTGACGGTGCTAGAGCCGTGTGAGACCCTGGATGCCTTAGTCGCTACGGCTATCCGTATCGACAATCGGGTTAGAGATCGGGTCCGTACTAAGGGAGGCAGGAGAGACCGCCCAGGCTCTTCACGCTTCGCTCCGTTTACAGCGCCTGTTCCGTTTCCCGTCGCTCATACTTCACGAAGTCATGAGGAGCCTATGCAGGTCGATGGCGCGTCTTACGGTTCCCCTGGGGATTCTTCCCCAACTGCAGGGTGGTGCCGCTATTGCAAGCGCCAGAGCCATACCATTGATCAATGTCCCAAGCTCTCGGGAAAAGGGCCGTCTCGTTAGAGGACCCGGGACCCCTAGCGAGACAGGACGGTACTCCATCTCGGACCCTACTCCTCTCTGATCGAGAGGGTCCCGTCGTGTATTCAGAGGAGGGGGACGAGAGCCTAGAGTGGGACTCTCGTGCTGATGGTCTTTCCCCCTGGGAGGAGAACTCCCTCGAGGAGTTTTCTGATTCAGAGATTTGCTGGTCACCCTCTCCCTCTTCACCTAGAGAGGCTAATGAGGTTAAGCTGGCGGGGTCACTGGAGTTTTCCCTACCGCCTAATGTCCCTTCCGAGTACATTAACTTCGCAGAGGTCTTCAGTAAACGGAGAGCTACCACTCTTCCTCCCCACCGTCCTTATGATTGTGCCATAGAATTGCACCCTGGCACCACTCCCACCAGAGGGAGTTTATATTCGTTGTCCGCCCCTGAAAGCGCGGCCATGAAAGAGTACATTGAGGAGGCGTTGGCTAACGGTTTCATAAGACCGTCCACCTCTCCTGCTGGAGCAGGCTTCTTTTTTGTAAAAAAGAAAGATGGAGGCCTGAGGCCTTGTATAGATTATCGCTCACTCAACGCCATTTCCATTAAAAACCGGTACCCTCTTCCCCTTATGAATTCAGCGTTCGAACGCCTTCAGGGGGCAGTGGTCTTTTCCAAGCTCGACCTCCGCAACGCCTATAACCTGGTGCGTATGCGTGAGGGCGATGAATGGAAGACCGCCTTTAACACTCACAATGGACACTATGAATACCTGGTTATGCCTTTTGGGCTCTCTAGCGCCCCCTCTGTATTTCAGGCGTTAGTAAATGATGTACTGCGGGAGATGCTGGAGAGGTTTGTTTTCGTCTATTTAGACGATATTTTAATTTTCTCTCCTGATCTGCAGACTCACATCGGGCACGTAAAACAGGTATTGAAGGCTCTGCTGCAGGCCAAACTGTTTGTCAAAGCAGAGAAGTGTTCATTCCACGCCAGCACTGTCTCATTTTTAGGGTTCATAATTTCGGAGGGCAGAGTCCGTATGGATCCGGATAAAGTCTCTGCTGTTCTAAACTGGCCCACTCCCCGCTCTATGAAGCAGGTTCAACGTTTTCTTGGGTTCGCTAATTTTTACCGGCGGTTCATTAGGAACTTTAGTGCGCTCGCCGCACCTATTACTGCTCTTACTAAGAAAACGCCTGCAGGGCAATTTCGCTGGAACTCCAGAGCGAACTCCGCATTCATGGAGTTAAAGAAAAGGTTCAGTTCCGAGCCCATTTTAATTACGCCCAATCCCTCCCTCCCGTTTATCGTGGAGGTTGATGCCTCCGAATTAGGAGCAGGCGCCATCCTATCCCAGCATTCCCCCGTCGACCGTAAATTACACCCATGCGCTTACTTCTCTCGTGCCCTTACTCCGGCCGAGAGGAATTACGACGTGGGGGACCGGGAGCTGCTGGCTGTCAAATTGGCTCTGGAGGAATGGCGTCACTGGTTGGAGGGAGCGGAGCACCCCTTCACTGTCTGGACTGATCATAAAAATTTAGAATACGTCCAGCAGGCTAAAAGACGTAATTCGCGGCAGGCACACTGGGCATTGTTCTTTACCCGGTTTAACTTTTTACTTACATACCGGCCCGGGTCAAAGAACATTAAACCAGATGCGCTCTCTCGTATTTTTGATCAGTCCGACAGCTCCGTTATCCCAGAGTCCATTTTGCCAGGTGCGCAGATCGTAGCTCCGGTTTTGTGGGACATTGAAGTTGCTGTCCAGGAGGCTTTACGCCTTGATCCTGGTCCAGGCGGCGGCCCCGCCAATTGCCTTTTTGTTCCCTCTAATGTGAGGTCCCAAGTGCTCCAGTGGGGTCATTCCTCACAAATCACCGCACACCCAGGCGTTCACCGCACCAAAGAATTCCTCTCCAGACGCTTCTGGTGGCCTGGTATGGAGAGGGATGTGCGCAAATTTGTCGCCGCTTGTTCCATTTGCGCCCGGAATAAGGGTTCTCGACTCCCACCCGCGGGTCTATTGCGTCCCTTGCCCGTGCCCAGTCGTCCATGGAGTCACATCGCTTTGGATTTTGTGACCGGGTTGCCCGCTTCTCAGGGTAACACGGCCATCCTTGTCATAGTTGACAGGTTCTCCAAGGCAGCTCATTTTCTGGCTCTAACTAAACTACCGTCTGCACCTGAGACCGCCCAGTTGATAGTCAATCATGTATTTAGAATTCACGGGTTACCCCGCGACGTGGTCTCTGACCGCGGCCCCCAGTTTGTCGCCAAGTTCTGGCGTTCCTTTTGCGCGCAGTTGGGCGCGTCCGTTAGTCTGTCTTCCGGTTTTCACCCGCAGACTAACGGGCAGACTGAACGCATTAATCAGACGCTGGAGAACACTCTTCGCTGCTTGGCGTCCTCCAACCCCACCTCATGGAGTCGGTACCTTCCTTGGGCCGAATATGCCCATAACACGTTGCGCAATGCCTCCACGGGCCTTTCTCCATTTGAGGCGCAGGTCGGTTACTTGCCCCCTCTCTTTCCTGAGCTGGAGAGGAATGCGGAGGTTCCGTCTGTGGGTTCCTTTGTCCGGAGATGTCGTGCGGTGTGGAAGCGAGTTCGCGCTTCACTTTTGCGAGCGTCTGCCGTTCAAAAGGCTTCTGCTGACAAACACCGGCGTTCGGCTCCCTCGTATCGGGTAGGCCAGCGGGTCTGGCTTTCCACACGGGATTTGCCCCTGCGAGTCGAGTCTCGTAAACTCGCCCCGCGTTACATTGGACCCTTCAAAATTATCTATAAAATCAACCCCGTTACGTTTCGTCTTCAATTGCCGCGCTCCATGCGCATTCACCCCACTTTTCATGTCTCTCGACTAAAGCCGGTCCTGGTCAGTGCTCTGTCCCCAGCTGAAACACCACCCCCCCCCCCCTCGGATCGTGGACGGGGGTCCGGTTTATTCTGTCCGCCGCATTCTGGCAGAGAGACGGGTGGGTCGGGGTTTTCAGTTTTTGGTGGATTGGGAGGGCTATGGTCCGGAGGGGCGTTGCTGGGTTCCGTCCAGAAATATCTTGGATCCCCAGCTTATTAAAGATTTCCGTGGTAATCGAATTGAGGGATCGCCTGGGGTCGCCCCTTAGAGGGGGGGTCCTGTCATGGTCTCCTACCTTATTTCTCGTTTTCCACGCCTATCCACGTTTCCGATCTATCGGATTTTCCGCATTCCGTTGCGGGATTTTATTTTACCCCAGGTAATTATTCTTTTCACCTGGCTTACCTGGCGCCAGGTATTTAATCCCCTGAGTTCCGCTTCCGGGCGCTTCGAGATCATTTCGTTTTCTTACGAATGTCAGGGCTTAGTTCTTTTTCTCTGTCTGCCTAAAAAAGATCTGTTCTTTTGTTTTTGACAGTAGACCTTAGACTACCTGAAGCTCAGGGGATTGCTTTTCAGTTCCCTTTTTTCCTCTCCTACTCTCTTTGTCTTTGGGAGTTTGAGTCTTATTTTGTTTTCATTTATTCCACCAATTATCGGGCGTTATAGTCACGTTCCGAAGGTGTCTTGTTTTTTCCTGTTCTTACCTTTGCTACTTTCTTTATTTTCGCCAGTTTCTTGGCTATCCCGGTTCATCAGGGTGTTTATTGTTTGGCTCTACCGAGGAGTTTTTCTTCCTCATATACCTCTGCCCGTGTTTCGTGGCTATCCCGTTTTCCAAGGGTGTTTTTTATTTGGCTACGGCCGGGAGGTTTTCATCCCTTGTTTCTTTGTCGCGTTTGGCTCATTGCAGTAGTGCTTCAAACCCCTCACAACAGTAGCTAACCTTACATTCGTTAATGGAAGGAGGTCGGATATCGGGGTGATAAATGCGTCGTTTCCATGTTTTTACCGACATCAATGCATTCGAGTTGCACTGGGAAAGTTTTGGCTTTGCTAGCAAACATAGCTACAATTGCTAACAAGTAGCCTTCAACAATGACGTTTTAACTTTCAATTGTATACGTATGTTTAATATTCTGTATCGGCATGTTGGTTGATACGAAAGCATTTCATGCTGAAAAACGAGAGGTCGGGATTGATTTTCAGACATGGAACCAGGGGGGCGTAGCCTAGCTAAAGTGTTACAAACTTCTGGCTAGGCTGGCTAATGTTTTTACGATACCAAACGTAGATAAATGAAGGGCCATATTTCCCCTGTTTTTCTGGAGACTGAGCTAATGATGGTGGTATTTTCTCAGAATAACTGTTACATTAGTGGCTAACTTGCCAGCGAGTTACGTGGCCTCTAGTCTCTAAGAAACGCCACAGGCAGGCACTACACTAGCAGTAAAATTCCCAGCCCCTTGGCCTCCACTTCTGTCACGTCATTCAGTGGGCGTGGCAACCTGTTGTCTGAACTGTAAGCTGACTGTAAGCTTTGTCGCTGTTGTAGTTCATTCTAAGGCAAGTACCTGGTACATGCGCAGTAGTTTGGGGCTACATCTCTGCTCTCACTACAGGTAGAAAGTTGGCTGAGAGCTCATTTTAATCAGGAGGAGACAAACCAAACATTATTTTTGGGTGGAATTACCCTTTAAATTCTGTCACCATGGATCAATATGTTTGTGATGTTCCTTGCCCTCTAATGAGAAAACAAGGGCAAAGTATTAAAAATCTTATTAAAAAAGTAGCTGTAGATAACAGATGCCTATGATCTTTGATAACCCTCTGTATATCATTGTTTAGAGGTGTGTAATTAGTGGTACACATGAGTACTCCTTCCTGGCTTCATTTGAGTTCTTCCGTGTGTGGGATATTTGTACACAAACTGACAAAATCACGTGACAAATTGAATCTTGCGTTGGGAATCAACAGAAGCTTTCATATACGAACTCACGGATGCATGCATGCATGGCAGCTACCTGCCACGTCAACTCTATTGCTCCGCAATCTGAGATATCTCATATTTTTTTAATCCTATTTTTTTATGATTCCTAAAACTGCACACGGATTGTGTAATATATATTTAATTCTTTATATATTTTTATATATTTTATAATTGAAAAGCTGTGGCTTTCCGTCTTTTATTTTATTATCGCATCTAACACAAATTTTATGCGTCGATACGAAACTACTCTCTCTTGGATCTCCACCTGAAAACTTCAACTGGATCCGTAAGCTGTCGACAGAGACCCTGCCCTCTCACCTGGATTCGTAACCTGCTCTTCTCCAGTGACTTGTCCTCTCCTCTCGGATGTGCTTTCTGCCCTGCTCCGCTGTGTGCCTGGCCCGGCTCTTAGCGTCTGCATTCTCCCCACAAATCATTACACCCACATACATCCAGCTCCCCATTCCACTCTCCCGATTTCTTTATCAAACAGAGAAAAATGACTCTCTTAGTGTTACTTTGCATGCTGACACTATTTTTTTGAACGGAAAGGGTGATCTGTGCTGGGTGAGTAATGCAGCCAATAATGTCCATTGATCCGATGGACATTGCTTGCATGGGAACATGCTTTTTTCCCCCGGTTACAATGAAGCAAGTGCTGCCGATGCATTTGTCTTGGGACATGAACTATCTAAACTTCCGTAACTTCATAACCAAAATGGTTTTAAAGGATTGTTTTGTATTATCTGATGAGTGCCTAACAGACTTTGCTTGCAGCAACAAGCCAAAGAAACATTCGTCATGTAAGAAATTAAGATGTGTGGTGATGGTCTGGTCTTGGTGTCTTGCATATGAATGTTTGTAGCCTGTTGCCTAAAATAGAGTTTATTAGAATATGGGCCAAATCAACAAACGCTGATATCATTGTGATTTCTGAAACCTGGCTAAAGAAGTCAGTTTTAGACAGTGATGTTTTTATTGGTGGATACAAAGTGTACCGCACAGACCGTCCAAAGAAAAAAGGTGGTGGAATAGCTATTTATGCCAAGTCAAAGTTTCATGTAAATGTGGTGCTGTCTGAATCTATTCGTTTGCAATTGGAATAGCTTGCACTGAATATAAAAGTCTAAAATTGTCTCAGTTTAACTGTTAGGCTGCCATCAGCACCAAAAGGTGCTATTGACTCCTTGTTGCACCTTTTATCCAAACTCCAGTACAGTGAAATAATCATGGCTGGTGATCTGAACTGGGACTGGCTAACTCCAGTATCTGATGATTTTAAATCGTACTGTGACTCCATGAATAGTACCCAACTGATTACTTTGACTACCCGACCTAACCTTAAATGTCCTGATAAGTCAACACTCATTGATTTGATCCTGACTAATACTCCCCACAAATTTTCTGCTACTGGTGTTTTTTGTAACGACCTCAGTGATCACTGTGCAGTTGTTGCAATAAGAAATACTGTCCCTAAGACAAAACCACGCTTGATTCACAAGCGAAATTTAAAATGATTTGTTGGAACAAGGCTTTCTCTGGGATTTATTTTATTTTGATTGGTCTAGGATTGAGCAAATCCCTGATGTGGAGACGGCATGGAAATTCTTCTGTGATAGCTTTTTAAATATGTTAAATATACATGCCCCTTATCGCAGATACAGAACTAAAGGCCGGGATACTTCCTGGGTTACACCTGAGCTGTCTGTTTTTATTCATGAATGGAACCTGGCCTGGGCTAAGGCTAGAAAATCAGGTTCCGATAGCGATTGGCTTTCCTTTAGAAAACTACGCAATAAGTGTTCAGTTTTTATCAGGAATACCAAATCTGAATTTTATCTGTCCGAGACTTCAAAAAATCTGAATGACCCGAGGAAATTCTGGAAAACCATTAAGTCTATGTCTAAGAATTGTAACCTGCATGATCTACCTGTTGTATTGTGAAATACTCAGATGCTGTCTATAATCAAACAGAAATGCTGAACTGTTTTAATGAGCACTTTATATCATCTGGTTCTCTATTTGACACTAGCTCTATTCCAACTGTACAATCTTGTTTAGACAATTCGCCAAATAGTGGACTAAAATAGTATATAAACTCCTCAAAAAAAGTTCGGAAACGTTATTTCGGTCGAATATTCCTCCCCTTTAATAATACCAATTGGTATTGTATTTTATATCGTTGGAAAGCCTGATTAGTCACCTTTACAACGAGGTACAACTTGTAAGGATCATGCATTCGTGGAATGAGCAACACAGCTAACCGTGTGGGTAGCGGCCCAAAAAAATGTGCCTAAATCCCCTGCAGTATTCTTCTGTTGGTATTCACTCTCGTTTTGAGCTGCAAGTGCTGGCAGGTGTATGCCAGTCACAGGTGTGTGACTGGCACCTGATTGGCACCTAATTGACAGCACTTGTGTGCATGGGTCCTGCAACTTTGTTGAGTTTGTGTGTGCTCCAAGCATAAACATGCCACGTTTGTCCCTTCAGGATAAGGCCCGTGCAATAGGGCAAGTGGAAGCTGGTGTTCCGGCACGCAGAGTGGCAGCATTATTTGGTGTCAGCCCTGGTACCATTTCCAAACTTAGGACCAAGTTCCGTGAGACTGGTGAAGTCAAAGACAGACCACGAAGTGGCCGTCCCAGGAAGACAACACCCCAAGAAGACCGGTTCCTCACCCTTGCTTCACTGAGGAACCGTAGGCTTTCTTCCAGAGATTTACAGGCAAGATTTGCACAACGGTACCACAGACAGATCTCTGATCAGACGGTGAGGAACAGACTGCACATGGCCGGTCTTCGTGCTTATAAGGCTGCCAGGAAGGCAGGATCAAAGTATGGAGACGGCGTGGAGAACGCTATGCAGATTGCTGCACAGATCGCGTGATACCTTTCAATGGGGGCAGTGTCATGGTGTGGGGCGGTATCTCTCTCACAGGCAAAACAGAACTTGTCATCATTGAAGGCAATCTCAATGCAGTGAGATATCGGAATGAGATTCTGGAGCCAGTGGCAATCCCATATCTCTAGAATCAGGGACCTAACTCCATCCTCCAGGATGACAACGCTCGCCCCCACAGAGCCAGGATCATCACAGAGTACCTCCAGAATTTGGGAGTGGAGAGGATGGAATGGCCTGCCGTGAGTCCAGACCTCAACCCAATTGAACACCTGTGGGATCAGCTTGGGCGTGCTGTACGTGCCAGAGTGACCAACGCAACCATGTTGGCTGACTTGCGGCAAATCCTGGTTGAGGAATGGGATGCCATCCCACAGCAGTGTGTGACCAGGCTGGTGACCAGCATGAGGAGGAGGTGCCAAGCTATTGTGACTGCGTATGGATCTTCCACACGCTACTGAGGTCCCTGACAGTGTAAAATGAATAAAGTGTAAAAATGTCCAATATGTGTTGTTTTTTCCTTATTACTGTGGGAGAGTGCAATCATCCAATCCACCAAGCAACTCAAAACGAGAGTGAATACCAACAGAAGAATATTGCAGGGGATTTTGGCAAATTTTTTTGGGCCGCTACCCACACGGTTAGCTGTGTTCCTCATTCCACGAATGCATGATCCTTACAAGTTGTACCTCGTTGTAAAGGTGACTAATCAGGCTTTCCAGCGATATAAAATACAATACCAATTGGTATTATTAAAGGGGAGGAATAATCGACCGAAATAACGTTTCCGAACTTTTTTTGAGGAGTTTATATATAATATAAATATAATAGTGGACTCAGCTTCTCTCCTTTTCTTGTTCAGGAAGTACATGATGCCCTTTCAGCCCTTGACCCTAAAAAACCTGCAGGTCCTGATCTTCTTGAACCTAGGTTCTTAAAACTAGCTGCAGATATCATTGCTGAGCCATTTACCTATCTTTTTAACCTCACCCTCAAATGCAATGAAATCCCTAAGATTTGGAAGTCAGCTTATGTTCTCCCTCTGTTAAAGGGGGGAGACCCAGCTATCTTAAACAATTACCGGCCTATTTCTAAGCTTTCAACTCTAGAAACTTTGGTCAGTGTTCAGCTTAAGGAGTTTCTATACACAAATGCTACTCTATATTCTGTCCAATCAGGTTTTAGGAAAAGGCACAGTACTATTTCAGCAGCAATGAAGGTTATCAATGATATCACAGAAGCTCTTGATAAAAAGCTACACTGTGGTGCCCTTTATATTGATCTATCGAAAGCATTTGATACAGTGGACCGTGCTATTCTTAAGAGAGGTTGATTGGGATAGGACTATTAGAACAGGCCGTGGCATGGTTTGAAAACTACTTGTCAGGTAGAAGTCAATGTACTCAGTTTAGGGGTCTCACCTCTGATTTGCTGCCTGTGTGTACTGGAGTGCCCCAGGGTTCTGTTTTAGGGCCGCTTTTGTTTACCAATTATATTAATAACCTTGGATGTAATGTTGTGGATGCAAACCTGCACTTTTATGCTGATGACGCCATTATCTACTGTTGTGCTTCCTCTTTTGCTCTGGCGTATGATAACTTGCAAACTGCTTTTGACTCAGTGCAACTAAATCTATGTAGATTGAAGTTGGTCTTAAACACAAGCAAAACTAAATTAATGTGGTTTAGTAGATCAAAGAATAGACCGTTAAACCTACCTGTTATCATTACAAAACAAGGTAAGGAGATTGAAACAGTTTCATCTTATAAGTATCTCAGAATTTTAATTAATGATTCTTTGTCCTTTGAAAATCATGTTCAGCAACTCACAAGCAAGCTAAAACTAAAGGTTGGTTTTTATTTTAGAAATAAGGCTTGCTTCTCCTTTTGAAGCTAAAAAGAGGCTTGTTGCTGCCACTTTTCTTCCAGTCATTGATTATGGGGACATTTTATATTTATAATGATCTTTCCCCACCTAACCTGTCTTATCTACCATGGTGCATTACGATTCATAACTAACTCTAAGGCTCTTACACATCACTGCACCTTATACGCCAGGGTTGGTTGGCCTGCTCTAGCCACACAGACTCAGCCACTGGCATATTTTTATTTATAAGGCGATCCTTGGCCTTTTGCCCCCCTACTTATGTTCGTATCTTAGTAGGACTAATGCAGGTGTATATTCTTTGAGGTCTCAGGATCTCATGCTTTTATCTGTCCCCTTAGTATGGAGAGAAGCAGGTAAAAAAAAAGCTTTCAGTTACTTTGCTCCTTCAACCTGGAACTCCCTGCAAAAAAAAAAGAAAATGGAAATACGTGTCTCACTAAATGTTTTTAAAAGGTTTGTTAGAGATATGGAGGCAGCTTCCTTGACCTGCTTATGTTTTTGATGATGTCTATTACCTGTGATTTAGGTGCATTTGACTATTAATTAATGATCTTTCTTTTCTTATGCTTTAACTTGTTAAATGTTGTCTGTCTGTAACTTTGTTGTGACTGCTGCTACCAATTTTTGGTCAGGACACTCTTGGAAATTAGATTTTTAATCTCAAGAGGTATCTCCTGAATAAATAAAGGGTAAATAAAAAATAAAGAATCTTGCTCTTATCTTACAGATAAGATGGTAGCAGAGAAACTAAAGATATTATTAGTATTATATTAAAATTAATTATATATTAAAATATACAATATTTCTGTTAAAGATCCAATACTAGTCACACTTGTATGACCACTAGGTATATTTTAAATTCTTTATGCATTTAGGCAGAATTTACATCACATGCATTGTTGGAAATTTTTTTTTTGATATTTAAGTTTCAACATTGGTGCATGGGTTTTATGGTCAGAAGAGACACAAACATGTAGCTTTCTGATCATGCATGCTAACTGGGTTTGGCATTGAAAAAAGGACGCATATGTTTAAAATCATGGCATACCTACGGTGAAATATGGTGGTGGATGCTGGGAGGTTGTTTTGCATGTACTGGTCCTTGGGCTCTTTTTAAGGTCAATTGAATCATAAACTCTAGCACGTACCCACTACCCAGACATTTTGGCCAAAAACCTGGTATCCCTATACACTAGAAAGCTCAAACATGACTGCATGTTTTGCATTTTTGCCACCTCAGTCTCCTGACATTAACCCATCAAATATTTGTGGCTTGAATTGAAGAGGAGTCCACAAACATAGACTGAAGGATCTTGAAAGATTCTGTATGGTCAAAGACATCCCCAACCCTACCCCCATATGTTCATATATATCTCATAAAACACTACAGAAGATTACTCATTAGGGTTATCTGTGCAAAGGGAGGGTGCACAAAGTACTGGAAATAGGGGTGTGAAGCACTGTGACATCTTTTTGGAACAAATAATTTACGTGTTAAACAAAATTAAGCATGCAATATCCCAGCTAACGAAATCGTGTTCTAGGAAGGTTCCCTGTATGTTATTAAGGTTGCTCTAAACGTTCCCTGGTTGATGCAATGTTGAGTTTTTTTCAAGTTCTAAGAACTTTCATACAACGTTTCTGAGGAACGTCCCTTTAACATTCCAGAAACATTCTAGGAGCATTCCTCTTAGGTTCTAGGCACATTCTATGTAACCTGAGGGTATCATTCTGGGAACCTTCCTCTTGTGCTCCACGAACAGTTTATATAACATCAGGGGAACATTCTAGGAGCATTCCATGTAACATCAAAGGGGAACATTCTCTGGGCATTCCATAAAACATCAGGGCAATGTTCTATGTTACATGAGGGTATCGTTCTGGGAACCTTCCTCTTGCTCTCCACGAACAGTTTATATAACAGCAGGGGAACATTCTAGGAGCATACCATGTAACATCAGAGGGGAACATTCTCTGGGCATTTCATAAAACATCAGGTCAACATTCTATGTAACAAGAGGGCATCGTTCTGGGAACCTTCCTCTTGCGCTCTACGAACAGCTTATATAACATCAGAGGAACATTCTAGGAGAATTCCATGGAACACCAGAGGAATGTTCTATGTAACATTAGGGTAACTTTCTGGGAACCTTCCTCTTTCGCTCTATGAACAGTTTATATAACATCAAGGTAACATTCTAAGAGCATTCCATGTAACATCAGAGGGGAACATTCTCTGGGCATTCAATAAAACATCAGGGCAACGTTCTATGTAACATGAGGGTATCGTTCTGGGAACCTTCCTCTTGAGCTGTATGAATAGTTTATATAACATCAGGGGACCATTCTAGGAGCATTCCATGAAACATCAGGGGAACATTCTATGTAACATGAGGGTAATGTTCTGGGAACCTTCATCTGGCGTTCTAAGAGTATTCTATATAATATGAGGGGAACATTCTCTGGGCATTCCATAAAACATCAGGGCAACATTCTATGTAACATGAGGTTAACATTGCGGGAACCTTCCTCTTGTGCTCGACGAATATTTTCAATAACATTAGGGGAACATTCTAGGAGCATTTCATGAAACATCAGAGGAACGTTCTATGTAACACGACAGTATCGTTCTGGGATCTTTCCTCTTGCGGTCTACGGACAGTTTATATAACATCAGGGGGGCATTCTAGGAGCATTCCATGAAATACCAGGGAACATTCTATGTAACATGAGGGTAACATTCTGGGAAACTTCCTCTTGTGCTCTATGAACAGTTTATATAACATCAGGGGACCATTCTAGGAGCATTCCATGAAACATCAGGAGAACATTCTACGTAACATGAGGGTAACGTTCTGGGAACCTTCCTCTGGCGTTCTAAGAGTATTCTATATAATATGCGGGGAACATTCTCTGAACATTCCATAAAACATCAGGGCAACGTTCTAAATAACATGAGGATAACATTCTGGGAACCTTCCTCTTGCGCTCTACAAACATTGTATATAACATCAGTGCAACAGTCTAGGTGCATTCCATGTAACGTAGGGGGAATGTTCTGTGAACCGTTTTTTTTGTGTTCTTCAAACATTCAATATGATGTTCCAGGAACATGCCAGGGACATTCTATATAACATTAGGGGGACGCTCATTTAAAAGGTTTAAATGCAGGGTCTAAGTGCCAAGGTTGGGAACCATTGAGAAACATAGCAGAGGAGATATAGGCTGAATGCAAGTACACAGCTTTCAGGTTATGGTACACAGTGCAATGCAATGAGGGTTTAAAGACACTCCAGGGGGAGTTCTACAACAATTTCCATACAACATTTACACTTACTCAATTTAGATCCTGCCGATGCCGGGACTCGAGCTTGTGATCCTTTCGTCAAGAGCCTGCGCCTCTGCCCATTACACCACAGTCTTGTGATGATAGAGCTCGACTCTGAAAACACATTACCAACCTATAACGTAGGACTTTGGTTGTACCAGACCGGTGCCAAAGAATACTTGTATTTTCAATTGTATTCATAAATATTACATTACCAAATATGAGGAATGAAATCTCGAACGTTTGTGACTATGTCATTTTCTGTAGCTAGTGGGTTAACTTTTTTTAAAAACATTTTATAGGGTAGAAAATGTTCAAATCATAATGACATCTTTCTGTGCAAAAGAAATATTGAAAGGATGTTGTAGCTGTCCCTTTTAGAGGAAATTTCTAAATTAGTTTTTTTATTGAGAATTTTTTGCTTTCACTTGAATTGGGTTTAATTGTGTTCAATTAGCTAAAAATCGAGCATAGCGTTAGTTCAGGCAGGTCACGAGAGTGAAACCCGGCCATAGTTAATCAGCTGACAGCTCAGCTGAGTAGTGACGATTCACCCATCAGTCCAGTCACATAACAAGGCGGTCTATTTAACCGCTATTTAACTATTTATTCTACTCCTCCGGCCCCCAGAAAAGCCTCTTCAAAACGGAAACATTGCGCTCCCCCCTGCCACGTCCTCGGCCGAAGCTTCCGCACCCGGAAAAAGAGCGAGGTCACAGTCACAGGGACTAATCCCGCAGCAGACTGAAGACCCAATCCTGACCGCTCTAAGCTACATCCAAACTTCTCTCCTCGATATGGATGCCCGGATCCTTAACCTGGAAAATTCCCCTTCAAGTACTAGATTCATCGTCAACGAGCCAGGAATCGGAACTTCCTCACCAGCCACATATAACGCCAATCCTGCTCCCTCCAACCTTGCCATAGAGCCGCGAAGAAACATGGGAAGTGCTATTCCCGCTGCTCCAGTTGGAGTGCCCTTCTTCCCTCCAGCAGCAGCCATATCTGCGCATCTACAAGCTCAGATCCTGGCAGGTAATGACATTAATTTAATAAAAATTTTATTATGCTCAGAGCCTAGCGATAAACGTATCGTAGACTGCGGGGACATATCAGTCACACTTAAAGAGTGCGACCCCAGACTTCTTAAAAGCCTTACCATGGCCAAATTTAATATCGCCTTTGGGGTGTACCGAGACACAATATGCAAAGTCTACCCACAGCGCTGTAGGATATCTAATATTTTATTATGTATTTTTAATATATATTATGGATGCCTACGAACTGGCATAGACCCCTGGACAGAGATGAGACGGGCGTGGTTAAGGGGCATCCACGTGCGGAAGAAGCAAGATGACAGGATGCCTCCTGTCATCCCGGTTTGCTGAACGCTGTGGCCCTCCGCAGCCAAAGGACTGCCAGTAACCACACTGGGGTTCTAGGAGGTAAAACTGGCACTCTGCCTGCCCCTGCCCCTGCCCCCCCCCCCCCCACATCCCTACCACCACCTTTTAACATAAGACAATGCCCATGTTTTAAGTCCCTTTTCTAAAGTGTAGGTGCCCCCTCCAATGCTGTTCCTGGACACTTGTGGACAAATCTGCCCTATTCAGGTGATTATTTGGACTGGCAATCTTGTGGATGGTAAATCCTGTCCGTAAGGTTCCCCTGAATGGACTAAGTGCTTATAACATGCAGTGTTCCCCTCTTCACATGTTGCTGTGAGTGATAAGGCCTAAACCTTCAAGTCCCACAGTCTTCTCCTGCCACTCCCCGAAGGACCCCCAGAGGCACAAGTGCAACCGGACCCATACCCTGCCGCGGGAAGCTAGCCTAAGCGACTGCCGTCAGCAGTCCACCCAACTGGACCCGAGCTCAAGGAGCCAAAACGGATTCCGACAGGGAAAGAGGTGCTTCCCCGCCCGTCAGTAGAGAGGTCTTAACCGCACTTTTCCGCCTGTGGATCGTCCAGCTGCCTGTCACAGGAGACAGAGCCCCCCGCACGCTGTGCAGAATTGGTAGAGACATTGTGGAATTAGGCTGCCTTTCACTCACACAGTTACAACATTAAGGGGAATAAGCACTGCATGTTATCCAAGGAAGTCCAGGGAGCCTCTTCCCTTGCCAGTCCAGATACCCTGACACTGGAGAAAGAATTGACTGAACCAAGGTGCCATGACAGCAGTGACAAAAAAATAAATAAAAATCATCACAATGGGACTAGTAAACTGGACATGGACTAATTGTTTTAAGGATGGTTAGTGAACCATTAGGACAGTTGTTTTCATGCAGCTATCATTGTACAATGATATATATAATGTCCAAATATGTGGTTATTCTGATGATGGAACAATAGGCTCTTAGCAGCTGCATGCACCTATCGTTCCAAGAGAGGGAATGACGGGATGTTGCCTAATGTCTTGTGTCCCTCTCTCTGTCTCTCTCTCTCGGCCTCTCTCTCTCGGCCTCTCTCTGTCCCCCCCCCCCCCCCCCCCCATCCCTACCACCACTTTTTAACCTAATACCATGCCCATGTTGTGTTTAAGTCCCTTTTATAGAGTGTAGGTGCCCCGCCAAATACTGTTCATGGACACTTATGGACAAGTCTGCCCTATTCATGTGATTATTTAGACTGGCAATCCCGTGGACGGTAAACCCTGTCCGTAAGGTTCCCCTGCATGGACTGACAGCGGTCATAACATGCAGTGCTATCATTAATTGTTCCGCTCTTCACATGTTGCGTTGAGTGATAATGCCTAAGCCCTCAACTCCCACAGTCTTCTCCTGCCATTCCCTAAAGGACACCCACAGAGACAAGTGCAAACAAGTGCAACCGGTCCCACACCCTGCCGCGGGAAGCTAGCCTAAGCAACTGCCGTCAGCAGTCCACCCAATTGGATCCAGGCTAAAGGAGCCAAAATGGATTCCGACAGGGAAAGAGGCGCTTCCCCGCCCGTCAGAAGAGAGGTCCTGACTGCACTTTGCCACCTGTGGATCGTCCAGCTTCCTGTCACAGGAGACAGAGCCCCTGCACGCCGTGCAGCACTGGTAGAGACACTGTGGAGTAGGTTGCATTTCACTCACGCAATTGCAACATTAATGTAAAAAGCACTGCATGTTACCCAAGTCCAGGGAACTTCTGGTCCCTTGCCAGTCTAGATACCCGGACACTGGAGAAGGAAGAGACTGAACCAGGGTGTCATAACAGCAGCGACACAAAAGAGTGTCTAATAGAGATATGACTCTAGATCACAAAGGGACTATTAAACTGGGCATGGACTAAATGTTTTAAAAACGGTTGGTGAACCATTTGGACAGTTGTTTTTGTTGTTAGCAGGTAACTGCATCTTCAATGTCCAAATGTGTAATGTGATTCCTATTTGGTGATGTAAGAATAGGTTTTTAGCAGGTGCATGCACCTATTCTTACAAGAGAGGGATGTAGGATATCTAATATTTCCCCCCTTCTCTCTATCTCTGTCACTCTCTCACTCTCACCCCCCAACATCAAAGATAAGCCAGTCTTTGTCATAAATGACCCCTCTCCCCCCTCCCCCATACATTAACCCAATCAGGACAGGGATGGTCTTCCTGTGGAGGTACTCTATGAGTGTACCGCAGAAAAATAATTTAGTCAAGTTTGGAGTTTGTTGGTGAAGAAGTCATTCTTTTTGGTTCCTCGTGCGTTTCCGTTTGTTCCTGTTCAGCTGGAGGGTAAATAATTTGGCAATTTTTGGCTTATCTCTCTCTTTACTGGTATTTCCTAATTAATTTCTGGTTTAATGCCTTCACTTTTGTGATTTATAAGTAGTCAGCCTACATTCCTTAGTGAATGTATGATTTCAATTCATTATTCCACTTGACTGTTTTCGCTTAATAAAATTTCTTTAATCTCAAGACCTGATTTAGACCTTGTTTTGGCTTGTTAGTTGATCCACCAGGTTACTGTTCGACTTACCTATCAAAGAATTCGGCGATTTAATTGATGATTGTCATTTTTAATAATAATTATTAAATGAAATAACGTTAAACTTATTTTGAATGTAGGTTAAGTGAGGGGTTCTAGCACGCAATATCGCTTGTGTTCAGTATTCAGAGTGCTGAACGTTTTAACAAGGGCATTGACTGTTGGAACCGCTGGATTCAGAAAATACACATTTTACCTAGTCCTCACTTACCCAACAGCGCAGACAGGAACTGGACACTTATCTCTCAATAATTTCCGACTTTGCTATGTCTTACGGGGGGACAATATTTTACGAGTACCACAAATCATTTTCTGCTAAAGCGGCTATGTTTATTCAACGCTTCAATTAGAGACTCCACTGGTCCGTTGTCGATTTGGGCCTCGTCAGCAGACATTTCACGGGGCATCGCTCCCTCTCTTGCTCTGTATGTGGAGCTTTTTCCCATATCGCAAACCTCTGCCCTAAGGCGGTATCCATTAACCCACCCGCACGCCTTGACGGCTTCAGAGAACACAGTAGCACGGGAAAGGTGACTCCTGCTATTCACACACCTATATGTTTTAAATTTAACGAAAATGTCTGTAAATATCCTCAATGTAAATATATGCATGTCTGCAGCTTCTGCGGAGACGGGCACCCAAAATTTCTGTGTCCCAGACGAACCCACTTTGTAAAAAAGAGGAATTAAAGCCTTCTACGCCTGTCAACGTCCCAGAGCTGGAAAAAGCTCTGAAGAAGCATCCAAATCATTGTTTTGTCCATTATTTGTTAATCGGTCTGATTCAGGGCTTTTCAGCTGGACTTTCCTTCCTTCCAAAAAAGTCTCAGGTTTTCCCTAATCTTCAATCAGCCGTAAACTAACCCGAAATAGTGAACAAACTTCTTGCTAGAGAGGTCGAAAAGGGTTATATGATTGGTCCGTTCGAAAGCTCGCCATTTCCAATATTCCGCATCAATCCTATAGGAATAGCCACATGTAAATATTCAGGAAAAAAGCGCCTAATAATCGACTTATCCGCCCCTCATAATAACAATTACGTCCAAGCTATTAACAGTATCATTCCCCCGCAACCATTTCCCCTGTTTTACGCAACAGTCGACCACGCGATTCAACTTATCAAACACGCCGGTAAAGGAGCTTGGCTCGGTAAAGCCGACATAATGGATGCATTTAAAATCATGCCTCTCCATCCATCCCAATGGCATTTGTTTGGCGTCATGTGGCGTAATAAAATGTAATTTTCGGTCAGGCTTACTTTTGGTTGTCGTAGCAGTCCCCGTATTTTCAATGCATTATCGGAAGCACTTTGCTGGATTCTTTTAAATAACTGCAAATTGCCCTTTGTCTTACACCTGCTAGTGGTAGATTTTCCATTAGGAAATTAGGCGTTCCTCTATCCGAGGAGAAAACACAAGGCCCTTTAAAAGTTATCGAGTTTCTGGGCGTTATTTTAGACAGTAATCTCATGCAGGCCTCTCTGCCGCCGGATAATTTCGCGAAGCTATCAAACATACAGAGAAAGCAGAATCTCTTACAAAAAAGGAGCTGCTCTCCCTATTGGGTCATTTCAACTTTGCTAAGCGAATTATCCCTCAGGGACGTTCTTTTATATCAAGGCTGCTCGATTTATCAAAAACTGTGAGTAAGCTACACGATCATATTATTTTAGATTCAGGGTGTAGATCCGACCTGCGGTTCTGGTCGTTGCTATGTGAAAATTGGAACAGCATCTCTTTTTTTTATAACAACTACATCGAAACATCAGCTACCTTAAAAGTCTTCACCGACGCAGCGCCTTCCATTGGTTTTTTTTATTTTTTATAATAATCAGTGGTTTGCAGAAACATGGCCTAAAGAGTTGCAAACTCTGCCTCGCAATATCCAATCCATAGCTTTGCTCGAACTATACCCGATCGTCGTTGCTTGCATCCTATGGGGAAACAGCTGGCCAAGAAAACAAATTTTGGCCTATTGCGATAACCAAGCCACCGTCAACATCATTAACAAAGGGCGCTCATCTGTCCCTTTCATCAGTTGGCTAGTTAGACGCTTTACCTGGACTTGCGTTATGCATAATTTCACGCTTTGCGCCGTTTATTTACCCGGGCTCGACAATAAAATCGCTGATGCCTTGTCCCGATTTAAATTCCAGGAATTCCAAAAACTGTGCCCCGAAGCAGCCCCTGCAAGCCTGTCCTGCCCAGCAGTCGACCAAACCATCTTAGATTAAACGCTACCCTGCAAGCCTACTTGTCCTCAGCGTCACACTGCATGAGATCTGGATTGGCAAAATCTACATTAAAAACATACGATTCAGCATGGTCTCATTTTTCCTCCTTTTGCGCCGCTTTTTCTGTCCACGCATTACCCGTTAACATTCCAATCGTTTGCGCCTTTATAGTCCACTGTTTCGAGTCAAGAAAAATGCAACCTTCTTCTATTAAGGCACTCGTTGCTGGCATACAATTTCACTTAAGATGCAGGGATCCTTCAGTCGGTAGCCTGTTCGGGAACCCATCCCTCCATCTGCTTTTAAACGGCCTTAAAAAAGAAAACCCACAAAGCAAAGATAAACGCCTTCCCCTCACTTTAAAATTAGTTCACAAACTGGTGTCTCGCTTAAGACAAGGGTCTTTTAATTTATACGTACACTCACTGTTGGAGATCGTTTTTTTGATTGCATTCTATGGTTTTCTCAGGTGTGGGGAATTCGCTACGCGCACAAACAAATTTGATCCGTCACTTGATCTCACCATCTCAGATTTATCTTTTCATTCACGCCATTTCACCATTCACCTTAAGCACTCAAAAACCGATAAAGATGTTAAAGGAACTTCTATCGTCATAACACAAACTAGCACCTCTTTCTGTCCCTTTTCCTCCATGACCCGGTACCTGAAGCGGCGCCCCCTCACGAGTCCCGACGAACCACTTTTCATCACCGACAAAGGAAATGCCATGACGAGATCCTGGTTTACAGCATGCCTTAGTTTAGTTTGTCAGTACTGTGGTCTCTCCCCTGAGCTATACACTGCCCACTCCTTCCGCATTGGTGCGGGAACGACAGCAGCAACAGTCGCCCCAACGTGCACAATAAAAGCCATGGGGCGTTGGTCATCCGCCACTTACGAACGTTACATTCGTCCCGATGTTGATGAATAATAATAATAATACATTATATTTATATAGTGTTTTTCAAGGTACTCAAAGTCGCTTTACACACAGGATCAACAAAGTTTATTGGAACAATATAAAAAAAATTTAAAATAGAGAAGTAAAGAAAAACGAGAAATATAAGGGAGGGGTAGAAAAGGTTAGTTATTAAAAGCAATGGTGAAAAGATGGGTTTTAAGAGCTTTTTTGAAGGATGGCAGAGTGTCTGCCTTTTGGATGTGGCTGGGGAGAGCGTTCCGGAGGGAGGGGGCAGCTGCAGCAAAGGCCCTGTCACCCCAGGTCCGGTGCTTTGACCTGATGGTTTGGAGTAAGTTAGCATCAGCGGACCTGAGGTGACAGGTAGGGGTGTGGTGTTGGAGGAGGTCAGAGAGATAGGGGGGACCAGGTTGTTGATGGCTTTAAAGGTGATGAGTAGTAACTTGAAATCTATCCTGTATTTGATTGGGAGCCAGTGGAGGTCATGGAGGACAGGGGTGATGTGATCAGTGCGGCGGGTGGAGGTGAGCAGTCGGGCAGCGGAGTTTTGTACGTATTGGAGCTTATTGAGTTTGATGAACCATATAAGATGCTGTTACAATAGTCGAGCCTGGATGTTATAAAAGCATGCGTCAGTGTTTCAGCAGCAGATAAAGATAGAGAGGGTCGGAGGCGGGCAATGTTCTTTAGGTGGAAAAAGGCAGTTTTTGTGATCTGGTTTACATGAGGGAGGAATGAGAGGGAGGGGTCGAGGATGATTCCAACATTGCGGACATGGGTGGAGGGGGTGACAATGGAGCCATCGATGTTAATTGAGAAGTCCTGGGTGGAGCGGGTGAGAGATTTTGGGCCAATGATGAGGATTTCTGATTTATTGCAGTTTTTAGAAAGTTTGCAGAGTTTTAGAAAGTTCTTTTGCATCCATTTTTTTACTTCAGTGATGCAGGTGGGAATGGGTGGCTGCAGTGATGGACTTGGTGGTGAGGTATAATTGTGTGTCATCAGCGTAGCAGTGAAATTGGAGCCCATGGCGGCGGAGGATCTGTCCAAGTGGTAGAATGTACAAAATGAAAAGAAGGGGACTAAGTACTGAGCCCTGGGGGACACCGTGGGTGACTGGGGCAGTGGAGGATTTGCAGGTGTTGATGGAGATGAATTGGTGTCTGTCAGAGAGATATGATTTTAACCAGGAGAGGGCGGTGCCAGTTATACCAAGGGAGAACTGGAGGCGTGTGATGAGGATGGAGTGGTTAATGGTGTCGAAAGCGGCACTGAGGTCAAGGAGGATGAGGATGGAGAGGAAACCAGAGTCAGCAGAGAGGAGAATGTCGTTGGTGACTTTTAACAGAGCAGTTTCTGTGCTGTGTCTGGAGCGGAAACCGGATTGGAAAGATATAAGATATTCAAATTTTTTGGAAAGGATCTGTATATACGTATATATATATATATATATATATATACTACAATACAACTTCAGTAGATAGAATGGCCCTAGGCATACGGGCGCCATGAAGCCAATGTTACGCACAGCATCCTCCTTGACCTCAGGGATAAGCACGCCGGCTTCATCCGTAGCCGAAAGGTCACACATAGTTCTTCATCACTACACATAGAACTCCCCTGATTAGTTTTGCTCCCATGGAAGTCCAACAGGCGTTGGTACACATAGCCACTGATCCACGTAATGTTAGAGGACCGAGAGCTGGAAGGTCACACATAGTTCTTTATCACTACACATAGAACTCCCCTGATTGGTTTTGCTCCCATGGAAGTCCAACATGCGTTGGTACACATAGCCACTGATCCATGTAACGTTAAAGGGCCTTGTGCTGAAGGACAGGATGGCTTCATTGGTAGCTGGAAGGTCACACATTGTCTTTATCACTACACATAGAACTTCCTGGGGTTAGTTTACACCACATCTGGCACAGGGGAGTCCAACAAGCGTTGGCACACATAACCACTGATCCATGTAACGTTAGAGGGCTTCCTCACCGGCTTCTTATACATTGACATTTTCATATGTTCTGTCTGCAAATTTCTATTCCGTAATCAGCCATTTTAGTTAACCGGTGCCAGTCAGCGGCGGATGGACTCCCCCCTCAGAGTCAGGTTCTGCCCAAGGTTTCTTCCTGCTAACAGCAGGGAGTTTTTCCTTGCCACTGTCGCCCTAGGCATGCTCTACGGGGGTTTCAGGCCCAGTTCCTCGTAAAATGTTGTGATAATGACACTTAAAAGTGCCATATATATATAGATAACTGACTCAATGGAATCTGTCAAAACCATTCTCAGTGCTGCGGTTCTGTTCTAAGCGTAACCCTATCGGGGGTTGTGCAGCTGCCCTCGCCGCCATACCCATGCTTGCTCGAGTGGATGGGCGGGAGGACTTTGTGAACAGAACCACACCGCCAAACCTAAAATGTATTGTTTCATAATGTCAATAAAGTTTTATTTGAACAACAGTAGCCTGACTGAAGTATATTTCTGGCCCTTAAAGGGTAAGTTCGCTATTTTGGACCTTGGACCCTATTTGCGGTCCGTCTTCCATGAACCTGACCCATGAAGTCCATTTTTTCGCTGATCGGTCCAGTATTGAGTTCGGTACAGATTTCCTGTAGGCTCTCACTGGGCTACAATGGAAGTGAACGGGGCAATCAGAAATGTTCGATAAATGTGCTTTCATGTACAATAAATGAGACGGGAAGCTCAGGGTGTATTGTTACCGGTCTCAGTATGCTCTCCTGTGAAATGTATCTAAATCCGAACATTTTTACGTGCTTGGCATGGCTTGGAAGTAAGCATTTCTCTGTTGCTTGTTTGCGCTGCACTCGCGGAGTACTATGTGTCGGGGGTAGGGGAGCGGGAAGGTGTGCCGGCCGTTTACGAAACTATCTAGCTGAGCAGTCTGCGTTTGTTTACCTGCAGCAACGTAGGCTACAATTTCCACAAAAAAACTTGGATGATGGATGACTATAATGATTACGAAGACGAAGAATTCGATTTTGACTTTGACGTTACTGGCTACAGATTTGAGCCAGAATACACGGACACGGAACTACAAGAGATGGATGATAAGAGAGCAAGAGAAGAGAGAGAGGCTGAAGTTGCGCAGGTAGGCTAATGTTATCCGAAGTCGCTGCCGAGGCTAGACCAAGAATTTCGGGGGACTTTTGGTGTTCTTGCAAGAGGTGCAAGCAGATGCCCAGAGAGGAGGAAAGTTTGTGTTGTAGGGAGTGGGATCTGTTGCTACCGAATGCCATTGAAAACCTGGATGTATCCGTGGATGACACTGGATCATCTCCATTGATTACCATTACACTATGACTGCCAACAGATATGTGATAGATGAGAACTTTGGACAGGACACCATGCGTCAAGCATTTGTAAATAAAACATTATAGAATTGTAAAAAGTTATAGTTGATGAACGTTTCCGACAGTTTTGTTACAAGAAAACAACTTATGTCAAGCTCGGATTTTGTTAGTTGGTATTGAGTGCTGGGTCAGAGGACGCGCTCAAAAAAAAAAAAAATGTTAGTAACGTTATAGCTAAATATAACTTACCTCCGCTCCGGTGCTTGATAGTGCTGCAGGTCCGACACGAGGAACAGCTGTGTTCTTTAGAAACCAGTGTTTTGCTTCTGATTTGCGGTTACAGAAATCACTAGGTCGAAATGCGCTCCACAAACTCGCGAGTCTGCCAAACGGAGTTGATTGACTGGAGTGTTTATGTCGATCCGTAAGACAACCAGCCAAAGTCTCAATCTTTCTGGGTCAGAGAACGGGAGCCTGTGAAAACTGGTATTTGAGCGTCCAGACATTTTATTCCCACAACCGGGGACTGCAGATTCGCGCACCATTGCTGTGATGAATTATTACAAATGATGATTACAAAAACTGCGTTACAAATATTTCTGCTGTAGGCTACTAGCTAGTAAACTCCAACGGGAGGTCAGGATTTGTGATCAACTGCTTTTCAAGCGCCCCCCCCCCCCCCCTCTCTCTACAACGTAGCTAGACTGCGGAACTTTACAGTGCGAGGTAGTGCGGTCGGAGAAATAGTTCTGTTTCAAATGGAACTGTTGTTTCAACGTTCGGTTTGCGTTTGCGATAGCCTACATTTCACAGGAGAGCATACTGAGACCGTAAGAATACACACTGAGCTATAAAAGCACATTTATCGTTGTTTTTCCATAACATTTCTGATTGCCCCGTTCACTTCCATTGTAGCCCAGTGAGAGCCTACAGGAAATCTGTACCGAACTCAATACTGGACCGATCAGCGAAAAAATGGACTTCATGGGTCAGGTTCATGGAAGACGGACCGCAAATAGGGTCCAAGGTCCAAAATAGCGAACTTACCCTTTAACTAAAACCTAAGGAAGCCCTGAAAGGCACGGTGAAAAAAAAAAGTTGTACGTACGACATAAACATTTTTTACCTTGCCTTTCTGGGCCTCCGCCGTAGTAGGCTACATTAAGTCATACGTACGACTTAGCACTGGCATTGGAGAAGGATTTCCGTAGCCTTAAACAAACTCATGAAACCAACCTCAATTAGCTGGAATCTAGATGTCGGAGTGGGGAAATATAGGTTGAGAGACGTTTTGACATAAACGGACGATAAGCCTTATTAGCATTCACCTGAACGCTACACAGCGTTTCGCCGACTTTTCAACACAAAAATGTTCACTGGGTGACAGAAAAAAGATATGATTATTTAGTCTTCAAATGCCCATTTTGTAATCATATTACCTCAAGATCCGCGTATTTTGCTAGTGTATTGACAAATGCAGACTTCCCCTGATTGGGATGGCAGGTATGCCATCCGCTAAGTTACGGCTTGGTGGGGCATGCCCCATACCTATACAGCACCGAGAGTTTGGCACTTTTCAGGGTTTCCTACACCACAATGACCATAGACACTGAGCCCTTAAAAACATTAACTTCTGTATGTTCTGACCTCATGTAACCACACAGCATTCAGATACAACTTCACACATCCACACAATAAAGACCCAAACTTGGGTTATTTTGCTGTTTTTCTCCTTCCTCTTCCCATTTTCCTGCCAAACTGCCTGCCTCCGTCGCGATGTTATCCAATGGGGAGAATTATTATTTGAGGGTATGGTCCGTATACCTGCTCATAAAGCTTATCGTCCAATAAAAACGCTTCATACTAATGTTTTTTAATGTTAATGTAGCTAATGGCTTCATGCTTTCCAAGAAGCTACTGTGGCCTTGTGGCTAGAACTGCAGTCTCTCACACAGTGGATTGTGGGTTCGAGCCCAGCAGGGCACATGTGTATTTTCCACAAAAACAATGTGCAACTGTAAAGTACTTTTCATTTCTTAGACTTATTATTTTCACATTGACACATTAACGTATTTTTATTGCAAAGGCAAAAGAGGTTTCCAATATTAACTGTTCAATGTTTCACTTGTATTTCACTTGTACTATATCACACCCTCCCCAAACCGGACGCTCGCTCTTGGCTGGTTTGGGGAGGGTGTTATGCTCTGCTCTTGCGGTCATGACTGACTGTGGAAACCCCTTGCCTCGGGCAACATTTCTTTATTCATTCATTTCTTCACTTCAGCTCTGTTCACTTTATCCTTTTCACACATAACACAAGGTCACCATAAAATTAACTACTAGGAATATTAAGAATTTACGATAATAGCCTACATTAAGAATTGAGGATAGCCTCTTTTAAGCTGCAAGCCTTTAAGAGATCGGATTTATAAACCGCCAATTCCCCAAACATATCTGATTCATGGTTAGTCACTTTAAAAAAATAAAAATAAATAGCCTCCGAATGTGGCTCTAGTCTACGCTACTCTGCTGATAATGTAGCTTACTGCAAACACTTTTAATTATTATAATAATAATAAGAAGAAGAATAATAATAATCTGTGGTATGTACTTTCTTAGTAGTATCTATTGTTTTCTTTCTGGCTAAGATTCCTGGGAAATATGCATTCTCCAATTAAGCTTGTTCACCAACGTTACTTCCTGCTTCTCGTCAGGAAGCAGATACAAGCTAGGCTACTACGAAGCGAATCAACATGCATTATAGCCTACATTCATTGCACTATAGAAAACTAAACTAAACCTAGCTGACTGGTACAAAACATTTCCTGCAGGTAACGTTCTACTCTACCGGAAAAAAAACTCTGCTGTGCAGAAACTCACTAGCTCGCTCGCTAGCTCTTAGCCCACACATGGAAGGTTGGAGTTATGCATCCGGCAATCCAGTGTTGAATAGCCTAACTCTGCTGTCCTTATGAACTCACTTGCTCGCTCGCTAGCTCGTAGCCCACACATGGAAGGTTGGAGTTACGCATCCGGCAATCCAGTGTTGAATAGCCTAACGTTAAATGTATTTCATAGAATACTAATAGCCCTATTTTAAAACTGTATTTCCATATTTTACTGATGCAAACTATTTAGGCTGTACGTCTTTCAGCTAGAATGTGTTTGCGTCTAGCCCATTGTGCATGCATGTCTCCATATAGACTTGGTTCATTAATTTACATGCTTCTTCATAGCTCAGGTGGTGCTGTTCATTGTATTTCATTGCACATTAAATACTGCTCATCTACAAACTCTTTTAATGTAATTGTGTGCTGTCTGTAATAGGATAACTGTTCTCATTCTTGTCAATAGAGGGCATTATGGTTAAGCGAATGTCTGCATACATTTCTTTGGAATGCATGTCTCTCTCCGTGTTTATCTTCATGCATTATTCATCATTAGTTAGCTATAAAAAATAAGTGATATCAGATCAAAAACGTCTACGACATAAAAAAAGCCAAGTTACTCACGCATAGCCTACATAGCGCTGTCTATAAGTTCTTAATTCCAACTTTGTGTTATAAACGTCAGAAATATCTGCATAACACAGGTTACCTTATTGCCAAATTTAGCAGCTAGCATATTTGCAGCTAGCATATTTGCAAAAGGCCTTTTAACGATTATAGCCTATAGGAGTTATCAAAATGTCAAGGTTTTTTGTTGTAAATTAATTTATAATTTCAGAGAAATATGAATAGGCTGCTATAATTGGGACGTCAACAACTACCACTAGGGGGGCACCCACAGTTTCTTAGCTACTCCAGGACATTGCATTCTGCAGAAATATAACCAGTTATAATTAGCCTACAAAATGAGCTGGAATTCTTAGAGCAAGTTTCAATAGTCTATTCCATGTGGCTTTTTACACGTTTAGATACCTCTGCTTTTCTTACCAACTGGTTGCCTACATTTCAAAGTAGGCTATGCAATTTTACTTGGGTTAACCTACTCGGAGCAGGGGAAAAATAGCTTCGTTATCCAGGAGATCAGCTTGACTGAGAATATAGTGTGATCCACCGTTATAGAATTAGATGTGCACCAAGTCATATGGCGAGGCTATATTGAACTGCGACGTGCTATATAATGCAATAAAAATGAACATTATTATTAAAGTTTGGAGCAATAACTGCTCACAGTTATCGATGAAATACATTTGTATAGGCTATCATATGTCATGCAGTCTAGCATTATTAACCCTCCACTTAGATATTTAATGCATAGCTTATATCATAGTCAGCTCTGACAACATTTTGACAACTCTTGTAGGCTATGAAAGGACGTTTTACAAATAGGCTAGCTTTTCTGGGAAATTTGTAAATAAGCGTTATGTAGATATTTCTCACATTTATAACACGAAAATTAGTTCAGAATGAAACGAGTTATAGGCCTAGCATATTTTATCAGATCAAAAACGTCTACGACGTAAAGAAAAAGCCAAGTTACTCACGCATAGCCTACATAGCGCTGTCTGTAAGTTCTTAATTCCAACTTACAAAAACTAGGCCTGCCTTTAAAAGGATATCAAAATGTGGCCAAGTTACAACTAACAATATTGCCTATTGTAGCTCACACTAAATAAACTAGCTCTATTCCAAAGCAATGCTATCCAAACTTTCCTAAATTATTTAATGCAACTTGGCCCTGTGTTTCTAATAATTTATAGTGGAAATACTCTGATTCAGATGTGTTGCACTTAGAAATTAAACAGAATAATTACTACACTATAGGGCATGTTTGAACAATTATCTGCATCCACTGCTTTGGGTCTATGAAAGCACAGAATGAATGAAATTGTATTATTATTATTATTATTATTATAATTATTATGTATTTATTGATTTATTCTATTTGGATTTCTACCAAAACCTGTGTGGTCCTACAGAGCATAGATATCCTTGTGTTCTGTTTGCAAATATCATAAATACTATTATGTTAAGAAAATTGGTACTATTACTTATTTGCCACCATCTGACCCACGAACATGTGTGGATACGTTTGTAAAAATGCTTTATGTACGCTATTTTCTAGGTAAAAATATTACTCATTTTTATTTATTCATCACCCCTTTCTCTATTGTCCATGATCTTTCTTCATATAAATGTCTGTTTGTGAATGGTAAAGAATGCTGTAGCAGCAGTTAACATTTTAAAACCTGTACATTTTCTAAAGTAAACTTGCCAACAAAGTACAACCATATCCTTTCTGGAGTGTAATTATTCATCAACTGTTAAAAACATTCATTGAAATCATATATTGTTCCATGAGGCACAATCTCTTCACATGCAAAGATGAAGAAACACAGGGCCAAGTTGCATTAAATAATTTAGGAAAGTTTGGATAGCATTGCTTTGGAATAGAGATAGTTTATTTAGTGTGAGCCACGATAGGCAATATTGTTAGTTGTAACTTATAGGCTATAATCGTTAAAAGGCCTTTTGCAAATATGCTAGCTGCTCTGGGAAATTTGGCAATAAGGTAACCTGTGTTATGCAGATATTTCTGACGTTTATAACATGCTGAAAATTAGTTCAGCATTAAGGGAGTTATAGACCTAGCATATTTTCTCAGGGGAAGTCTGCATCTGTCAATACACTACCAAAATACGCTGATCTTTATGTGACTTATATATGTATTATATTAGCCTATATGTAACCCATAAAACTACACATAAGTAAGCGGTAGGCCTATTTAGTTTTTTATATTTAAGGACTGAGCAACCAATGATCATAGCTGAACATACCCCTTTCATGCCGACTTGAAATGTATAGGGTCTACGCCTTGAAATAAATGTGAGTGGAAATAAATAGGCTACCCATTGAAATAAAAGTAAAATAATGAATATTTATTTTGACACACGCCAATAACAGCTTGTTTAGCCTGATCTTCCGAGAAAAAATCCAAGCGTGATTTTGAGGTTATATGATTACAAAATGGACATTTAAAGACTAAATAACCATTGTTTTTTTCTGTTACCCAGTGAGCATTTTTGTGTTGAAAAGTCAGCGGAACTACAATGGTGGTGTCATCTGCATATACCCACTGAGCACAAACCCATATAAACGTTAAAATGTTAGTGAAATATGAAATACCATCCAAGCTCTCATTTGGCCCTTTTTAGACTGGCTAAAATCTACAATATAAATGTTCACATTTTATGTTATAATTTTCATATGTGATTCAGTTGTAAATTCAAAGACAAACAATATGGATTAATGTGGATGCATTTCTCAAAATGTCATTGCTTTGGCAAGCGAAATCCGGCCTACACGTAGATGCAATTTGACCGCATGAAGTGTATCACATAAAATGCCAAAACATTTAGCCAGTTTGTTGCCACAAAGCTTGGGCAAACAACATGGCACAAGTTTCTATCCTAGGCAGACAGAGCTTGTACCCAAAAATAATGTTGCCCAGATTTCTGCTATGCGCATGTGTGTGGACGAGAGTCAACAACTTGCCTGTCCATGCTCGTTTGTGATATCATTCATTAAACACTACAACACAACTACAAACATGTGGCCTTGATGGCTCTGTGGAAAAGCACTAGTCTTCAGATTCGAGGATTGTGAGTTCGATTCCTGCTTGCTGTGGTGTTTTTTTACATGAAATAATTTGGTTGAAACGTGGTATAAACAAGAACTCTTGAAAGAGGACAGAGGTCTATACAAATAGATGTAGAAAAAAATTCACTTTGGAACCATTTTAAGAGGTCTTTTCACTGACTGCAATAGATGTTTATTTTAGGGCTTTTAGCCTGAAAATTGCTCACTGCTAGGGACGAGGTGCTCTAGTAGCTCAAGCAGGTAAATCGCATGTCATCAGTGATTCCTGTTTTCCACAACATGGGTTCAAATCCGGCTCAAGATAAACCTCAAAGGCCATTCTCTCTTTCCCTTTGATTTTCTAGTCTCTCATTGATTACTGTCCAAAAAAGCCAAAATGCGGCAAAAATATATTTAAATGGGACTACATATCACCATCTACTCGGCAGCTGAAGAACAGGCCTAAGATCTAATAATAGTTACACAATCAAGTTGTAGGAATGTTCTGAGGACTTGAGAGGAACTCAACATTATGATGTCCAAGTAACACATTGCAACGTTTGTGACTTTTATGGGATGTTCCTGGAATGTTCTTTTGTTATCTTGGAGTAAAATTCCCCTATATATACACCCCAGAATGTTCCCAAAATAACGTTTTGTAATGACGTGGCAAGAATGTATGGGGAATGTTACCAATGTACTCCAGTCTCACAGTAAGGGAACGTTAAATCCAAGCGTTAGATAAACCCAAAGGGAACGTTTGTACTAACATTAAGAGAATATTCCCTTAGTGTTACATAGAATCCAGGGAATGCATTGCAACGTTTGTGACATTTATGGGATGTTCCTGGAATGTTACATTACATTACATTTATTTAGCAGACGCTTTTATCCAAAGCGACGTACAGTACAGTACAGTACATGTTCTTTTGTTATCTTGACGTAACATTCCCCTATACACCCCAGAATGTTCCCAATGTAATGTTCTGCTATGACATTACAGGGCTGTATAGGAAACATTCTTTAAAGATCCCAAAAGTTCCTCGTTACCTGGGATAGCACATTACCTGTATTTATTTTATACAGCCTTCTGTTCCCATCTTTATCAAGGGTGTGAATAATTTTGTAGGGCACTGTAACCCTCCAATGCCACTTTAGACAGGAATAAATGTATTTAAATTAAAAAATTACCTTGTTGGGTAATTTTGTACTTTTATCTAAAAAAGTTGGCTTGTCAGGCCGTTTTGTAATATTTTCCTCATAAGCACAGCTTGGTGAGTTCATTTATGTGATTGGTCAACGGATTGTCAAACTTCTTTAGTTGAAAAACAACGCATGCTTTTATTTGTTAGTCAAAATTATACATGTAGACATACATAATTATTGTATATACAGTACCTCCAAAGACATAATTCAGATCACAGTCACATTGTTGTGTTGTGGTAATGCTAGTGTAGTTACATGCTATTAGGTTGTTACATGGTCACCAATGTAAGTCTTTGGGGGTCATAATGTGCTTTGGAAACTTTTTCAATGTTGTGCATGAGGGGAGGAAAGAACCATGCTTCCCCAGAAGTATGAAAAAACATTAATACTTTTCATATATTTTCAGATTTCCCTTTGTGGATGGTAGGAGGTTTTAAGTGACTGACACCCCCCCCACACACACACACATGCATTCACACGCTCCACCTCCCGCACCCAAAGAGAAGGTTCAGTCATTGTGACGTTCAAGCGGTCCACTAATTTAGAACAGCGTTCGAGCTAGTAACCCCAATCACTGGGTCCAGTGACCCGCACAAGTCCTTCAGACGCTATGGTATGAAGCCAGATGTAGAGCTTTTACTACAAATGACTTAATTATGCCTACTGGTATGCAGGGTCTCTCCTCTACATCACCTCAGGTCTTTATCACTGGAAGCTTTCACAACGGATGAATTCAAGGGAACAGGGCAGAATATATGTTATTTTGGGTACTGCTTGGTCTGGGTATTGTATTGTGTTTTATTTTGGTTATAAAGGAGAATGAACCCCGAATCTTAAAATCTTAGAAGCATATTAAGTGAATAGTAAGTAACTTGTGTAGTATTGCTACAACCACAGCCACTGGAAATGTTGGGGTAGAGGAATTAAGATGTACCTGTAGATTAAGAAGTACCTAAGCCCAAGCTGTTGTTTTCCCTGCTTTTTTTCTGCTTCACTAAAAAAAAACTTTAAAAAAACTGCAATTCTACAGCTCCATCTTAAACTTAAAATATGCAACTGAAGTATCAACAGATCAAAATGTAATTTGTTGCGTTTGCGTAAAATCTGACACCATAAAAGATGCCTCCTGTAACTGGTCCAAGCAGGACCTCAGAATACCAAATCCTTTGTTAGTAACAGCAGCAAATGGACCCAAGCACATTTGTATTTAAAGTCAATCTTATTTCACTAGGGGTTTTTGCCAAAAAATCTCTCCTGATATGAAAAGACAAGGAGGGGCGTGGGATATAAGGGCCATAAAAGAGAAACACATAAAGATGCTTGGCAGTTACAGAAATGAAGGAAAAACATGTTTGAAATACAATGTGGTTTCATACATAGCCATAGGCAGAAAAAATATTTCATATCGTTCATATTATTTTGTTTTTGGTTAACGCACTGATATTTTGATTAATTGCATTATTGGTCTATTCAATGATTAATTGATTGTTTCTTCAACAGGCCAGTCTTTGTCTATTCACTCCTCTGCTGATTCCTGCCTAGTTTTCCATGGTTACATCCTGGCTTGTGCTTAATTAAACAAGAATAGCTATCTTGTCAAATACAAAAGCAGTGCAAGAGCTTTAGAGATGATTGAAAGTAAATATTTAGAAGAATATTTAGAAGAAAATCACTTAAAATGGATGACAGACAGCACACGATGTACAAGTCTGCAGCTCATTCTAAGGAATGGATTGCTAGAGAGCACCAATGTATGCTCTGTATTTAAAGAGAGGGATTTCGTGATTGAGTTTGATATAACATGTAAACCTGTGCAGATTGCATATTGTCATCCCCAGAGTTTTTTTTATTACAGTTATGGCATTGGCAGCTTTCCGTTCTTCTTTACACCAATGGTATATTGTTACCTTGGAATTTTTCTTTTGGTTAGCATCTCAGTAGAACCTCAGAGATGCTAACCCAGTCGAATAGTGGATAGGCATCAATGGAGTGGTTCAGAACACTGAAATAGTTATAACCTAGAAAGTTAAAATACACTTTAAAAAAAACACACACATCTTACTTTCAATCATTTGATTGAAATGTTGCTTGCATTATTCTGGACTTACTTATGCCATATGATCTTATTTTCCAGCTTGCATTTTTAATAACCAATAAATATTTTATTAACCGGTAATCAAACAAGCTAAAAGCTCGATCTCATTAGAACATTTTTTTCTAGGTAGGTCTTTCTGAAAGTGCATAATAAGACACCGCATAATAACCTGTTTGTAGTTGACAACTATTAGAAAAAATAAATAAATCTAACCATCTTGCATTTCCCACAATATGAAAATATTATAAATTGTAAGCTAAAATATAAAAACCAAAGCTGGATCTCATTAGAGCATTCATGCTGGCAGCGTAATAACTTGTCTTTAGTTGACAACTGTAATAAAAATGCTACCTGCCTTGTGTCTCCAAAAAGAGTTGTTCAAAGCAAGTGAGGGATGAATCCAGGCTGATAATAAAAGACACCATCTGTGAGGGGGCATTGAGGAGAGAACAGGGATCTGCCGATGCGTATGCGGCTTCTGATTCCCCAGCTCAACTCCCAACTCGCTGATTTTTACATGGGCCCATGCAATAGCAATGCCTCTCCTTATTTATTGATGGAAAGTGTGATCAGTGATCACAACAAAGAGAATCTATGTTGCATAATAAGAAGCTTGAGAATGTGTCATTTCTTATTGAATTTCTTAACGCAGACTGAGGTTTTACTATAGTATTCAGTAGTATCAAATTACGGGTAATTAAAAAGGGGAAAATCTTCAGATTTTTTTATTCATTCTCATCATTATTCATGGAAAACAATCTACGAGCGAATATAGACAGAACAAAACAATAATTTTTCTTTGTGTATGTGTATGTGCGTGTGTGTGTTTGTGTGCGTGCCAAGTAAAAGAGTACAGATGTAAAGTATGGGGCAGCTAATGTTGTTTCCCAGAGCAATTCTACAAAGCTTATATTCCTGATACTGCTTGGACAAAACATAAAAACTGCTACTGTGATTTGGTAGTGAAGAGCTCCCTTAAATGAGCCTCCTGCTGTGGCTATCCAAAATAAAGCTGCTATTTATGAAGTGAAAAGCAGAGTTGTTTTTTTTCGGGGGGGGGGGGGGGGTTATCCTCGCTCTCCATAGACTCAGGTGGACAACAAACCAAGCACTGCTGTTGAGCAATGAATCACATAAGTGAATGTTCAAAAGATGATGGTGGTGGTGGTGGGTGTGTGAGGTTATTTTGTTGGACAAACTGAAAACAGATTGTACTGTTGTTAAGTTGCAAGCCACAAGTGAACATTACCACATTTTTAAAAGAGAAAAGCACATCAGAAAAGAATTACAGAAGCTGAAATCCTGATGGGTTTTTCCTATTGTCCTTTTTAGTCAAACTTACGTATGCCACATTTTCAAATGAAAGAAACAGTATTGAAACACAAAATGGTTGAATGTTGTTCGCTATGATGTTGTCCAATGATTTTGCATTCTCATCTATCTTTCACCTGGAATACTGACATTTAATACCCTTCTCTCATTCATTTTGAGATTTTCATGCTTCATTCACATTATGATTAAGAGACCTTGGAGAATGAGATTCTTTTTATCTGGTTTATGGGTTTATTAAAAAATGTTTTATTGCTTGTTCATGCGCATCAAACATTATGTCTGATGGCCAACATTGACGATAAGGCTATTTTAAATATGTTATAAATATTAATCAATCTGTTCAGGTCCTGTTCAACCTGAGGTACATGCACCAGATGGTAGATGTTGGACCTCATCCCATTAAAATGCTGTGTAGTGATACACCTCATAGTTTCGTGTCAAATACTGAATGTGACTGAATGGCACTTGTGATATGTGGCATTTAAATTTTTTTACCTGCTATTCCCTGGGGGGGGGGGGGGGGGGGTCATGACAATTTCAGGTATTCAGGAGAAATTAGTAGCATAAACATAATAAATAAATCCTGTAACATGGTATTAAGACATAGTGGTTTATTCCAGGTTATGAGTCTTGTGAATTATGGACAATAGCCATATATTAATAGTTCGCTCTTTTTCCTTATTTTGAAGATTCGCTTGTTGGGGAGTGCATCTCCTATTGCATTGTGTTACATTGTTTCCATATTTTGTTTTCATTCTTACAAAATAAACCGTGTGGACTATTTGGTATAACCGTCAGGAACTGCAACAGTGTAGATTGTTCTTGTGCTGCCTGTGTAGGACCATAAGATTAACACTTCCTGGGTCCACAAGTCAGTGATGATTACATGGCTGGTGAAAGCATTACACCTGATGCAGTTTGGTACCATTTTCATTGCCTGCTCCTTGGGATTCTATAGTTTTTCCATTTTAGCCAGAATTGTGTTTCCTCCTTTCTGTAAAAAGGAGGAAGCACTCCATTCACGACCAAGATGGGGAAACAAACTTCTTCAAGGCTGCGGAAATTAATAATAAAACAAAAGTGTTTGATTGTAGGATGTAGATAGTCAATGATCAAAAAAGCTGAAGCCGTCAATGCACTGATTGTTAAACCATGATCACAGCCTGAGGGAAAAGAAGAAGAATTGCTCAAGTAAAGTCAAGCTTCTTCATCCTCAAAAATAGGTACTGGTATGGGTTGGTACGATATTTAAATAAATTATATGGACATACTCGATTGATTGAAGTGTTAAAATGTGCCACAGAAAACAGTGCACAAGGAGCTATCACCCTTGATGTGACTCAATCAGCCTCAATCGTGGTGTGATGGCGAAGTTTGACTTGACCCGTTTTTGCATTTCTAACAGGCAATTGTTCTCCATTCTTGGCTGAGAAAGTGGATGGCATGTACAGTGCACTCCAGAAGTGTTAGAAAGTAATCCATCCATATCTACTGCATATCTGGCAGCAGAGTGATGGTATGAGGCTCGTTGGATACCTCAGACCCTTGATGACCCACAGCCATTTAGCCAACCATGTGTTCCCTACTATTCCTGTGTAATTTACAGCTTAATCTAGTCCCACCCCCCAATTCCCATAGAGATTCGTTCAAATGCAAAGAGGTTATAGTATCGCTTGTAAGAGTACCTGAAAATAAGATATCAAGAGTCTTTTGATGTTCTTGGGTCACAGACGTGACATCAGGAAGTCATGACATGCAAAGGATATGCAACCAAATATTAAACATGATGACTTTATTTAAGTTTATGTAAATTTGTCCAATTACTTTTGGTGCCCTTAAATGTGGAGGGACTTTGTGTAAAAATGGCTACAATTGTACACAGTTCAACCCGATATGGATGTAAAAAACCCTAAATTAAAGCTGAAAGTCTGCCCTTTAATCTCATAGTCATTGTTCCATTTCAAATCCAATGTGCTGGAGTCAAAACAACAAAAAATGTGTCAACTAACACTTTTGGAGTGCACTATATATGGTATGCATGCCATCTTGCCTATTATGCCCAGACAGGAAGTTTCTCTGACTGGCTCTCACTAGGTGCAGCACAGACCCCTTTATGAGACATGGATGCAGGCCATTAACTAGCAATCAAAATAGACATTTTAAATTGAAAAAAACCCACAGGACACCTGATTAGAAATTAATAATGCATTGCAAGTTCATATGCTTAAGCGAACAGGGGATAACTAAAATGGATAAAGGAGAAGGGACTTCTGTAGTTATTTATGACCGACATAAAATTAAGCACTTCCAATCTTTCTGTCTTTTTCTTCCTTTCTAATAAAAAAGAGCAAGCAAATTCCAGAGAGACATTCATGGGTTTGTGTAGGGAAAAATCTGACAATATACATCTTAAACCACATTCGGACAGGATAAATATTCTAGGGGGCTGTGGGTGATAAAATATTAGCCATGCTCCTCGGTCATTATACTCATCATTCCGGTGCCAAATACAGGAGGTGGTTTGTAACAGACACACACTCCCAGGATAATCATGTAACTCACGTTTGTATCCTAATGACTTCATGTCTTTAATAGATTGGTCTGTCACAATCCTAAAGAAGAACCGCATAAGTTCATTTAAGGGTTTCAGAGAAGTTATATTTTTTACAACAGTCAAAGTATGGTCTGTAGATACTGAGACTGTTGTCCAGGTACAGTCATAATTAAAAGATAGAACAGGTTGTGTCATGTAAATACAGGTATCACATGCAAACACACCTAATTATTAGGACAACCCCAACTGCAAATATTTAAATTGGTCTTTCTGAATGATATCCTTTTTTTTAGAAAGAAGGGGGCTGGTGTCTGTTAGTCCCCTTCTTTCTAACAATCACTACAGGTACTTGAAAGCAGTGGAGTAGAACACTGACTTAGTTGAAAAAACATTCCAAAAAACCTTAAGCAGCTACCTGTTTTGCATTATTTTATAGTCAACGAAGTGTAATAAAACATTTAGCGCAATAAAAGATTTGTATAAAACCAGAGTTTTCAGTTTTCTTGAAGCGAGAGAAAATGAAAGGTATGACACCAATTACAATTATGACTAAGAATGTAGCAAGGTGACATTAAATGGCTATATCTAATCTAAATAAAAGGACAATTTCAGGATGTAGTCTAGTCTAAACTAAAGCACTGTGGATATTGCCACTGAAATTAGCCTACATAGACTCTGCATGATACCAGAGATGCTTTCATATACAGTGAGCACCATAATTAATTGGACAGTGACACATTTCTTGTTATTTTGATTCTGTACTCTAGCACTTTGAGTTTGAAAGGATACAATGACAATGAGATGTTTAACATAATGTAGAAAAAAGGATATTTGGTCACATATCCTTTGCGTTCAGTGACTGTTTGAAGTCTGCAACGATGATATCTTCCCTGGTGATGCTCTGCCAGGCCTGTACTGTGGCCATCTTCAGTTCCTGCTTGTTTCGGGGACTTTTTGCCTTCAGTCTCTTCTTCAGCATGTAAAATGCATGTCCGGTGATTGACTCGGCCAGTCAAGGATTTTACACTTTTTGGCTGTCAAAAACCCCTTTGTTGCTCTAGCAGTATGTCAGTAGGTCATTGTCTTGTTGCAGTTTGGAGGCATTTGGTTTTATCTGAGAAGATCAATGTATTCTGAACTCTACAGAAATATTTTTTCTATTTCTGTATGCAGTCACATCATCGATGAAGACAAGCCCATTCCACTGGCAGCCATACAGGCCCAAGCCATAACATCCCCTCCACCATGTTTCACGGATGAGGTGGGATGCTTTGGATCATGGGCATTTCCTTTTTTTCTCCACGCTTTCCTCTTTCCATCACTATGGTACATGCTAATCTTTGTCTCATCTGTCCACAAGACTTTGTTCAAGAACTATTGGGGCTCTTTTAAGTGCTTCTTAGCAAACTGTAATCTTGCCTTTCTGTTGTTCAGGCTTATCAGTGGTTTGCATCTTGTAGTGTACCCTCTGTACTCCTGCTGGTGTAGTCTTCTACATATGGTAGACTTTGACACATCTACACCTGCATCCAGGAGTGTGTTTTTGATCTGTTGGGCCATTGTCAGGGGGGTTTTCTTCACCATAGAGCGTATTCTCCAGTCATCCACTACAGTGGTCTTCCTCAGTCTACCGGGTCTTTTGATATAATTCACCAGTTCACCAGTTGTTTTTTTTCTTGTTAATGATGAACCAAACTGTTGACTTGGGCATGCCCAAGATTTTTGCAATGTTCCTGATTGATTAATTTTCATTTCTGACCCTTATGGCAGCCAGTAGGGCTGGGCGATACAGCGAAAATTACTCATTTTCTATATAATTTTGTAGGGGGTACAAAATGAACCTACATCGAGAATATCGCATTGTGCTTATACTGCGCTTTTTATGCGGTCAAAAAAATCTAAGTTATGCAGCCAAATTAGTTTCTTGAAGACCCGGCTAGTTGGCTGCGTAACCACGCAGCACATTGTAGATGTAACCCTTTGGGATGCTATTGGGAGCAATCAACTAGCCATAGAGAGATAAACAGAGGAGAAACCGCCCCCCTTAAAGAAAAACTCACACTTGGTGATATGGAGATGGTTTGGCTTCAATAGATCAGACACAGAACACAGCACCGTCTTTTGTAAACTGCGCTCGAAGATATTTACCAAAGCTAGCTGTTAGGTGTCGGTGGGGGAAGGACCCAAACGCAGGCAGGAGTATGAAAAAAAAACTAAGTTTAATAAGGGGCAAGGCAGCAATCCGTGGTGAGACAGGCTGGGTCAAAAACTGGGGAGACAGGGCAACGGTACAAAGCACAGTCCAAAGAATGGTCAAAGAACAGGCAGGGGTCGTAACCAGGAAGGCACAGCAAAGGCACAAAGACAGTATCCAAAAATCAGAGTCGTGAGAACACAGGCAGAGGTCAAAAACTGGAGAGGCAGAGGAGGAACAAAAACAAAACAGACTTAAAACAGAAATAAAACAACCACGGGTAACGGACAAGGGGTACAAAAAACTCGGAAACAAATACTCAGCAACTATCAGATAACTCGGAATCAAAAAATCTAGTGAGGAACTTGTGAAGACAGACTGAAATAACGGGTTAAATACACAGGGAGAGACAGACATAATGGGAATCAGGTGTGCAGACACAGGGAGGGGAGATTGCTCACAAGTGAGCACAATGAAACGATAAGGGAAGCTGATAGTACAATAACGAGGGAACACATAAGACGCGGACCGGACTAGCACATAACATATAGACTATACATGACATGGATCGGAGAAGACCCGTGCACACAACGAGGTAGAGGAATGCGGAAATCAGATGCAGCTGAAACAAGTAGGGAATCACAGTAAGATATTCAGAGATAGGACAGAAGAAACAAAAGACAGGTGCAGATGGAAACTGAGATTGCATTAGTAAATTAGTAGGTTAGTAGAAACTCTAATTCCCTGACGTTAGTAAATTAGTTGATTAGTATTATTTACAAGTTAGTCATTAGTGTATTAGTAAGAAACCTAATTCTAAGCAGTTAGTAACGATTAGTAGATTAGTATTATAAACAAAAGTAATTAGTGAAGAAGGAAGTAAACGAGAGTGGAAATACAGCGAAACCCGAAATCACCAAAGGCTCCCGAATAGTGTGACGACGACAGGGAGTGACAGTAATACCATGGAACAGTGAAAGCTCAAAAAATAATCAGAATAAATAAACATGGTAAAAATCAGAAACATAAATGAAACAAACTAACAGGCAGAATACAGAAACCTAACACTAGCAGCACAACTAATATGTTTTATCGCCTCAAACAGCATACCGTATGAGGAGTGCATGAAATTGGGTGGGCCATCTCTCCTGTCCGCGTCTACACTGTTACCGTTGCTGTACAAGTGAAGCTAACGGATTCCTTTCTAAAAATAGTGGGACGTGGAAAGAAATAACCGCTGCCAAAGGAATTGTTCTTATCAGTACTATTGTGATAGCTTGGTTTAACCCCTTGGCGCAGATGGCAAGTTTCAACTATTTAGGGGGTGCTCTGTTTAAGACTTTATAACTCCAGGTGTGAGCATCACATAAACTTAGTAAATGGCTTAAATAAAACAAGACAGGTATACCATTTACAATACAAACTTAGTGTCATGGTTTTTAACCCTTTTTCCCTTGCGGTCGTATTCCTCGGTCGCCACACGTGGGCGCTGCTCTGTTAGTGGAGTTTTGGCTCCATCTCGGCTTTTCGCGGAGAAGTCTCGTCAGTGTTCACAGCTGTGCGTGTTTGCCGGTGAGCTATTTAAGCCTCAGTATTCCTTCGTTTGGGGCTTCGATATTGATTGTTTAATTGTATTGTGGTGTATTGTGTGCGGTATTATTTTGCCCTTTTAATGTTTAGTCGTATGATTACGTCTAGGTTTTTAAGGAGACCGTTTTGCTCCGTTGTGCTTTATTGGAGTTTTGCGGGACTTGGCTTTGTGCTTTGAGCTTTAAGGTTGAATTCCTTTTTTGTGTGCTCGTTTTTGTCACCGCTTTCTGGTCTTTCCTTTTTGCCCGTTGCCTAGATCATTTGCCCTTTTATGTCTCTTTCTTCTCTCTGTCTGCTTTCTTCCGTGAAAGCGAGAGGAGTCTTTGTTTGTGTGTAGCTATATAGTAGTTTCTTACTAAGAGACAGGGCGCTTTTATCATACTGACTTTAGGGCTTTATTTATTCTTAGAGGCCGGACGGTTATTTTAGATTAAGTTTGCGCTAGTCTGTTGGCCGGTAATTCCGGTGCAGCTGTCCTGTTCGTCCTTTTTACCTGCGGGACGATTTTGTTCGGAACTGTAGTTCTGTTCGTTCTCCAGGGATATCTCTCCTTATATGAAGCTTGGGCGATGTTGTGGACATGTTTGTGTGTGACTGCGCATTTCTGAAAGTAGCCTTAGAACGTTAGCTCTCTGTTCTTTTCGCCTCGTTACATTTCCCATTATTGAGAGGCTAGGGCGTTTATTTTCTACTAAGCTTATGTTAGTCATTTTGCTAGTAAAGTTATGGGATGATGGTGCTCCGTTGGCTCGCCTGTAAAATGTTTCTCTCTCCTGGGAGATCGGGCGTTTACCCCTTTACGTTTTCTGGATTAATGTGGGACTTGCCTATGTGGATGTAGTTATTAGGACTCTTCCCCCCTGGAGTATTTGCCTATGTGGATGTAGTTATCCGGACTCTTCCCCCCTGGCGTACTTGCCTATGCAGATGTACTTATCCGGACTCTTCCCCCCTGGCATACTTTCCTATGTGGATGTAGTTATCCGGACTCTTCCCCCCTGGCGTACTTGCCTATGTGGATGTAGTTATCCGGACTCTTCCCCCCTGGCATACTTGCCTATGTGGATGTAGTTATCTGGACTCTTCCCCCCTGGCGTACTTGCCTATGTAGATGTAGTTATTAGGACTCATCTCCCCTGGCTCTTTTCTGTTCCTGCTTCCTGGTCTTAGCATGTGACTGCGAGCCTATGAAAGTAGCCATGGAATGTTATATCTGTTCCTTCGCCTCCTCGTTACATTACTTTACTTAGAGGCTAGGGCGTGCGTTTTCTATTAAGCTTGCTTTAGTAATTTTTGATATTGAAGTTATGGGAAGACGGTGCTCTGTCGGCTCACCTGTAAAATGTTTCTCTCTCCTGGGAGATCGGGCGTTTACCCCTTTATGTTCTCTGCATGTGACTGCGAGCCTATGAAAGTAGCCATGGAATGTTATATCTGTTCCTTCGCCTCCTCGTATACTAATTCATATTAGTTTGCAGTGTTCGGTACGTTTGGTGTGTGTTATTTGTGCCATTATGCTACTCGCCTGTTCTTATGCGTCTTGTTACCGAGACAGGGCGTTTATTATTTCTGGCTCTTTAGTCACTTTGCTCGTAGAAGTATGGGAGCCCAGTGCTTTGTTCCATTAGCCTTATTTGGTTTTCTTACTGAGAAACCTGGCGTTTGCGCTTCTACTCATTGGTGTGTGTCAGTGAGCCGGTTAGTAGCTTTGGTACGTGTGTTCCCTGTCTCCTCCCTTAACTGCGGGGTTTCCCGCCTTAGTGGCCTAGTGCTTAATGAATCCCCCTTGCTGCGTTTGGCTCCTCTTACCTCACACGTCACGCCACCATTACACTTAGATTTGTTTATTTTCATAATTGAAGTCAAAATAGTGCCACAAATGCAAAGAAACTTTTGGAAAAAAAAATAAAATAAATGTTTTTCTTTAGTTTGCTGAGAGCTACATAAGTGAAATATATACATTTCCTGGATCATAAACTCCATGTCCACACGTTTTGCAAAATCTGAGGATGATATGCAGAACTACTAAAGGTCTATGATTCAAAATATAGCAGTGTACCCTGTTGTCCATTAGTGTCTCCTAATCTATCCAAATGGCTAAATTGTGCACTGCTGTAAATAAAAATAAATTATGATATATTTAACTACAAATCAACAGTTTTGGCTCATAACACTCACTTTTGCATAATTTCCAAGTGGGAATTACATATTTTCATCAGTATAGGGGGGTAGATATCTATGGGTCCAAAACCCCTATGCAAAACATGTCATAAAATGAATAAAATTAGTTTTGTCCATTATAACGCATATACATTTGCTCCTTATGATGGCTTAAGATAAAAAAAACATTGATATCACAGTGTTACATACACCTAAATATGTTGCCTAATCATTCACTCTTGTATCTCAATAAAACATCACTTGTCCCTGTACTCTACAGTACGTATACTTGTACTGGGATTGCATTTTTCTGTAGTTTTTTTAAAATTTTCCTATTCATAATGACTCCAAGGAAATATTTACCTATACCACATATCAGCGCACAGTAAATTGGAATGAGCATTTGTCATGCCCTAAGAGACATAGCCTATATTATGTATGATAACATGAACATAAAATAGTATTCCACCATCTGCAAAATGCTGCCAAATGTTCTATCTTCAATGAACATCGGTAGCCTACATCAAAAATACATTTAATGATTGCACTACAGTATGTGAAATACACTCAAAATGCAAAAATAACAATAGGGCTATCAAACATATTGGAAAGACAGTGCTCGAGTGGAAACACGTACATATGTAGCCAGCGAGACCAACGGCATTTTAGACGCAAAAATTCTTACATATCGGAAAAGGGAAACTCCCCTCCATAATGCGTATTCTATAGAGCTTGCGCAATACTAGACAGTTAAAACGAAAACTGCCGTTACGCTGGGCTGTAGTAAATTGCTCAAAGCACCCAAAAACACGTGGTATATACCGTTGCTAAGGTTATAATGTACTATATTGGATAAAAAAGCCGACAATTAAACCAGAATGAATTGTAATGAATGTGACAGGCTTACAGGGCATGCGGGTATTACGCGTTGACGTTTCAGATAGTGTAATAGCGGTATAAAGTGTTGTATATTTCTCAAACCGATTGTACCAGACAATAAATGACTACTCAGTTTTGAAAGGAACATCTCAATGTGTAAAACCAATGGTAGGATTGTATATTTATAGCATATATTGCTAGTAGAATACATGGTAGAATGAGAGAACTTTCACTGTTTATTTTGCATTTGAGTGAGCAGGGCTTTTCACGGCTTTTCTGGCATACGATCAGGCTATTGTTGGGTTTATCTCGTTGCTATGACGTTATTCTAATTTTATATGATGAATAAATATATTTATGAACTCAAACATAGATGCTATTGTCCACTATGTCACGCATGGGTAGGTATAGACTAGGTGGGGGGTTGCTTGTTAAATGGACTTGCTACGGGGAAATAGTGACACTTAGAAACTCCGTAATCGGCAGAAATCGTCACGAACCGTCTACCAATAAATTTAAAACACAGAGTTTGTGATTTCCAATAATAGTTTGGCTGCAGTAGCAATGAATGTCTCGGTTGAGCAAAAAGGTTCCGCCAGCGTCACCTTCTACGCAAAGGTGTTAAGTGCTTAAGACGATCGATCCGAGGTATTATTTACCAAGTCGTATTCTTAAATTATTTTCTGAGGAAGTGCTTCCAAAGCTATACCTTCAGGTTTGAGAATAGCTTTCAGCAAGATTATCCAAAGTCACACACAGGTATTAAAAAAAAAAGTTTGTTTGAGCACTGTTACTGGGCCAGCTTAAAATAAGTTATGCACATATGATTGCACTAAATAGGCATACATCATTTTTTACTTGTGATAATTTAGTGAGGACTAGTTTTGTGTATCCCAAATGTACCCGACTCAATATTTTGAATGTATTGAAAAAATAATTTTTGTTGCCTTTTTTACACCATAAAAAGGGGTGTAAAAAAGGGGGGGGGGGACTTCACATACATTAAAATACACAAGGTGAAGGAGTGACCTGTTACTGTATGGGACAATGTCAGGGTCCACCACGCAGATGTGCTTAAAGCATGGTTTTGGGCACATCCCCGATTTGTGACCCTATACCTGCCCCCATACTCTCCTTTCCTCAACCAAACTGAGGATTTTCTTTTGCATGGAGGCGGAAGGCGTATGATCGCCATCCCCATGAGCGTTCCACTCTCCTTCGGGCCATGGATGAGGCATGCGACAACATCACACCAGAGTCAAGCTTGGATTCACCATGCCAAAAGGTTTTACCCACGGTGCATGAACAATGAGGCCACTTTCTGTGATGTGGACGAAAATGTATGGGCAAATGCACCATTTTACAGATTCAAATGCACCAAATGTATGCTAAATGTTACGTTTTATTTTCATTCATCATTCTTCATTCTTTCAATTTCTTACATTACAGACAGTACACCTATGTTGAAACTGTATCTGAAAAACAGTAAAATGTTTGTTTGTAGAGGACGGTTTCCTTGATCTTTGATCACACATTGGATAGATATTATGGAAATTCTAGATCTTCTGTCAATTTCATTATGTAATGTAAGTGTATTGCCTAATGTAAAAACTGTAATCGACTGTAATTTACTGTACTGTAGTATATTACTTTCAGCACTTCTAAGGGCGATTTGAAACATGTATCTTGCATTGTTTCGTTAAAATGACTAAACTGAAAAGATATCATTATGTTGTGTTTTGATGATTAAACCAACCATTGCATTTCACAATAAACTTATATTTTGAATCAATGGTTGTGTGATGAGATGTTTACAATCCAAATGAATGCACAATTAGTGTGACCAGTTTTGAGTTGTGAAAATATACCACATACTTGTGTAAATAGTACCAAGTCGATTAAAAAAACAAAATTACTGGAGGACCAATGAGCGCGCTGAAAAACAGTAGGTATTTGAGGCTGGAATTCATACTGGGGGAGAGGTAGAAAATCAGACATGTGCGCTCCGGACGGGATTAAAATTACTGAATCGATATTAAAATCACCACACATTATTACGCAAATGAATACACATCTTGTTCTTTCACATATTAATACACACCTTATTATTATACAGATGAATACACATCTTGTTATTTCTCTTGAGAAAGTGTTTTTTTTATTCCATTACACACCTATTTGAGTTTCGCCATTGAAATTACTCAAGCCTTCATTTTTCTGATAATATAATTTTTCCTCAGTAAAGTAAGGTTTTTTAAAGGTTTTTTTTGGGTTGTCGTCCTTTGACAGGAGGCCTATGTTTTTTGCTTTCTGCCTCTGAAAATATATTTGAGCATAGTTGTGACATCACTCACAATACACAGCTCCAGAAAATCGACACCAGATAAATGAGGACTAATCTTTCTAGAGAGCTTCTCAGTGCCATCTCACGCCTCAGCGCAGGCCTGCCACTTCCTTCCGGCTGTGTCCAATTGGAAGGACTCCAGGACCAAAAACCTGGCAGCCAAAAAGGTATCTGACAAGATATCCATTTTTGTGACCTGACATAGTGTTTCATTTGTGAATCAAAAGGTGGGGAACTCAAAGTGAAAGGCAGAGATGGGGTGTGTGAGGGGGACAAAAGTATGAGTAGGGACACACATATTGCTCAACCATCAACTTTTGAGTATCCTCTGTTAGTATTAAAATATTAATGTGGCGATAAGGAGGCAGTCCTGAGCTCAGAGGTCTAAAAATTCCAACAACCAAAATCCCAGAGGTGCTGGAGCGGAGCTCTGTCTTGCTCTAGTACAAATTAAGCACTGACCTGAAAGCAAGGTCGTAAATTTGCATTGATGTCATAGCAAAGTAGGGGCATTGTTCAGCATTAGCTTTAATTGAGAACAAGTGGAAGAAGATGCCTCCTGGTAGCCATGAGCAACAATGTTGCCCACACATTGGCTTTGCCTGAGTGGCCCACCCAGGTATATTAGTGGCCGCCCATTTGGAGACCCATTTTAACAATAATAAAAGGTTAGGCACAAAAATGTACGTACTAAGCGAGAAAATGCAGTTGAAAACACCCATCATGAATCAACACGTAGGCTACAGTTTTTGAGCCAGAGTAGAATGGGGAGAGAAATAATGTGTGTCTGTATGTGTTTACGCACGCATATACATGTATGCATAGTTTGTGTGTATGTTTATGTGTATGTACAGTTGAAGTCGGAGGTTTACATAGACTTAGGTTGAAGTCATTAGAACAAATTTTTAACCACTTCACAGATTTCATGTTAGCAAACTATAGTGTTGGCAAGTCAGTTAGGACATCTACTTTGTGCATGGCACAAGTAATTTTTCCACTAATTGTTTACAGACAGATTATTTCACTTTTAATTCACTATATCACAATTCCAGTGGGTCAGAAGTTTACATACACTAAGTTGACTGTGCCTTAACATTTTTAGTATTTGGTCGCATCTCCTTTGCATGCCATGATTTTCTGATGTCTGTGACCAAACAACACCAAAAGACTCTTGATATCTTATTTTTTGGTACTCTTACAAGCGATACTATAACCTCTCTGCATTTGAATGGATCTCTATGGGAATTGGGGGGTGGGACTAGATTTAGCTTTAAATTACACTGGAACAGTATGGAACACATGGTTGGCTAAATGGCTCTCAGTCATCAAGGACCTGACGTATCAAACAAGCCTTAAATCATCACTCTGCTGCCAGAAATACAGTAGATATGGATGAGAAGATAATCACATCCTGCTTCTGTCAAAATGATTGATGGGGCATATTTGCATAATTTTATGAATATTCATGAGGCTATGAAAAAATATAATTATGCATAAAAAAATAAATAATTAATTTTAATACAATTTTTTATTCTTTTTTATGATGTATTATTATTATTCGGGGGGTTGTTTCAAGGGGGGGGGGTGTATTGGCATTGTGATGATGTCATTTTATTGGGGAGTGGTTGTTGTAAATATAGTTTTTTATGGTGGGTCTTAGGGTGCTTGGGGAAAACGTGTTGGTATTTTTTATTTTTTTATTAGAACATCGTGAAAAAGTAATGGTATATATATATATATATATAAATATATAAATGTATAGGTTAGTGGCAATAGTTTAAAAAAAAAACAGTTTGTGTTAGCAGAAACGTTTTAAAAGAATAAAAGTATTCAAGCAGGTAAAACGTGACAAATAGCGGTAGGCTATAGCAAGTTAGTTGTCTGAAAGAAAGAAAGAAAGCATGCCATTTTTAAAAATGTTTGTTAGAGCCGAAGGAAAAAACTTTGACAAGTTTTGGAGATGTGCATGAATGGCTCCGTAGAGAGAGACCGTAGCCAAGGTCTCCGTAAAGTCTTAAAACTGTGTAAAATAGCCAAGCGGTATATCTAAAAAACAAGTTAGTGTTCTAAAAGAAAGCCTAGGAGGACTCGAAAGAAAGACTAGAAAGAATCTAAAATAAAAGAATAGGCTATGTAACATTTTACAGAATTAAAACGCAAAACCTAAAAATTATTTAGAATTATTTTTGGGTTCCGCGGAGGTCCGTGGATAGAGAAGCGTTTCCAGAGACCTTTCCAACCTGACATCAACATTGCAAATGGAGACATTAGCTTTTCGTAGGTAGTATACCTAAAAGGGGATACGCCCTCGTAGTATCCGCTTCCTGTCCCCTATGAAATTGACGGACGTTTACACGGGCCAATGAGCTAGATAGGGCTGGAAAAGCTTATGCCAAACCGGTTTTGAGATTTAGCAACAGCTGCTGGAAGGAGCGGTTGCGGGGGGTGCGCGATGTTAGAGGCAACCTTTGAGCGACATGGAACAGCTGTATTACTGGCGGGAACCTCCACTAAATTTTGAATCAAAGAAAGAATAGTGGTATACATATAGCACTAGAAATAATTCAGCAGGCCGCAAAATGCCCCGAACCCCATTGAAAAGGCGGCTATCTACCCTAACCGTCTATATGCCCTATAATATTGTTCACTGGGCAGAATCATGAAACAAAACTTTTTGTATTTGTACAATGTTATGTAATATGGCAATACTTGGCGTCAATATGACTGTTTAGTATCGATGGGCTTGTAAAAAGATGGGTTATTCAATTTAAACAGGGTTGGACGATTATATATAGCCTATATTGTTTAACCGTAACTCTTTAAAAAAATGTAGAACTGCGAAGGCGTAGAATCACAGCAGGAAACACCGTTTGAGTGACAGGTCCAGCTGTAATACTGGCGGGACATCCAAGGATAGTTTGAATGAAAACGTATAGATTAATACATGTTGAAAATAAACCTTAGACTAGTGAAACAAACAAACCGCTCAGTAGACTATTTGCACAAGGGTCGTATACAATTTTAGCAGAGGCCGTAGGCCTAATAGACTCGCTATTTACGAGTTTTTAAAAACAAAGTTAAAATATAGGCTATTTGCTAAACGTGCCTAGCTACTGTTTAGTATCGATGGGCTTGTAAAAAGATGGGTTATTCATTTTAAACAGGCTTGAGCCGTCATATATAAACTATATTGTTTAAACGTAACAACTTTAAAAACGCAGCTACATTTAAATTTCGGGCTACAATCACGGGGTGGGGGGTGTGGGGAGGGGGTGTGACGTTTGAATGACAGGTCCAGCTGTAACGCTGACAACAGGTTTCACGGATTGTATAAAGCTCCAACGTTTTGAACAGGTCTATAGCCGAAACAGACGTTGACACTATAGCCTGTAATCAACCTACAAAAAGAAGCATGTCTACCTCAGAAAACTCAACACCGAAATCTCCAGAGGTTGTGACTAACAAGACCGTTTTGCGGAGACCAAAAAAACCTTTTGCGGTGATGTCAAGACTTCAAAAAAGTTTTAAGGCGTGGCTATAAGTTTCAGAGGGCCTTAAAAGCCACTCTGCAAAAAGCCTGATTTCATACAGGCTGTAAGAGCCAAAACCAGTGAAAATATATTTTGAATAGATTTCTATATTTTGTATAATATTATTTAGTATTTGATCCATAAGTGAATATAGCGAAAGAACAGAGAATTTAAGTCTTTATATATTGCTAGTTTATTGGTTAGTTTATATCTTACTGCGCATGTGTAGAAACCTAAAAGCTAGAACCTAGAATTAATGATTTTGCGATGATACAAGGTGCGCGCAGTATAGAAGCATACAGCTTTTTGACCGTCATCCTAGCCTGTTCCTTTACTAAAACCAAAGACTGTTAGACAAAGAATGATGTACTTACCTGCTGGGTCGTGGATCCTGTTGGATTGATGATTGCCGAACCTGAAAAATAAAACGATCAACATTATTCACGGAGTCCTGAGTGAGTAGCCTGCATCATAGCTTGTGGATAAGTTAGCATGGATAGCCTATGGATACGAGTTAGAACCCTTCTACTGCCCACGTTGAGAGAAGTGGCTTAATTAAGAAACGAAACAAACTGAAAATTTGCCACTACATTTAGTCAAAAAGCTAGCTAAGCAAGCCGAAAAGATTGCTAATTATTCAAGAAACTAGCATATTGGAGGAACTAGCTAAGAAGTCATGTGGATGACGAAACGTGGAGCTAGCATTGATTAGCATCGGATTCGGCACCCGAAGATACAGACAGTAACGTTGCTGCGCCATAAAGGGCTGGGTGAAGTTGCTGAGAACGAGTTGTGCAACGCTGCATGTCAACTGAATGTAAGGATAGTTATCGAAGCAGTTAACTTTTTACCGTTCTCACGTTCTACAATTCTCACGGGCAATGGCGGATGAGAAAGAAGACGAGGGTGCAATTACCCGGATTGACCGCAAGAGGGAGCTCACGGCCAAGGGTTTGGAGGAGAAGTTGCATCGTCTTATAAATGCAAGAAGAGGTAAATTGAGGCAAATGACTGCAAAATCAAACGAAATTGAGCTTATTATCGACAAAGAAAGTTGGCCTAATTTAAATGACATTGTGCAAAAGGAAATTAAAGCTTATAAGAAATTCCATGCAGAGTTTGTTGAGCTTAATTCTTCAGTGCTGTTATATCTCAGAGAAGAAGAAAAGGAGGCTGATCAAGATTTCTGGTTTCAGCCTAAAGCAGATCAATGTCAACAATTTCTGAATAAAATTGAGGAATGGATTCAGGCTGCACAATGTGACAAAGAGGTGACGCCAATGGACAGTGTATCTAATGTGTCAGTGGTGTCATCTGCGTCCACGGCACGCATGAAAGAAGAAGCCAACAGAGCTGCCTTGATTGCTCAGGCAGCTGCCCTAAAAGAAAAACAATCATTAGAGATGAAAGAAGCACAAATTAAAGCTGAAAGGGAGCAATTGGACATTGAAACAGCTCTAGCAGCAGCCAATGCTAGAATTAAAGTGTATGAAGAATGCGAAGAACACCAGAACCAAGTGAGCATGAACAAACCTGCGGCTACAAAACCTCTACAGGCACTGAAGTCTGAAGATGATGATGGATATGGGTATATGCATAGCCTCCCATCCACCAAGAGGAAGCCAAGAGAGATGTCTGCATTTCCAGTGGAAGCTGACCCAGGTGTGCCATATGGTGTTTTACCCAAGCAGAAGAATGCTCCGCAGCCGAGGCATGAACAACCCAGAGACTCATTGCAACATGATGACAGTGCGAGAGAGATGTATCGATTGATGCAACGACAAACAGACATTGCAGAGACGCTTGCAAAGAATCAGCAGCTGTTTCGATTGCCTCAAAGAGATGTGCCAGTGTTCAATGGAGACCCACTGGAGTTCAGATCCTTCATGAGAGCTTTTAATCATGCCATTGATTCAAGAGCTGACAGCAGTGCTGACAAGTTATACTTCATGGAGCAGTATACCAGAGGTGAACCACGGGACCTCGTGAAGAGCTGCCAACATATGCCTGCAGATCGTGGATATGCAGAGGCCGTGAGGCTGCTTCACGACAGGTATGGAAACCAGCTGAAGATTGCTACAGCTTTGATGGAAAAGGCATTCAAGTGGCCGCTGATAAAGTCAGAAGATGGAAAGGCTTTAAGTGCTTTCTCATTGTTCCTGTTGAGCTGTCGCAACGCCATGGAAGACATTGATTACATGGAGGAGATGGACAATCCCACGAACATGAGGGCCATCATTGCAAAGTTGCCGTTCAAGATGAGAGAGCGATGGAGAGCTCATGCGTATGACCTTCAGGAGCGGCGTCAAAGAAGAGCCAGGTTCACAGAACTTGTGAACTTCGTCGATCGCCAAGCAAAGATCATATCTGATCCACTCTTCGGAGATCTCGACACAGCAACAGCTGACAAGAAAGACACAAAGAAGTTTCAACAAGGAAACAAAGTGAAGAAAGAAGAAAAAAGAGGAAGTAGCTTTGCTACCAATGTTGAGCAAGTTGAAGATGAACAAAGCGAGTCATCTACGTCAAAGAATGATGCTGCATTTTTCAACCGTGCCTTTACGAAGCCGTGTGTGTTTTGTGAAAATAATCACACACTGGAAGAATGTCGCAAGCTCAGAGAAACACCACACAAGAACAGAGTGGAGTTTCTGAAGAAAAATGGATTTTGCTTCGGCTGCCTGGTAAAAGGTCACCTAAGCAAAGAATGTAAAAGGAGAATGACATGTGATCTCTGTTCTCAGAAGCATCCCAGCATGCTACACTTCTCAAGCCATAAAGGTGCAAAAGAGAAGAAGACTGAAGCAGATGGTGCCATCAACGAAAGAAATGCTGCCAGTGCGTTTGCACCGCTCCATCAAGAGACAAGTGCTTGCACTGGGGCCGGAGACAACTGTGTGCTCGCTATCGTGCCCGTCAGAGTGAAATCCAAGAAGAGTAACAAAGCTGTGGAGGTCTATGCATTCATGTACCCGGGCAGCTCTGCAACGTTTTGTACTGAGGCACTGGCAAGGCAGCTGAATGTTCAAGGCAGAAAGACAGAGCTTATGTTGAGCACCATCAATTCTAAGAAGCTAGTGGAGAGCTACATACTCACTGACTTGGAAGTCAGTGGTTTAGAAGATAACAATTTCATTGAGCTATCCAAGGTGTACACACAGAGAAGCATACCCGTTTCCAGAGAGAACATTCCACTACAACAGGAAGTTGATAAATGGCCATACCTTGGTGAAGTAAGGTTGCCTCACATTGACGCTGAGGTGGAACTTCTCATTGGAACCAGGGAACACAAAGTCTTAGAGCCGTGGAAAGTGATCCATAGCCAGGCTAATGGACCATATGCAGTAAAGACTGCTCTTGGATGGATTCTGAACGGTCCGCTCGAAGAGCCAGCTGACACCACAGTAGATGACAACGCACAGTCAGGTGCTGCAGTCAACAGAATTGCCATTGAGAGCATGGAACAGCTACTCGTACAGCAATATAACCAAGACTTCCCTGAACGCAATTGTGACGACAAGTCGGAGATGTCACAAGAGGATCACCGCTTTATGGACTCTGTGTCAGGCTCTGCACGCTTTGTGGATGGACATCACTACATCAATCTTCCCATGAAGAAAACAAGTGTCCAAATGCCGAACAACCGAAGTGCTGCAGTACAACGAGCGCTAAATCTCAAGAACAAATTGAAGAAGAATCCTGCGTTCCATGGAGAATACACCAGCTTCATGAGTGACTTGGTGAACAAAGGATATGCAGTGAAAGTACCGACAAGACTGCTGAGTTGCCAGGATGGTAAAGTATGGTATATTCCCCACCACGTAGTATACCATCCACAAAAGAAGAAGCTGCGTGTGGTGTTTGACTGCGCCGCCAGCTATCAAGGAGTCTCATTGAACAGTGAGCTTCTACAAGGACCAGACCTAACCAACTCCCTTGTTGGAGTGATGACACGTTTCAGACAGGAACCAATCGCCATGATGGCTGATATTGAGGCGATGTACCATCAAGTGCGGGTCCCTGAGGAAGACACTGACCTTCTGCGCTTCCTGTGGTGGCCTGAAGGAGACCTTAGTCAGGACATGGCTGAATTTAAGATGGTTGTTCATCTCTTCGGTGCGACTTCGTCCCCCAGCTGTGCCAATTTCGCTCTTCGAAGAACAGCAGAAGAAAACCACTGTAAGTCGTCACCTGAGGCTATAGATACAGTTCTCAAGAACTTCTATGTTGATGATTGTTTGAAGTCTGTCGCCAATGAAATTCAAGCCATCGCATTGTGTGAAGACCTCACAGCATTGTGTGCTGGTGGAGGATTTCACCTTACGAAATGGACGAGCAACAGTCGCGCTTTGCTTGCCTCTGTTCCAGACTGTGAGCGAGCCAAAGAAGTGAGAGACCTGGATTTGACCCACGATGCCCTTCCTGTGGAAAGGGCCTTAGGAGTGTTGTGGTGCATCGAGTCTGACTCATTCAAATTCAGGATCAATCTGAAAGACAGACCTGTCACAAGACGAGGAATTCTCTCAGTCACAAGCTCGATCTACGATCCACTAGGTTTTCTTGCTCCAGCAATCCTTCCTGTGAAGATGCTGATGCAACAACTGTGCAAAGACAGGTTTGCGTGGGACGACGAAATTCCAGAACAGCTAGGCCGAAAGTGGACCACGTGGCTACAAGAGCTTCACCAACTGTCCGACGTAAGTGTGAACAGATGTGTGAGACCAGTGGACTTTGGACCTGTCGCTACAGCACAGCTCCACCACTTTTCTGATGCAAGTGAAAGTGGATATGGAACAGTCTCTTACCTGAGACTGTCAAGCGAAGACGGACGTGTTCACTGCTCCTTCGTGATGGGAAAATCACGTGTTGCCCCACTGAAACAGACCACCATTCCTCGAATGGAGTTGACCGCAGCTGTAGTTGCTGTGAACACTGACAAGATGTTGAGAAGAGAGCTTCAGATGGATCTACTTAACTCAGCATTTTGGACTGACAGCACTACCGTGTTGAAATACATTGAGAATGAAACACTTCGCTTCAAAACCTTCGTTGCCAACCGCATTGCCACCATCAGAGAGGCAACCAGGCCTCAGCAATGGAAATATGTCAATACCTCAGTTAATCCATCTGACTGTGCTTCCAGGGGGCTTACACCAACCAAGTTCATGAAGAGCCTGAGCTGGTTTCATGGTCCAGCTTTCCTGCAAGAACCAGAGTGTCGGTGGCCGGATAGACCTGATGAATTGAAAATTGAAAGAGACGACAGCGAGGTGAGACACTTAGCCACAGTACATCTCACACACGCAGCTGAAGACACAGATGCTGTGAGCAAGCTGATCAACCATTACTCCAGCTGGTACCGATTGAAAAGAGCCGTGGCCTGGGTTTTCAGATTCAAGGATCTGCTTCTACTGCGCTGCAGAAAAAAGAATGGAGATTTACAGGCAGATCCCAACTGTCAAATGACAACTGCGAACCAGAAAAGACATGATGACAAGTCGACACTGAAGAAGAATGTTCTGACTGTGGAATGTTTGACAAGAGCAGAGATGGAGATTATCAAGTTCAGCCAAAACCAACGATTTCATGACGAAATCTCCATGCTGAAGAGAGGCAGCAGTGTGAAGAAGAGTAGTCATTTAATAAAACTTGATCCAGTAATTCAAGATGGAGTACTGAGAGTTGGAGGCCGTCTCTGCGCGTCTGCAATGCCGGAGCATGTGAAGCATCCAGCCATCATCCCAAAGGACTTGCATGTCACTACACTGATTCTGCAAGACATTCATGAGAAGATCGGACACTGCGGAAGGAACTATATGCTCTCACGACTGCGTCAGAGATATTGGATCCCCTCCGCGAACTCAATAGTGAGGAAGTTTCTGTCAAGATGTGTGATCTGCAGAAAGGTCAAAGGCAAGGCTCTAGGACAGAAGATGGCAAACTTACCTCAAGACAGACTGTTACCTGACAAACCGCCCTTCACAAATGTAGGGGTTGACTACTTTGGACCGTTTGATGTGAAACAGGGTCGCAGCACTGTGAAAAGATATGGTGTGCTATTTACCTGCCTCACGACTAGAGCAGTGCACATAGAAGTAGCGCACACACTGGACACTGACTCTTGCCTGAATGCAATCCGTCGCTTTGTGTGCAGAAGAGGACAAGTGTCCATTATGCGCTCAGATAATGGAACTAATTTTGTTGCCGCTGAGCGTGAGCTGCGAGAAGCCATTCAACAGTGGAACCAGTCGAAGATTCAAGATGCACTCATGCAAAGGGGAATACAGTGGGTTTTCAATCCACCTGCCGGTTCTCACTTTGGAGGAATATGGGAGAGACAGATTAGATCCGTGAGGAAGATAATGAAGTCTGTGCTGAAGGAACAGTCAGTCAGCGATGAATGTCTACAAACACTGCTATGCGAAGTGGAATCAATATTGAACGACAGACCACTTACTACATCAACAGACGATCTTTCAGATCTTGAGGCGTTGACTCCTAACCACTTACTACTGATGAAGAAACAGCCGGTCATGCCACTGGGACTGTTCAGGAAGGAGGACTCATATGCACGCCGAAGGTGGAAGCAAGTACAATATCTTGCCGACTTGTTTTGGAAGCGATGGGTGCGTGAGTACCTGCCTCTGCTTCAAGAGCATCAAAGGTGGACTCAGATCAAGAAAAACCTGGCCACTGGAGACATTGTCATGATAATGGACGATTCAGCACCACGGAGCTCGTGGGTGTTGGGAAAAGTCACTCAGATCATTCCTGATGCAAAAGGACTTGTTCGACGTGTGCTGATCAAGACAAAGACGAACACATTGGAAAGACCTGTGGACAAGCTGTGCCTCATCTGTGAGACAGACAATTGAGTTTTTATGTTGTTGTTTTTTGACAAAAATAGTGTTTTGTTTTTGTACCTGTTCTTTACATCACTAGTGATATTTGCTTAGCATTTATAAGATAATGCTTTATGTTTGGAGAATTTATTTGGCTCTAGGTCGTTTATTGAGTAATTGTCAGTCTGCATGCCTTCCAATTAGGGGCCGGAAATGTAAGAGCCAAAACCAGTGAAAATATATTTTGAATAGATTTCTATATTTTGTATAATATTATTTAGTATTTGATCCATAAGTGAATATAGCGAAAGAACAGAGAATTTAAGTCTTTATATATTGATAGTTTATTGGTTAGTTTATATCTTGCTGTATCTTCTATACTGCGCATGTGTAGAAACCTAAAAGCTAGAACCTAGAATAAATGATTTTGCGATGATACAAGGTGCGCGCAGTATAGAAGCATACAGCTTTTTGACCGTCATCCTAGCCTGTTCCTTTACTAAAACCAAAGACTGTTAGACAAAGAATGATGTACTTACCTGCTGGGTCGTGGATCCTGTTGGATTGATGATTGCCGAACCTGAAAAATAAAACGATCAACATTATTCACGGAGTCCTGAGTGAGTAGCCTGCATCATAGCTTGTGGATAAGTTAGCATGGATAGCCTATGGATACGAGTTAGAACCCTTCTACTGCCCACGTTGAGAGAAGTGGCTTAATTAAGAAACGAAACAAACTGAAAATTTGCCACTACACAGGCTGTACAGACCTCTTGACAAGCATGTCTCAGGACTTGTATAAAATGTATGGCCCCCTACAGGGCTCCGTGTGCTCAGAATCTTGGGAGTCTGAGTATTCAGCTAACAATGACAAACCTGTTACAGAGCCTTGGATCGATGTCGACAAGGCCGAAACCGTCTTTTTAACAGAACCAAAAGCTATGGTCTACGAAGACGAAGGTTACGATGGGCCATGCTGTGTACAACAGTCCAGACAAAAAAGCCGCCCGGGGTGTATAGACGAAATCGACGGGTGCCTTACAAGTCCGATGGTTAAGCTGTTGAAAGCCATCGTCGCCTGTCTTCTGAATGGCGCTATCGAAAAACAGCTGAGAAGCAAATGTCTCGGATGTGAAGTTGATCATCCCAGTCAACTGAGACACAGCTGCCTCTTTGAAACGGATGCTCACTATTTCACATATCATTTTGACAAATTCCTTGCAAAAGTGAAGAAACCGTGGCTGCGCCCTCTGCTGGTCAAGGCATTGAAAGTGTTCGGAGATGAACCAGATCCTGTGAGAATCTTGGGGTCTTTTGACACCCTTGTTTCAGAACTCTGTTAGGAGCCACACATTAGGGAAAAAAACTGCTGGAAATCTTACGTGCAGACCTTGACCCGGCCAGTGAGAAGGCTATTGCTGATGTCAGCATAGATTTCTGGGAGATTGACGGTGCAATGCATGAACACCTGTGGTGTGATCACTCTGAAGGCGAGCGGACCCAGATAAACGACAATGTTTAAAAACGTTTCAAGAACCTGTTAAATGTTAATATATGCATTTTCTGTCATGTAACCTGCAACTTTTTTTAAAAATACATAAATAAATACTTTGGTTTTTTATATAATGTGTCATTATTGTGATAGCTGTAAGGATGGATGGTGAGAAACGCATGAAAGATGTTTATTATTCTCCAGAAAATCCTGGTTCTTACGGTGGTAAAGGGGTTTGCGTGAAACAACAGGTAGTAACATATCAAACAAGAAAGTTACGGACTGGTTGTCGGGGGAAGATGCATACACTTTACACAAACCCATCAGAGTCAATTTCAAAAGAAACAGGGTTTTTGTGAGAAACATTGATTCACAATGGCAGGTTGATTTAGTAGACATGTCAAGTTTATCTGAGCATAATGATAATATGAAGTTTATGCTAACTTGTATAGCTATATTGTCAAAATATGCCTGGGTATGTGTTCTTAAAAACAAGACAGGTGTCGAAGTGGTCAGGGGTTTTCAAGGAATTCTCGCAAACGGGCGAATCCCTAAAAAAATACAAACCGATAAGGGTAAAGAATTCTTCAATAAATTGTTTCAAAGTCTGATGAAACGCAACAAAATAATCCACTTTTGCCACAGACAACGACGATGTGAAAGCATCTGTGGTTGAACGATTCAATAGAACGTTAAAATCCAGAATGTGGAGATACTTCACAGCACACAATACTAGACGCTATATAGATACTGTACAGGATTTGGTCCTGGGGTACAATAACAGCTACCACAGCACGATTAAAATGAAACCCGTTGAAGTAAACGAAAATAATGCTTTTAAAGTTTTTAAAAATATGTACGGCCTCTTTCCAAAAAGATCTAAAAAGCTAACGTTTAAGTTTGAGGAGGGGGACACAGTCAGAGTTTCCAAAGTACACGGAAAGTTTGCAAAAGGTTATGAGCAAACATATAATTGTAATTGAGAAGAGGCTTGCCCCTTGGTACACCGACCACATGCTGGCTCTTAAACAAAAGTCTCGGCTTGAACGCAAATGGCGTTCTACTAAACTGCAGGTATTCCACTTGGCCTGGAAAGAGAGTCTTAGTGCCTATAAGCATGCTCTCTCCAATGCTAGGTCCTCTTACTTTTCAAAGCTTATACAAGAAAATAAGACCAATCCCCAATTTCTATTCAGAACAGTTGCTGAACTAACTAATAATCATGCAACAACTAACCCTCAAATTCCAGTCTCATGTAGTAGTAATGATTTCTTGAATTTCTTTAGTGGTAAAATTATTGAAATTAGGGAAAAGATCACACAAGGTAGTGACCATGGTTTTGACGATATAGAACTGCCTCCTAGACACACTGAACGTCTTGAATCGTTTACTCCAATACTTGAGAGCGAACTAATTCAGTTAGTTTCTTCTTCAAAATCATCCACCTGTCTTCTAGACCCCATACCCACAAAGTTATTGAAGGAAATATTGCCTATGCTCATCAAACCAATTCTTCATTTAATTAACTCATCATTGCTATCGGGCCATGTTCCTACATCCTTTAAATTGGCAGAAATCAAGCCACTACTTAAGAAACCAAATTTGGATCCCACTGTCCTGGCTAATTATAGACCCATTTCAAACCTCCCATTTTTATCAAAGATTCTTGAGAAATGTGTAGTGCAACAGCTTTCTTCATTTTTACAAACTTATAATGTATATGAGAGGTTTCAATCTGGGTTTAGGAAGCACCATAGCACCGAGATCGCCCTTGCCCTAGTAATGAATGACTTGTTCCTCTCTCTGGACTGTGGCTGTATTTCTATTCTTGTTTTACTTGACCTGAGCACTGCCTTTGATACTATAGACAATCATATTCTCCTCTGCAGGCTAGAAAATTTAGTTGGTCTTACCGGGCATGCTCTTATGTGGTTTAAATCTTATCTCTATGATAGATCCCAGTTTGTTAGGGTAAACAGTCAGTCCTCTGAATTATCTAAGGTGAACTTTGGAGTACCACAAGGATCGGTTTTGGGTCCTCTGCTCTTTTCTCTTTACATGTTCCCTCTTGGGAACATTATAAGCAGACATGGTGTTAACTACCACTGCTACGCAGATGACACACAACTTTATATATCAGTTAAGCCAGGTGAAGTTGACCAGTTTTCTAAACTAGAGACCTGTCTGAAAGATGTAAAGGCCTGGATGACCCAAAACTTCCTCTTATTGAACTCAGATAAGACTGAGATATTAGTATTAGGTCCCAAATCCTTTCGAGATAAATTCTTACAGCTTCCGTTAAATTTAGATTGCTTCTCTGTCTCCGCCAACAAGGTTGTTAAAAACTTTGGTGTAATTATTGATTCAGATCTCTCCTTTCAGCCCCATATTAACAATATCACAAGAATGGCCTTCTTCCACCTGAGGAATATATCTAAATTAAGGAAGGTGTTGTCCCTGGAGGATGCTGAAAAAATGGTTCTTGCCTTTGTAACCTCTCGACTAGATTACTGCAATGCATTATTGTCTGGTTGCACTGGCTCAGCCCTGAATCGCCTCCAACTTGTACAGAATGCAGCTGCTAGGGTTCTTACTAGAACCAAGAAACGGGAGCATATCAGCCCGGTGCTCAAAACTCTTCATTGGCTGCCTGTCAAATTCAGAATTGACTACTAACCTTCTCTTTTCTTCTCTCACCCTGAGCTGCAGATTACTCCGGTCCGTCCCCCTCTCACCCTGAGTTTGCAGACTGCTCCAGTTATGCCCCTCACCCTGAGTTTGCAGACTGCTTCGGACCTGTCCCTCCTTTGGTTTATCCTCCCGACTTCACAACCGGAGTCCCAGATGCATCACCCCGCCCCCTTTGAACTGATGACTGAACTGATTATTGAATTGACTATTACCATTCAGTCCACCTTTAGTCTAAACCGGACTGGCCAGCGAAGGATGGGCACCCCCTCTCTAGCCAGGTTCCTTCCGAGATTTCTTCCCACTGGGGAGTTTTTTCTCCCCTACCGGGGAGTTTTTTACCTCATTTTGCTGGTTGGGGGCTAAGGCCTGTTTTTTTTGCTAAATTTTCCTTCTGTTTCCCTGTGCAACGTCTTTGTGACAGTTCTCTGTAAAAAGCGCTATACAAATAAAATTGAATTGAATATACAGATGAATATTTTACAGTCGTTGAAAGGGTCCACAGAATCCCTCCTGTATATAGACTGAAGGATTATGATGGGGCGAGCATTGACGGCACATTTTATGAGGAGGAATTACAAGGTTATAGTTGGAAAAGACAAAACCTTTAAGGTCGAAAAAATAATATCCGAAAAGAAACATAAGAACCAGAAACTCGTTTTAGTGAAGTGGGCCGGATGGCCTGAAAAATAATATCCGAAAAGAAACATAAGAACCAGAAACTCGTTTTAGTGAAGTGGGCCGGATGGCCTGAAAAATACAACAGCTGGATACCTAAAGATAGTGTGATTGACATCTAAAAGAGTAGAAAAGCTTACAGGAACCGGCAAAAAAACATTAGGCCACCATGGAGGAAGCAAGTTTTTATGTAACTCTCCCGAGTAACGCCTGTCTAGATATTAACCCTGGAAATAAAATTTGAAGTTACATAACAAAGTTGGGAAGTTGCTTTAGCAGAAATTCAATACCCATGTACATGGAGCATGCTATCATCTCATGAAAACGCTTTTATCGTAAGTGATGATAAGAAAAAGAAACTCAGCTACATTCTTGTAATAAGCTGGGGTTATTACAAGAACATGAAAATGCTAGTGAATGAGATGAATAAAGCTTTAAAAACAAGAAAATTGGATATTGAGGTGGCCCATTCCGCAATGAAAAACCAAATTTATATTAGTAGTGCAAACGAAAATATTTTGCTGACGGCTAGCGGTAAACTCACGAGGATGTTGGGTTTGGACCCGGATGTACCCTTAATGGTCGCAAAGCCTGTGGCCCCACATCCTGCCGATACAATGTCTAATCAATTTACGTCCGGATTATTCTATAAGGACACCAGTGGACATATGGACGAAACAGACCCTGCGGGTGACAACAAGGGCTTGAAAGATAGAGCTCTATATACAGTGGGGAGTAACACTTTTGAATTGCTCGGACCCATCCACGCAGACATGTTTTTTCAGGAGAGACTACTTATAATGGAGTCGATATTAAAATTAAGATGGTCCAGTGTAAGGATGAGTTCTGCCTAATGAGCGAGGAGGCCCAGCGGTAATACCGTCTTAAAATGGTCTCGGCCACACTATTTGTAAAAAAAATCGGGGTCTCTCCACCCGTTAAGCTCGGACATGCCCAGGCTCTACTGACATCAAATGTTAAATATCCGATTGACCGTGTTAGTCTTAAAACTTTCAGTTTAGCAGCTGGTCTTAGAGTTTGCAATCAAGAAAATTAGTTTTTAATTACCGAAATCTGTCATTATAGGTTTGGTAGATAATGATGCCGTTACAGGTGTTTACAACAAGAACCCTTTCAATTTCCAACATTACAACGCCGAATACGTATCGCTCAGTATGAATGGCCTTCCGATCCCGAGCAACTTTATGCTTTCAACCTGACACCCGATGAAGGTTGCAGCCAGCATCTATCACTGATCAAGACGGGTAATATCCGTCTGGAGATGAGATTCAGAAACCCACTACCCAGAACTGTTAATTTAATTGTTTACGCATGCTTCGACAATATCATTGAAGTGAACCAGAGGAGGAACGTGCTGTATGCTTATTATTAATCATGAACACCAGAGAACAGCTATTTTCAGTAACAATCCTTACACAGTAAAGAAATTTTATGGGGTTGTGGCCTGTGATCCCATAAAAGTGAGCTACCGGATAATAAACTAAATAATTTACCAGCATTGTACATTGTGAATACACACCCTAGAAATAAGCCTGGAGAACACTGGTTAGCATTGTATGTGCGTGCGGATAAAACTGGTGAATTTTTTGACTCCTACGGCAATCCCCCTGACTACATTTATTTCCCAGATAGCATCAATACTTTTTTACAAAAGAACTGTAAAAGGATTGTTTACAACACGGTACAAGTGCAAGACCTACACAGCACAAAGTGCGGACAGCATTGCATATTTTATCTGCACAACAGGGCCAAAGGGGTTCCGTTTAGTGAAATTATATCCCTATACTCTGATCATTTGAAAAATAATGATGCGATGGTTACAAGATATGTTGATAAAATATACTTGAACAAGTGTGTTAAAAACATGTTAAACTGTGTACAGACTGCATGCTGTGGTGAAATGTTTAAGGCCTGTCACTGTTGAAAAAACAAAACACAGGCATGTTTTGTTTGAATGTTACTTTATGTATTTTATTGTAAAATAAAAACATTTTAAACTTTACATTTTGACATTTTGATGAAAGCAATCACACTCAACAGCTTCAGAAATCTATCCACGCTGAATGGTCTAAAACGGGAGATGAAAAAACAGCCTTAGGGCCTGGTTCTGGCGTCATAGGCGTAAAGGCTGCGGTATTTGGTATTTTTTTGTGTCGATTTCTTGCCGCGCACATTTTGATTAGGTATGACAGAAAGAGGCATATTAAGCATAGCCATAGCCTCTATAAATTCACCCAACCCCTGGGTCTTCTATCGTCAGAAATCTTGTGAGGGGCTGTTATGTTCTTTATTAGATCCAACATATGCGAACCACTTACAGCTGTCCCATTAACCCTATTTACTTTGGCCCTTTTGAGGCAATGTCCTCCTGGTTTCTACTAGTTTTATTTAAATGTCAATATCTAAAAAAATATTCCCTGCAAAATCCATGGTTTTAAGTTTGAACTGAAGAAGAAGCTGTATCATTCAGAAATTTGCTACAGAATACATTTATTTCAGAATAGTCACATACAGTATATATATAATAACCATAACATACGTCGCCTAATGTATTTAAATACGTTTAAAAAAGAACGTACGAAAGCGCGTGTGTATTCACACAAGTACACCAACGTATTTCAGCCCTCAGTGCGAGGGGTGGTCACTGCGGAAATGTCGACTGTACGGGACTTTGGCGAAATATAACAAGATTAATTCTTCAGGGTTCATGAGAAAACAGCTGTAGCTGAATATACTGGTAAGTACTTGGTTTCTTAAACATGTTTATACGAGAGATTTTGGAGCAAAAAATGAGGTGTCTTCTAAACCGAAAGTGGATCAGGTACTGTATATTGTACAGTAAGCAAGGGAAAACGGCGAATACTCATTTGTACAACGTTTTAAAAAAATATTATTGTTTCTATACGTCAACATGATTTTCTTAGCGTGTATAAACGATGCATTTGATGCATTTTACAGTCTGTGGCTGTAGCCAGAGGAAGGTCGTAAGTGCTGTGGGCTACTAATAGCACCCTCCTAATTTATTGCACGGCAGTGTAACTGGAGAAGCTGCGGTTTTCGCAAGAGGCTACCCTTTAAAAAAATACTGCGTCAAAATTTTCGCGGTTTTCTTAAAGCTGTAGTTTATATTTTCAGATGAACATGAATTCTGTAACTGAGTCGCATGCGTCTCAAACACTAGGGGTGAAGTCTATAGGGTTAAACACAAACTCCCCTTTATCGTTCCACGTTGCGACATTTTCTGATTTCGAAATTTTATCCAATACGTAGGTGGCATTTTTCCAGGTTCTAGGTGGCACGCTTTGTACAAAATCTTCAACTCGGGCGGTGTCCATCCTGACATTATCGCGGCCCTCAACAGGCAATGATAGGGTTAAATGTTGCATTTCGGCTTCACCTTGTTTGACCAGCGCTATGAAGCGCTGTAGAGCAATCGTGTACAGTTTTGCCTTCTCATGAGGATCAAGATCAGTCCTTGATAAGATGTTACGTAAGGTTTGATCCAAATCATTTTCAACAGTTTGTCAGATTGGCTCCGGGGTAAAAGTAAGATTCTTTAATTTGTCCAGCTGGCTTTGAGGCACGAGAAACATTTTTGGGCATGCTCCATGTTTTTTTTTTGTTGTTTTTTTTTTTTTAAACGCCGCTGCGACCCGCTATCAAACTGGTGAGAAATGGTATTGCGACACTCAGTAGAGGCAGAAGGAATCCACCCCTTTGGTTAATAATTTTTCTCCTGTTTCGAATAGATTACCTTTTGTTAATCAACAGTTTAATTCCGACCTTTTGTTTTCTTATTTTTTTCAGTTGTGTATCTGTTAGGGGTATATTGCCGTGTAAAACATTGAGAGCTAGTTCCCAAATTGTGTTTATAAGTTCACCAGAAGCAGACTGTAATATGGTACGTCTTTGCCGTGCATTACCTTCAAATAGGGCTTTTAGAAGCGTCCAGTTCCGTTTAATACGCGCAGACATATTACTTTTTCTTTAGCACATAAACTACCGGCCACTCTGGAGCATACAAACCAGTTCTGATGCGGTATTCCTCAGGCGTCTGCACTTTTAAGTCCACTAATAGGTAGCCATAAGGTTTTCTGGTCGCATCATCTAAACATTCAAGGAAAAACTTTGAATGTCTGGGGTACATTTGCCGTGCCAAAACATTAACTTGCATTTTATCTCTTGGATTTTTGAACAGAACAATATAATTTGCATTAAGATTTATTGTGCGGCTGTTTCGACCCTGGAAGAAAAGATTCTGAACAAGATATATGATGCTTAGGTTTCTATGGTGTGTATACTTGGTAAAAGCTCTCTCAATTTCAGAGCTCTGACTGGCAGCCTGCATAAGGTCATCAACAATTACCATATTGGTTTTGTGCAAAGGTAGCAAAACTTCATCGGTCAAAGATTCAGGAAGACCTTCTACAAAATGTACATTCTTTATTTTACAAAGCACTTCATCATACAGGTGTTGCCAGTACAAATAAAACCATACAATGTTCTGCGGTACTGTTGACAATACATGTTGTGCATTTTCGAGCAGTGTTTTCACAAAAAGGCTTTTACCGCTGTTTGATGGACCTGAGATTATGCATGAAAAAGGACGTTGAAGGCGGCTATCAAAACCCTCAACCCCAAACACTTGTCTAGAATCCATATGGCAAGGTTTTGAAATCAGGGAGCAGGACCCTTTTGTTGTAAACTACTCTGAATCTTTTAGAAACTATTTGGTTGCTGAGAGAGAATCCTCTCTTATTCCTCACAATTTGTTGTGTGTTGGTTGTAATTTCACGAGCTGGGGCCTCTGGATTTTGTACATATTGTTGTACCAATTCTGTGAGGGATGAAAGATTGACAGGTATGCAGGGTTATACCTTTCACTTTCATGCATGTTTTACCGAACCGTGTTTTATAACCATACGTCTTGGGCCCTCCTGATACAAATTTAACAATGTGGTCACTGGGGTCTAGCTCACTAGTCAATTCTCCCAAAAAATCACCTAGAAAAGGCATCCAGTCACCCGGTCGGCTCACAAAGATTACAGAATCTGTGTCATGGTACAGAACGGCTCACAAAGATTACAGAATCTGTGTCGTGGTACAGAACCCTGTCAGGCATTTTATCCATGACATCATAAAGCTCGAGCCGGGCATAAGCTGTGGTGAAGGCTGCGATGAACACATTGCTGTATCTGGGGACCTTGGGAAAACACTTAGTAAGTTTCCACTGTACCAGAGCTACTGCTTCTGTAAGAAATGAAAAGTGTGAGATGTCATACTCGTCTGAAAACATGAATTGCAGAAACTGCTCAGGATCACAGATCAAGGTTGTGTTTGTCTGGTTGCTTCTCAGACCAAATTTGCCCAAAGACTATTTAAAAACAGTTTGGAAATTTGTATTTTGGCTTTGTTTACTGAAATATTGTTTGGGTCTAAACGACCACCCTCCTTCTCCCAATAACTCTGCACATAGGCAGCCTTGTCAGAATCATCAGAAACCCAAGAGGGGTATCCTGACGCTTCTTGTTTGCCCTTTAAATGCGTCTTAATATAGTCACTGAAAAGAGAATCGGACCTATATTGGAAATGCCAAATTTCAAAGATTTTGTCGATGATGTAACATTTTTCAATAGCTTTAATCATTTCAATGGCACACCATACACCTGTGAGAGAACACAACTCATCAGAATGTTCACACTCACCTTGATGCTCAGATTCTGCACAGGACCGGCAAAGTGGAAACATTAATTTACCAGAGACTCTGTACGGTAACACAGGTATTGTAAGTTTTCTTGGGGTATATACCCTGGCTTTGACCAGAACTAAATAGTTTTCGATCGGTTCAAAGTCACGGAAGATGATGATGGGGTGATTTGTTGGGTAAACTTTAGTTTTGTTCACAAACGGGTATAGACTGGTGAAATCAAAATAGTGTATTTGCTCACCTTCTTGAGCCTTGTAGTAAAGTTGCAATGCATTAGTTCGACCACCAAACAGAGCATCCCGAGGTTCCAGACGTTCCGGGTAGTCATGATGTCGCAGGAACTCCTGAACCTCGGGACTCTCACATTTAAGTCTTCCCCATTCGTGCTCCCACATAACTACAACATTCAGGTTGTATACGCGACGCAGTGTCAATTTTCTCTTGAAATTTGTGATATATTGAACCAAAACCTGTTTTTGTGAAAGGGTTAATTGTGCTTAAATTAAAACATTGAGGGCAAGCATGAAAAAAACACCCCGCAAATTCAAAAGCTGTCCGAACGCCGTCCACCTCTGAATACCCATCTAGATAATAGTTCCCCATCTTAACCTCCCCCTGGTTCAAGGCATGCTGAATGAAAATCTTTTCCCGATGACTCACATATTCTAACCATTGAATGGCAGTTGTGGAAAATGATTTCGGCTGTTGCGCGTAATTATCAGGCGACGTGACGGCGATGGTGTTTTTGGACAAAATGTTTGTTCAGTATTGTTTCATGCACACCGAGGCTATTGTAATGCACTAGAACGGGTCTAAACCTGTGCTCCCACGCACCTCTGTCCTAAACCACAAACAAGCTTCCCGCAAAATAACAACCATCACCCTCTGCAGTCTAACGCTCGCCATTAAACTCCATGCAACATATGAAATTCGCAATGTGTTCGCCATGGTCCTGCCGACACTCAAAATCATAAAAAACATAACGTACGTTGGGGTGTTCAGTTTTCACAGGTTGTATGTAACACACATGCTCAACTTCAGGGGTCAATGCAGCCTTACAGGCTCTGCAGAGCTTTAGACAACATTTGTGTGTTTTAGATGTGTTGCTACTTACGGCATATGTTCGCGCACATTTGTCACAGAACTTGCTAGTATCACACGAACTGAGGATTTTGACAGCTCACAAACTTTAGCCAGTAGATTTTCTAAAGTATTTAAGATGTGCACATAAAACTCTGCGTAGTTATCAACATTGTACAAAGATGTAAAGTTAAAACGGAGCTGAATTTCTGTACTGTTGAATGCTGGCCTACGTATCACCTGAAGGTCTGCGTTATTAATCACGCCACCACCATTTTGGTTGACTTCTGGAAGTCCATGCAGGTTATTATCGACAGTGCTTTGGGACATCTATAGCTCTGTAAGACCATGCGTGTTATTTTCTGCGGTGTTTGGGTTCATATCTGTTTCAACGCGACAAGCGAGTTCACGGTTTACAGAGTCCAGCGCTCTTAATAAACCCGCAAAAACATCATGCTCTACAGCTTCATTACTTGGCGTGTTAATACAGGCTTGATTAACATCATCAACAAGAGCTAAGAGATGCGGGTTAACATTTTCATGTGGTAAATCTAATTGATTAGTGTCATGGTTTTCAGCATTTTCTGTGGCAGGTCTTTTACTCTGGCCCCCTGAACACGAACACGTACAAGGTCTTTTAGGAGCCATTTTTACTTTAATAGTCTGTCAAAAATGTTTACAAGCTTATTAAAAATACTTAAGCGGAGCCTTTCGTCGTTTTGACAAACTGAGACCGTCGCAGGAGGAGGTGTCCTGTTCTCCTCTGTTTGGTCGGCTGCTGTTGTTGTCTTTGGGACTGATTGTTCCTGTTGTGATGATGTCCACGGTCCTGGGCTCACGCGTTTGTTAGGCCGGCTTTTGTTAGATGTATTTAAAATATCCTGGTCGATCACCACACCCAATAATTCGTCATCCATTATTTCAACATCTGTAAGGAAAAAAATAATAATTCAAATAAAAAATTCTAAATAAAAAAATCTAATTAAAAATCTAATTACAAAATTTAAAAAAGACTTAAATAAGCAAACACTTATTTAAAAACACACACACACAAACGCGCGCGCGCGCGCACACACACACACACACACACACACACACATTTTGTTTAGGAGAAAACTTAAATCTCACTGCTTTTTCTCTTCTGTCCTTTAGGCCTGCAAGGTAATGTCTCTGTAACCGTCTCTAGAGGGTTTTCAGGGCCTTTTTAACAATAAAAATTTAATAAAATCAGATACACATAGCAATGTTCAATATCCATAAACAGATATTGAACAAAGTACTTAAAAGTTTCATACTCTGAATATAACTGTAGCGAAGATCGTCTTCTGAAGCTAACACCTGGGCATATACAAGTTGCGTAGGCCTCGTGTACACAGTATCTAAAAACAATTCAACATTCAACAAATATCAGAAAAATAAAACACATAAACAGATGCTGAGCAAAGTATTTAAAAGTTTCATACTTTGAATATAAATGTAGCGAATAGCGTTTTGTTAAAGCTAAGCCCTGGCCTATACACATGGCTTAGGCCACGTGTAGCCTACCCCAGTATCTAAAAACAATTAAACATTCACCAAATATCAGAAAAATAAAACACATAAACAGATTTTGAGCAAATTATTTAAAAGTTTCATACATTGAATATAACTAGCGAATAGCGTTTTGTTGAAGCTAAGCCATGGCCTATACACATGGCGTAGGCCACGTGTAGCCGACCCCCAGTATCTAAAACAATTAAACATTCACCAATTATATATATATATATATATATATATATATATATATATATATATATATATATATAAAGCATCTTTAAAGTACATTTAAAAAATTGCAAAAACATCTTACTCTGTCTAACGGTAATGGCCTCTGGTAGAGCTTCAATAAATTCCTGGAAATCCCCGACCGCGTGCTCCCCGCCGCTACTCAATATTTCATCCAAGTCTGTAATACATTTACATTAACAACCGATAAATTAAGAAATAGAACATTCAACATGTTTAATTAACAACTTGTAAGTTCCATACTTTTGCAATAATTAAAATAGTAACACATACCTTGTGTTGAAAAATCTACAGACATCCCTTGCAAATGGTTGTCTTCTTCTTCTGCGCGTGTTAAGAGTGCATGAATCAGACCAGCTACTGTAAAAAATGTTGTAAAACCCTCTATTTTTATAGTTTACCAGGGGGGTGGGGGTCGTAACTTGAAAAAAACTCCACACCTCCCCACACCCCCACCCCGTGATTGTAGCCCGAAATTTAAATGTAGCTGCGTTTTTAAAGGCGTTACGTTTAAACAATATAGTTTATATTTGACGGCTCAAGCCTGTTTAAAATGAATAACCCATCTTTTTACGAGCCCATCGATACTAAACAGTAGCTAGGCACGTCTAGCAAATGGCCTATATTTTAACTTTGTTTTTAAAAACTCGTAAATAGCGAGTCTATTAGGCCTACGCCCTCTGCTAAAATTGTATACGGCCCTTGTGCAAATAGTCTACTGAGCGGTTTGTTTGTTTCACTAGTCTAAGGTTTATTTTCAACATGTATTAATCTATACGTTTTCATTCAAACTATCCTTGGATGTCCCGCCAGTATTACAGCTGGATCTGTCACTCAAATGGTGTTTCCTGCTGTGATTCTACACCTTCGCAGTTCTACATTTTTTAAAAGAGTTGCGGTTAAACAATATAGGCTATATATAATCGTCCAACCCTGTTTAAATTGAATGACCCATCTTTTTACAAGCCCATCGATACTAAACAGTCATATTGGCGCTAAGTATTGCCATATTACATAACCTTGTACAAATACCAAAAGTTTTGTTTCATGATTCTGCCCAGTGAACAACATTATAGGGCATATAGACGGTTAGGGTAGATAGCCGCCTTTTCAATGGGGTTCGGGCATTTTGCAGCCTGCTGAATTATTTATAGTCTATGCTATATGTATACCACTATTCTTTCTTTGATTCAAAAGTTAGTGGAGGTTCCCGCCAGTAATACAGCTGTTCCATGTCGCTCAAAGGTTGCCTCTAACATCGCGCACCCCCCGCAAACCCCTCCTTCCAGCAGTTGTTGCTAAATCTCAAAACCGGTTTGGCATAAGCTTTTCCAGCCCTATGCAGCTCATTGGCCCGTGTAAACGTCCGTCAATTTCATAGGGGACAGGAAGCGGATACTACGTGGGCGTATCCCCTTTTGGTATACTACCTAGAAAAAGCTAATGTCTCCATTTGCAATGTTGATCAATCAATCAATCAATATTTATTTATATAGCGCATTTCACAAGTTGTCACAATGCACTTCACAGCAAAACAGCAAAACCTGATGTCAGGTTGGAAAGGTCTCTGGAAACGCTTCTCTATCCACGGACCTCCGCGGACCTCCGCGGAACCAAAAAAGAATTCTAAGTAATTTTTAGGTTTTGCGTTTTAATTCTGTAAAACGTTACATAGCCTATTCTTTTATTTTTGATTCTTTCTAGTCTTTCTTTCGAGTCCTCCTAGGCTTTCTTTTAGAACACTAACTTGTTTTTTAGATATACCGCTTGGCTATTTTACACAGTTTTAAGACTTTACGGAGACCTTGGCTACGGTCTCTTTCTACGGAGCCATTCGTGCACATCTCCAAAACTTGTCGAAGTTTTTTCCTTCAGCTCTACCAAACATTTTAAAAAATGGCATCCTTTCTTTCTTTCTTTCAGACAACTAACTTGCTATAGCCTACCGCAATTTGTCACGTTTTACCTGCTTGAATTCTTTTATTCTTTTAAAACTTTTCTGCTAACACAAACTGTTTTTTTTTTAAACTTAAAACTATTGCCACTAACCTATATATATATATATATATATACACATATACCATTACTTTTTCACGATGTTCTAATAAAAAAATAAAATAAAAATAACAACACATGTTTTCCCCAAGCACCCTAAGACCCACCATAAAAAACAACGTTTACAACAACCACTCCCAAATAAAATGACATCATCACAATGCCAATACATCCCCCCTCTTGAAATTAGCCCCCACAACACCCCAAATAATAATAATACATCATAAAAAGACTTTTTTTTTTTAAATAAAAATTAATTTTACATTTTTTTATGCATAATTATATTTTTTTCATAACCTCATGAATATTCATAAAATTATGCAAATATGCCCCATCAATCATTTTGACAGAAGCAGGATGTGATTATCTTCTTGGATGGATAACTTGACTAATTTTTCTATAGAGTTCAACAGGAAAATTTGCCAGGAGAAACAACCCTTAAAGTGATCCATCCATATCTACTGCATATCTGGCAGCAGAGTGATGCAGGTAATGAACTTTGGATGAGGCTTCAACTTCGAGAACTGCATGAGAACATCCTCATGGAATTGATGTTTCATAATGTTTCATTGCATAATCCAACGAAATTCGCTAAACAAGCAGGCCATTGGTAGCTTATTCTCAGCTGTTGCAGGTGCTTTTAACTAAATTTAACCAGATATATTTTGTAAAATAACAGTACGGTCGGGAATGAACGGGAACTCATAATGGTTAGTCTGAATAATATTGACCCATATAGCCTATTCCTTGATCGCACTACACACGCACGAGCATGTCTGCTTCGCCATCATATAAGCAATCCGCCAAGGTGGAAAAGCAGGCTTTTAAAGGGAATGGGATATGACATTTTGATTGGTTGGTTTGATTGATTAATGAAGAGACTAGGTTCAGCCCATTTGCACGTTGCGCCATGCTTAGCGCTCAAAAAACATGCTGTCAAACTAGCAAAAGTGGACTTGGACACGCCCTAAATGCACTACGATCGCCAAGATAGAGCCCCAGATGTCAACGTTACACAAACACCAATAATGGCTTAAATTAAAGAAGACCCTTGTATTTATTATCATTCTTTAATTTAATTTATTTTCATAGTTGATATGTAAATTATGGGCAGTGAATACACAACCCCCAGTAACAACCACTCTAGTTTACAGTGAACCCACTGAGAGTCAAATATGGGAATAAGATAAAACTTTTTCTGGTTCACAAACCTCCTGTCTGCATGTGTACGAAATATGAAACTGATTACTGCTCAAGTCCCATGAGGCAATTTGAAATGGTGTACCTTGGTGTCTAAAAATCTATCCAAAATTGATATTTGCGCATCACAGTAATTTAGGAGATACTCAACATTTTTCAACAGATAAACTCTTTTGACTCATTGGAAGTATATTTGCATCTATATCATTAGATAATTTCAAACTTTTGCAAAAGATTAGGGGAATGGATATAGGTGTCCAAAACCTACCCATAACTATCCAAACCCATGAAAAACTATGCAAACCTATCCAAAGCTATCCAAGCTATCCAAACATGAACAAAGCTTTATTGTCCATTTGAAGCAAATTATTACATCCTATGAGGAGGCAATTAATGAGGGGAATGACCTTTAGATAATCAATTTCTTTGTCTCAGTCCAGTTTCCAGTGCCAAAAATGCCCAACACAGCCCTGTTTTGGTCATAAAAGGTAATTTGTTACTAACCAGTCAGACGAAGAATGTATGAGCACACAATTTACAGCGTCATATGAATTACTACAATTATCTCCTATATAAACATATGCCAGCCCATTGATTACTATTACTGACAACTAGCTGCCATGCCATCCATTTATGTCCCTATATTAGCTATGCTGGTGCACCCAACATAATGAATGGCTAGGCCACACTAGTGGTGTGTCGTTCCTGAACGATTTGTTCCTTTTCAACTAATCCATTTTGACTCACCACCATGTACGGATTCGTTCCTTTAGTTCCGCTCTCAGTTGCAAACTTCCCGTTCGCTGAAACTGCAGCTACTGCTATTTAACTATTTTTACCATTGGACTCTGTAGTAGCCATTAGCCAATGACAGCATTGATACACCTGAGCGGGGCGTACTCTCCGAGCCCCTCCCATCTGTGTGTGACCGAAAGCAATAGTTCCTGAGAAACTCATCTGTGATGGAACCACACAATCTGTTGTTTACTGAGTCCGGATTCTCCGGAATTAGTTAAAAGCACAATACGCAGTAGCTGCAGATCCCCAACAAGTCTTTGTATTGCACTTGCCCTAGTGAAATTAAAAGCAAGTGGTTTCGTCAGTGCCCAGCAGTTGCATCTGAGAAACGCGTTGGCTGTAGCCGTAAATAAAACGTGAAGGAATGAGTATGCTATTCAGTAGCCTAGCTGCATTTCCCAACGGAGACATAACATCAGGTTAATGAAACCATAGTCATTAGGCTATATTTTTATATCATGGCTAAATCATATTAGGCCTATGTTACACTGCCTGGTCAAAAAAAAAGTTGCACAATCTAATATTTTGTTGGACTGCCTTTAGCTTTGATCATGGTGCACATTTGTCGTCGTGGCCTTATTCGACAACCTTATAAAACGTCACAACATTTATTTCCATCCAGAGTTGCATTCATTTTTGACCGAGATCTTGTATTGACGATGGGAGAGTCGAACCACTCCATAAAGTCTTCTCCAGCACATCCCAAAGACTTTCATTGGGGTTAAAAGGATAGTTCTCATTTTTTAGACCCAGGTCCGCTGAGCTACTTATCACAAATTATTTCATAAATTGGGGCTCAAGACCTCCTGCCTCGAGTACGCGTAGCTCGATCTCTGTTAGCCGTTAGCTTTGTTAGCCAAATAACATTGATTTAATGGGGGCTTACAGACACCCCCTGACAGCTACTTAACATTATTAAAAGACACTATTAATAAACCAAACTTAAATAAACACTTAATCATATGTTTATTTGCTTGCATAAATGCATACCTTGTAATCAAAACGCGTCAATATAGCCAAAAAACGGTATTATTCATTGATAAGACAAGTGGTCCAAAACTAACGCGATTGTACTTCACAAAACCTAGTTTACCACTCCCGGTTGCACGACAGCTGATCATGCCAACAGTTACTTGGGAACGGTACATAGATAGCGTCATCACCGAACAAAACTTAATTTCCACTAACTGCTTCTGACCCGTACTGACCATAGCTAGTAATGCTGTGGTCTGACGAGCCGGCAACTGCGGCGCGGCTGCATTGCCTTGATAAACGGTTTGGGAGCTAAAGTCGTGTAATACTCATTTGAGCATCTCGGGACAATACAAAAAGATCGTCTGTGCATTTTTTGTTTTATTTTTTCCTCACGATACATTGTTGAGCTCACTGAAAGTCAGCTATTTTCCCATATGAATACATTGAGCAGCAGAGACCAACCAACCTGGTGACGTCACGACCACAGTTGGTCCAAGATGGCTGCACCCTAGTGGAAAAAAAAGCGAAATACGGGTCGGTTTGAGATTTGAACGCTTGGTCATATCTAATTTAAGGTAAAAAGCAATGAACCAGAGCCACTTTACCGAGTGCTTCATGTCCCCTTTAAGGTCAGGAATTGGTGGCCAATTCATGTGTGAAAATGATCCCCAGTGCTCCCTGAACCACAATAACAATTGGTGAAAACAACTATGGTGTGCAACCTTGCTATACAGGCAATTAATAAAACATGATTAAGGCTGGGTGTTTGTCACGGAAAATGCTGACTAAAGTCATGGAGAAAATTGGACAAAGCGACAGAAATCACAGAGTGTTTTATAAAATATAAATGTATTCAATTAATTAATATATTATTCAATTAATTAATCATTTGAGTACATTGCATTACAGGCTGGTGCATTTCACTGTTTCTCACGGAAAAAAAGTGCATGCTGTTCAATAGAACATGTCAGAAACAGATAAGCGTTAATTGCATTACTAAAATAATGATTTTTATTTCTTTAAAGTTAGTTTTGGTACTATAAGCATCATCATTACATTATTTTCTTGTACCTACTTCCTACATTAGCTAGGCTATAGACTAATCAAAATCATTGATTCCCATTGGGGGCTTCATACCCCACATGGGGGGGGGGGGGTCTTCCCTCAAAAGTCTTACTCTTACACTTTCATAGATTACAAAAAATGCCCCGGCTTACCCTACTAATGTAGACTATCACCCAACATGTTTAAAAGTTCTTGTGTGTCGCATGGGAATAGTAGCTATACTACACTGCATGGCCAAAAAAAAAGTCGCACACTCTAATATTTCGTTGGACCGCCTTTAGCTTTCATTATGGCGCGCATTCGTCGTGGCATTGTTTCAACAACCTTATGCAATGTCACAACATTTATTTCCGTCCAGAGTTGCATTCATTTTTGGCCAAGATTTTGTATTGATGACGGGAGTCAAACCACTCCATATAGTCTTCTCCAGCACATCCCAAAGACTTTTAATGGGGTTAAGGTCAGGACTCTGGTGGCCAATTCATGTGTGAAAATGATTCCTCATGCTTCCTGAACCACTCTTGCACAATTTGAGCCCGATGAATCTTGGCATTGTCATCCTGGAATATTCCCATTGATGGGATAGTCTGGTCATTCAGTACATTCAGGTACTCAGCTGACTTAATTTTATTGCTGCATAATGTTGCTGAGCCTAGACCTGACCAATTGAAGCAAGCCCAGATCATAACACTGCCTCCAGAGGCTTGTGCAGTGGGCACTTTCTTTTTGACCACGCAGTGTATATAATCGTATCACCACTTTGTTGATAATTCGAGAGGTTAACATTGTTTTAACATTGGTTTAGCTAGCTTGCTGAACAATGTCGCGTCCACGGTGATGATGCATGCAGCCCGACGTAGCCTGATGCATGCAGCCCGAAGCAACTCAAATAAATATAGCATACACAGATGGCACATCGCCTACCTTAAATGTCGGGCATTTCAGTGCATATGAATAATCACTTACCAATTAGGCAATTTATTTATGATTTTTAATTTGCCGATATTCCTGGTGATCTGAGAAATTAAAAGTGACAGGCTTTTATTTGCTTTTATTTATAGGCAGTTTGATCCAGGTTAGGCTACCAATGAAATATTAGCATTGTTGTTGATATTAGCCTATATCCCGAGATCTAGGCTATGTCATTGCACAGACTGGAAGTGTATGACAGGGAGTAACTTTTTATTTAGCCTACTAGGCTATTTACGGACACTGTGAAGCATTTTAAAGTGATAGCTTGCAAGCTGAATGGGTATTATAACTTTTGAGGCGGCGAGATGCTTGAAAAAAATAATATTGTGAAGAAAGGGAGGAGATGGGGTGGGTGTCCTGATTATATTTTTACTGCTTTGAGCTGAACACAGAGCTGATCGACATTTGATTTAGATTTTATTAGGCTGGATTTATTATGGATCATTATGACAGGTTGCCTACCGACTACAACAAAGAGTGTAAAACAATTTTTTTTTAGAAAATATCACAATTTTGGCTGTATTTGTACCCTACAATAGCCTTGTCATGGTGTTCTGCCTGCCCAGTCCTTTTTTTTGGGTGTTGCCTCTCGGGCCCGCGAGAGGGCGCTCCTGTCATGATTTCTCGTTCTCCGGGGCTGATTATTTATTACTTACAGGTGCGTTCTGCACTACATAAGCTCCGTTCCCTCGTGGCTCTGTGCTTTTTTGTCATTTTTGCCACGCTAAGCCAGGTAACGGCGGTATAGGATTCAGGCGACTACTTGTCCTTTCGACTAATTGCTAAAAGTACATGTGGGACTTGCCTTCGTGAGTTTATTTCTTTTAAGAAATTTGGTTTTCCTTTCACACTTAGTTCTTTCCTTGGTTTTCTTTTTCCTGTCTCTGTTTGAGATAGTAATCTCGGTTTCGCCTCGTTTCTGTTTGCCTCTTTATTTTAGCTCTTTGGCAGTTACTGAGCTAGAGGCAATTCCTTTTTTCTTTCTCTATTTACTGCTTGAGTCTGCAAGCTTTTCGCCCACTTTTCTGGGTCGCTATTCTTTGGCTTTACACCAGGATTTTTTTTTCCCCATTTGTTTATTTCTCTGTTCCGTTCACGGAGCTATATTTTCTCCCCTTCAACTTGTGGTTCCCACGTTCCGTGGGTAACTTTTTGATCCCCTCACGGTCGCGTCTGGTCCTCCGATCCCATCCCCTCACAAGCCTATGCTTGATCCACAAAATTTATGTAGGCTAGCCTAATATCTAGAAACTACACATTTATAAGAAATTGTCCCACGCTGCTAAATATTGTGCTCTTTTTAATAAAATAAAATAGCCTATTGTTATAGACTAATCAAACCTTTTGTGGTTTGCAAACGATTTAGTAACTCATGCCATCTATGGCTTTTTGTGAACTAACAGGCTTGCCTGAAACCAAGCCCAATATATTTATTTTAAAATGTAGGCTAAATGTTTCAAAAATAGCATATAATAGCATAATAACAGTGTATGCTAGGCTACTGTAGAAATTCACCTACAAAGGACAGTAGGTGACAAATTTCTGAACAGTTTTTCAATTTTAAAGCACAAGTGAACTTTGGTAGAACTTTGATAGCATGATAGCAAAGGGCAACACTTAGCTATGGAATCAATGCTTTCTGCTTCAGATGAAGAGTCAGGGATGTAAATGTCAGCAGTCTCAAGCACGGAAAATATTTTTGTTGCTTCGCTATTGTACAAACAAAACTATTTTTCACTGGTGGTCACTACGCAATGCATATAACACGCTTTCTTGCGTAAAACCACAGAGACGCAGACACTTGTTGATGCGTGTTGTTTTTAAATCGCTCCTAACTGTCCAATGACCTATATTTTACCTCTTTGGAAAAGCTTATGATGCATTATTTTTGGATATTAAGGCTGCCAATCAATTACAATAAGTTTCAAGATATTACTACTGTCAATTTGAATTGCCTAGTGTTATGCAGACCTATTTTTCTCAAATAATTCAATAACTACATAAATTTATAAAGGACAGGTAAAAAAGCAGGTAAGGTTATGACTTTATTCCATACTTCAGGAGAGATTTTCATAGCAGAAGGAAATTATGTGATGATGACAGAAATTCACTCTAATAAGTGAGCAGGCAAAATAAGTTTAATTGATCTATATCCAGGACCTTACGTGTTTTTTGTTGTTGCTGTGATAGTATACGATTTCAGGTGGTGAAAGAAGAACTGTAACCAACTCCTATTTAAATGTGCAGTATCTTCAACCCGATTTGCTCTCATGTAGATCACACTGTAGAGCGGTCGATATACTTTTATGAAATACGGAAGAGCGGGTGGCATGTGTAAACTTCATATTTTGCCCGATATTAGCCCATCTAGCGCTGATGAACACAATATGCAATTTTCCATATTACATCACACTTTCTGTAGTAGGCAGTAGGATGTTTGTGATGTATACCCCAGGGTCTACGCCACTAGGGGGCCTGAACAAAGGGGTTAAAAGCACATCTTGGCTATTAGGTTAGAGGAGCATGTCAGTTTAAATTAAAAAGCTAATTTACAAGGGCAATGTGCCTACAAATGCATACAGTAACTTAATCCCCAAGATTGCTATAATGTGGGCATCATGAAAATGTAACGTAGCTACATCCCATTTCTTATCATGATCAATGCTTACTTTCAAGGCATATTTCCCAGCAATATCTGCATATCAGAAAAGAAGACATAGTACTACCAAAGTAAGTAGCCTACCACAGATTATTATTATTAGTACTATTATAATTAATAATGTATGCAATACATCGTTTGCAGATGTATGACATGTTCGGAGGCTATTGTAAATTTTTTAAAGAGTAACCATGAACCAGATATGTTTCTTAAACTGAGGGTATATAATACACATTTCATCTTGCTGCATCAGAGTGCATCTTGCTGCTTCGTGGATTGTTGAGGCTACACTCGGATTCAGATAAGCGTATCTTTTTTCATTGCTTTTAGCTGTTGTTAGTTAATTGAACAGATTGGAGTCACGCAGTAACTTAGTTTATTTTGAATTGTTTGCAGTCAGTCGGTAGCTTGCTCGCTGTAATTGGGCCAACTACCTGACTTTTGTGTTGCTAATTAGAACTAGTTTGAACCAGTTTCACCTGTGTGTATTAGCCCTGCAAGCAGCTGAGTGAAATTAAGTAACTGTTTAAAGTTAAAGCAGATACAGCAGCCTCATGTTTGTTTGTTTGTTCTGATCTTCACTAGGACTTTATCTAACCTCTCTTTTCACCACCTACCATGTGTCTAACGCCCATTCCTCTGTGCTCTATGCCTCGCTCCAGGAGGTCCAACCACCGCAGGCGCAGCCCGGCTAATCTGGTCTGCCCACCCCTGTCCTCTTATAAGGAACTCTCAGTGGTGGGTGGACTATGGAACTTCCGGTCAGCTGTCCAGAAAGCTGACTTCAACACTGCCTATGCCTAGATGAAGTTCCTCCACTTCCTGGCTCTCACTGAGACCTGGATCACTCCAGATAACACGGCCACTCCAGCTGCTCTGTCTGATGGCTACTCCTTTTCGCACACCTCCCCGCCTTTAGCCGAGGCGGGGGCACTGGTTTGCTTATTTCTCAGTCCTGGAATTCTCCATGCCCTAAATATATCCTCCTTTGAGTTACATGCAGTCACTGTAACTCACCCGTCTAAACTTGACATTGTTGTTCTCTACCGCCCTCCGGCGCTTTCCTGGATGAACTGGACACTCTCCTGAGCTCCTTCCCTGAGGATGGCACCCCTGTAATTTTACTGGGTGACTTCAACCTCCAGCCAGAGAGCTCCCAGTTAGCCAGTGTCACCTCACTCCTCCAGTCCCTCGCCCTCACCCAGTACCCATTGCCTGCCACCCACAAGGCTGGTAACCAACTAGATCTTGTATTCACCAGGAGCTGCGCCACGTCTGAACTCACAGTGACTCCGCTCCATGTATCGGAACATTTCTTCATTTCATTCTCTCCTACCCACTCTCCCTCAACTCCTCTAACAAGCCACCCTCTGTAACTTTCAGGAGAAATCACCGCACTCTCTCTGCACTTCCTCCTGCATCTTTTGTTAAGCTGCTGAGAGAAAGTGGAGGAAATCCAGATCCCAAGATGATCTTGTTATGGCGGGCGGGGGAGAAGGACCCAAACGCAGGCAGGAGTATGAAAAACCGAAGTTTAATAAAGGGCAAGGCAGCAATCCGTGGTGAAACAGGCTGGGTCAAAAACCGGGGAGACAGGGCAACGGTACAAAGCACAGTCCAAAGAGTGGTCAAGGAACAGGCAGGGGTCAAAACCGGGAAGGCACAGCAAAGGTACAAAAACGGAATCCAAAAACAGGGTCGCAAGAACACAGGCAGGGGTCGAAACCAGGGAGGCGTGGGAGGAACACGAAGAAAACAAAACAGATAGAATATAAAACAAAACAACAACAGGCAAAAAACTAGGAAACAGATACTGCGGAATAAACAGAACAACTCGGGCAGATTCTATTAAACAAGGCAACACAGAAGCAAAAATATGGGTAAGGAACTCGCGAAGACAGACTGAAATAACAGGGTTTAAATACACAAGGAGAAGATTACACAAAAGGAATCAGGTGTGAAGGGGAGGGGAAATGGGAGAGTACACAGGTGAGAACAATGAGGGTTAACAAGGACCAATAAAACAATGACGGGGGAAACGTAAGACACGGACTGGAATACACATAGACAAAATGATAACAAACGGCCTGGGGTTAGCAGGTAAACAAGTGCACAGCTCAGAGGGGAGGAACACGAAAGTGGACATACGTGCAGAGAATGCGAAATCAGATAGATACAGGAATAGGATAACGAGGAGGGAAATGACAGCTGCAGGTACAAACTCAAGATGAATTAGTAATTAGTAATGTTAGTAGTGAACTCAAAAACCCTAATGTTAGTAGGTTAGCTGGTTAGTATATATAAAGGCCGGATGGCGGTGCAGGAGAGACAGTTCTGGAGGCCAGCGGCGGCGTGGGCAGGACGGCTCAGGAGGGCAGCGGCGCAGGCAGGACGGCTCAGGAGGCCGGCAGCGCAGGCAGAACCGCTCAGGAGGCCGGCGGCACAGGCAGGACCGCTCAGGAGGCCGGCGGCACAGGCAGGACCGCTCAGGAGGATGGCGGCGCAGGCAGGACCGCTCAGGAAGGCGGTGGCGCAGGCAGGACCGCTCAGGAGGGCGGCGGCGCAGGCAGGACTGCTCAGGAGGGCGGTGGCGCAGGCAGGACCGCTCAGGAGGATGGCGGCGCAGGCAGGACCGCTCAGGAAGGCGGTGGCGCAGGCAGGACCGCTCAGGAGGGCGGCGGCGCAGGCAGGACTGCTCAGGAGGGCGGTGGCGCAGGCAGGACCGGTCCCCTTCCAGCTAGTTAGTATTAAATCTAATCTAAAAGTTAGTATGATTAGCACATTAGTATTATATACAAATATTAATAAAGCCAGAAGGAAGACAATGAGATACGAAATACAGAGGAAACCCGAATGTTCCCAAAATCACCCGAATAGTGTAATGACAAAGACAGGGAGTGGAATCTGAGGAACATGGAACGCGGACTGACAATCGTGAGGGAAATGCAGGAAAAAAGGAAAAGAAATCAGGAAACATAACAAATAAAACAGACAGAATTACAGGATCCTAACAGATCTGGCCTCGCATCACACTTTTCTGGCAGCCTTCACATCAGCAACCACATCTGCTAAGACTTAATTTTTCAGTCAAAAATTAATGCATGTGTGTCTAACCCATGTAAACTCTTTTCCACCTTCTCTTCCCTGTTGATCCCTCCTCCACCCCCCTCACCCTCTTCCCTCTCTGCAGATGACTTCCTGATCCACTTTGAGAAGGTAGCCATGATCCGAAACTCCTTCACGCATCCGGTGACGCCCCATATCCCCCATAATGAAACCACCGCTACACTTTCGTCCTTTAAGACTATGGAGGACACAGATGTACTCCAACTTGTAACACACCAGCGTGCAACCACCTGCCCACTGGACCCCATCCCTTTGGCAGTCCTCCACTCTATATCCGATGAGGTCTTTCCATATCTGTCCTCCATTATCAACACCTCCTTAACCTGTGGCTATGTTCCTGCTGTTTTTAAAAATGCCCGTCTTACCCCACTCTTTAAGAAACCTAGCTTGGACCCCTCTGATGTCAGAAACTATCGTCCTGTGTTTCTCCTGCCCTTCCTGTCCAAAGCTCTTGAATGAGCTGCCCTTAACCAACTGTCTGTTTTTCTCCACCAGAACAACCTGCTTGACCCTCATCAGTCCGGCTTCCGAACCGGGCACTCTACTGAAACTGTACTCCTGGCTGTGAGTCAATAGAGAGTGGTGTATTGTCCTCGGTGGGGGGTGGTGCCTGGGTTGTGGCTGGGACGGAGCCATCCACTAGGCCTACCAGCGCAGGCTATACTGCCACAGAAGAAACTTGTTTGGCCGTAACTTCTGACTTACAGTGGTGCTTTTCCTTTTTGGCACTGAGTTATCAAGTATTGCCATTCCGAGATCATGACGTACCGATGCTGATCCAACCTTGACTGGCCAGGGAATGCTGGTAGGTCAGCAGTGGAGGGTAAATGAGGCATCTCTCTCTTTGTCTGGTATGCCATAATATATATATTTTTTTCAAAATAAAATCAATAAATCTAAGTCCATTTGATTAGAAAAAGGTTTGCACTTGTCTCAGGGTTTACCGCAGTTTACTCAATAGTACAATTTAGTATGCTATAGGACAGCCTATCTCGGTGGGACCTCCAATTATGTCGGGTAAGTGAGGATTAGGTAAAATGTGTATTTTCTGAATCCAGTGGTTCCAACAGTCAGTGCCCTTGTTAAAACGTTCGGCACTCTGAATACTGAACACAAGCGATATTGCGTGCTAGAACCCCTCACTTAACCTACATTCAAAATATGTTTTATGTTATTTCATTTAATAATTATTAAAAATGACAATCATCAATTAAATCGCAGAATTCTTTGATAGATAAGTCGAACAGTAACCTGGTGGATCAACCAACAAGTCAAAACAAGGTCTAAATCAGGTCTTAAGGTTAAATAATTTTATTAAATGAAAAAAAATCTGTCAATTAGAATAATTAGAACAATAATCACACATTAAAATCATACATTCACTAATGAATGTAGGCTGACTACTTATAATTTACAAAGAGGAAGACATTAAACCAGACATTAATTAGAATATACCAGCAAAGAGAGAGATAAGCCAGAAATTGCCAATATTATTTACCCTCCAGCTGAACAGGAACGAAAGGAACCACCACCACAAAAATAAGAGGAAAAGCTTAATTCACCAACTCCAAACTGAACTGAATAAATACCTTATTCTCCACAGGAAGGGCATCCCTACCCTGACTGGGTTAATGTGTGAGAAGGGGGGGGGGCATTTATGACAAAGACTGGCTTATCTTTGATGTTTGTGGGGGTGAGTGAGTGAGAGAGACAGAAGGAGAGGGGGGGAGAGCAAGAGATGGAGGAGCCAGGTAGTTTACTTACATTTAAATATTAGATATCCTACAACCTAAAGAATCAACAATGTGATTTAGTTTTTTTTAAGTTTTTTTTTACATCTGACAGACATGGAACATGAGAAACTGCAGATGACTGCAGGATTGATTTTGTGCTGGTTCCTAGACTATTTTGTGCAAATGATTCAGAGTCTAAATATTTGGCAGATAGTCTATCTGATCTTAGTCCTCTTAAAATGGTTTTAAAAGATTATTGTAACACTAATAAATCATTTAAATGGAGATTAAAGCCTAATCTGGGGTGATTAGGATTTACCAGTAATATGGAACAACAATTTACTCTATTCTTAGAGGCTAACAATAACTGCCACAGCAAGCATGGGATTCTTTGATAGCGTACCTCAGAGTGCAGGTTATTTCATTTTGTGCACATAAACAGAAGCAAAGTAAAATGCTACTAAACTTATTAGAGGAAGAAATACACAAAAGAGAATTTAGAAAGAACACGCTATTGCTGAAACACCAGAAATAAGTCATACCTTGACCCAGAAAAAAATGGAATACAGCAGTCTGGTCACAATTAAATCAGAAGCTGATGTGCCTAGAACTTGTTCCTACCTTCATGAAATGGGTGAAAAAACAGGGAAGTTTAAAAAAAGAGGAAAATTCTAAGATTCGTAATTCTATAAAATATATAGAGGGATACATTACTATGGAATGAGAGGAGATTAACAAATGCATAGCGTCATTGTCATGCACTATAAAAAGGACATCTAGATACTTCCAAGAAAGTATTTTTTGATAAATTGCCTCTTTCTAAACTCACAGAAGAAATATTCTGGTAAGGCTTCTGGAGCTGATGGTTTTACAGTTGAATACCTTATTTTTTCCAATGTTGATAGATTATTCCAAAATTATTCCAATGTTGAAACATGAAACACTGAAGGAATTACTTTGTAAGGAGGTGTGTCGGGTTCGGAGGACCAGACGCAACAGAGATGGAATATATAAGTGCTCACCATAGTGAAAGCACCACAAAAGCGGAATAATCCGCACAAGGAGAGGGAAGAAAAAAATGGGGAAAAAACTCCCGGCGAAGCCAAAAGAAAACAACCCACAAAAAAGGTGGGCGAACTTTAGACTCGAGCAGAGCTGAGGAGAGAAATACCTCTCGCTCTCAATATAAGAGAGCGCTAAAAGAGAAGTAAAGAAAAGAGGTAAATAAAGCAACTGTCTCCGCGAGAACAGTAAGACCAAAACGAGGAACTAAAAGTGCAAACAAGAACACAAATCCAAAAATAAAAGGAACTCTAAAGCACTAATAAGCAAGTCCCGTGTTACTTTTAAGAACTCTTAAGTATAGTGGCAAACATAACACAGAAGCACCGGAACACGGAAGCAAAGTGCTTATATAGCTAGCAGGCACCTAAAACAGGTGCGTCGGATGAGTGCTTGAGTGGAAGCAAAAGCACGGCACGGACATTGGAAAAGCAACAGAAGTGCGCCCTCACGCAACTCCGAGAGAGAATGACCGTGGAGATAATAGACAGGCTGCCAAACCATGACAGACTTAGGACAGGGCAGCTTCCTCCTGCTCTAGAAATGGCAAATACACACTACAATGTTCAGTAGTCAACTATGGCCAGAGTAGACTCTGGAATGAACACTGGAGATTTTACTGTGTATCAATGTTTTTTTCAACGCAGACAAAGACAAGAAGCTATGTGGATCTTGTAGAGCTCTATCAATGTGAAACTTTAAGGTCCGTAATGCTACTGACCCTCAGGCTTGAGACCGTTATCACATACATGTATTTGCTCAGTGATGACTAGACAGGTTTCATTTGGATGAGACAAAAATCGGACAACCTACTGTTCTACATAATTGAAGCATCAACAGTGGCAGAACGCACACTGGTTATTTCTATGGATGCAGAAAAAGCTGTCAAAATGACACAGAGAAGGGTACACTGAAAAAAGGAGAATCTATTGAAAGTACTCAACCGGCGGGTATTTTACAAAGTGGGATTAAGGAGTTAACCAGCTAACTTTTGAAAATATTTAGAATTAAACTAGACTCATCCAATCGGATGTCATAAAGGTTAGCTGGCTAACTCCTTAATCCCATTTTGTGAAATATCCCCCAGATCATATTCATTCAATGCAACCATTTTCTCTGAGCTGAAAACATGTGGGGTGTCTCTGCGGGGTAGCCTGTAAGAGCACCATCCACATACTTATTGCGAGCAGCGACGTTAGTGATCTTTGCTGACCTCCACATAGGTATCTTAGGAGATGTCAAGCTGCTATATGATTCTTTACATCAACTAAAATTATCCTATTAGCTATGACTGAAGCAAAGAAATTTAACTTATTTGGAAATCTGAAATGTCAGCAATTTATTCCGCCAACACTGGCGGAATAAATTGCTCTCTTACTGCACTCCTGAGAAAATTATGTATAATGTCATTGGAAAACCAATGGATTTCATCAATGTCTAAGGCCCTCTCATTGATCAAATCACAAATATAGAAGCTATATAAATAAATTTCTTTCTTTTTCTTTTCTTGTTTATACAGCTTTTGTATATTCTCCCCTGAGTAAGGCATATACAGGTTATGTGACGTTAGGATCTTTCTCAGAGGTTCTGACTATGAATATGATACATTTAGCCTGTCAGACTGTGGAAGGGTCAGGGCGGTAATAGGGATTTGGGTGGATGAGTGGAAACTCAGATCATATAATATAATGGTATAATGGGAAGGAAATTATGGTAGTGATAGTGATGATGCTAGTAGTGAAAGTGAAAATAGTTCATTTGATTTGCTGGTTTTCTGAAGCTTTGAGACCCTTTCATTAAATAGATCTTATTTATTTACACAATTCATTTAAATTAATTAATACATTTTTGTATTTGTATAATTTATTTACTTTATTCTTTTTAAAAAATCTTTCTCTTCTCATCAAATCCATGTTCATGTGTTGCCTTTTATCAGTGATCTAATGTTCTTACTACTGTTTAACTATTATCACGAATGTAAGGCCCCATGATTAGGGAATGCTGTTAGGGTAGGGGTGGACATTGGGAAGTTGGGTGGGTGAATGGTGTTAACCTTGATAATGCAGATATTTTTAATGCAATGTGTGAAATTTGACAGTGCAAATGAAAAAATGCATCATTTATTATAGCCTTTGTTCATAGCATGGGTTTGGTCTGATACTTTGCATGCAGTTGTTCTAGGACGTTACAGAGGGGGAGAGGGTAGATACGGCTTTGGTGCAAAAAATCTCATTTAAGAAAATTATTGGAAAGACAGGAGGGAGAGGTATGAGAGTGGAGTATGGGCAAAGAGAGGGAAAGCAAGGAGAAGTGGGAAGTGGCAGGGGGATAAGAGGAGACAGTGAGTGAGAAAGAAAAAGAGTTTAAGTGAGTGTTTGAGAGGGAGAAATATTGAGTCTGAGAAAAGGATTGGATGTGTAAGAGAGAGGCTGGGGATGAGTCCTTGAGAGGCAGAGACTGATGGGGAGAGGTAGAGGACCATAGTGGTGTGAGGCGTGAAAGCCAGAGTCACATGAAGGGGGCATTTCACAAAAATCAGCAGTGACTCTCAAGGCTTGAGGAGGATACTAGCAGATGAACGAGGGTCACGGGTTCAACCAAAACAAGTAACGCCGGTGTACGTCAAACATGACACTTACCCAATCCCCTCCCCACCTCATCCCAAACTTGGAACATCATGACCCATTTAGACTTGTTGAAATATTCAGAGACACTTGTCTGGCTTGACCTTGCAGGAGGAGGAATCCATTACAAGGCCCAACTTTTCAAAGGAAAACAGCAGAACGCCCACCCGCAAAAGAACAACTGTGACTTCTGTACCGCGCTGTGTATAATTTAAAAGCTTGTTTCTGACTAACACCGAGGGGATTTGTGCCAGGGTTTTCCATATAACTTTGCTTCCTTCTTTTTTAGCCCACAGAAAGGTCAGGGGACTCTGTCGTGAATAAGCAGGATAAGATTTATGATGCTGGCAACTTCCAGAAATCACACAGACCCTGGGATGGAAAAAACTGAGTAATGGCAAAATGGAATGCAACTACTCATAAACAAAGCTGAAATATTTATGGTAGAGATGTCTGGTAAATAAAACTATAGTACCGGAGAGAATTATTATTTTTTTTTAAAGTGGGCTGATGAGTCTCAGTGGCGTTTGCTTGTCAAACATTTAATTATATAGCAGCAGATTATGTGTACTATCCCATGTGTATATTAATCTTTGTAACTCTTTGTAATCCTAATGGTGATGCCAACCACTATTTCCAGACCACACCTAGATCATGCCTTGCTAATATCTCATTCTGGCTCTCCAGCAGTGTTGCATGTTGGGTAGTTTCCTGCCCATTTGCGCATCTCTTAATGGCATTATGCTATTGGACTTTCTTTGATCTTTGGGTGTGTATTTCTAAATGTTAATTAAACTCGGAAATTCAGTTCAATTGTGTCTTCTGACAGCACTAACAATACTCTAGCAAGTCAAATGTAATGGGATATGGAGAGAAGGAAAGGAACTTGACTCTAGAATATTGACCATTCAGTATGGCCTGCGCAAGAAAGCATCGACAATGTCTACATTTAAACCACTGTGGGAACATGTGCTCTCTTGTTTGATAATAATTGTATATGGGAAAAGCCCTATATGCTGCATATGATCTGTTTATTTATGTATTTATTTGGTATTCCATTTATTTGTTTAGAAATTATGAAAATTGTTAAAATTTTTAAAAAGTATCAGATGCAATGCATTCAAATTACTTTTTATTCATAAATCATCTCTCTTCTAATGTAAAAATATTCTAAACGTCAGACATGCTTATTTTTGTATGACATTGCATTGGGATTTTTTTTTTTTGGGAAAATTTTACTCGCATTCATGTGGCATTTCAGTGCTGTGCTTGTCTGCATCTAAGAATCAGTCCACTTGCTTGAGGTCGTCCGAACTGTGCAAAATCTGAATAATGTTTGTAACACTGTCTAGGTGTAAAATACACATACACGGCAACAGAAATGAGCGTCACGAACGAGTTCGTAGAGCAAGTTCTGTCGGAGAACCTCTCGCTGTAGCCGACCGTGGTCGGCTAGCAATCACGCGTCACATACTCAACCAATCACATGCACACAATGTAGTATGGCCAATGTCTGGTCCAAGATCACAGCTGTGTTCTAGCTCCATGCTGGAGGGATATTGATATGGTCTTCCTGATCTCAGGAGACAGCAGGTGAGGTTGGGTACTGGATGATCTGCTGTTGGGGGTTTCTGGTCATCTCCTGTTTAGCGGGGGGAGATGCCCATGCTCTGGAGCAGTACTAAAGCAGATCCATTCACCGCCAAACTTAAATAATTATGCAGCACATTCATTCATTAAACATGTCATTTAAATACGTGAGTTGTCCTGACAGAAATGAGCATCGCGAACAAGTTCGCAGAGCAAGTTCTGTCGGAGAACCTCTCGCTGTAGCCGACCATGGTCAGTCAGGCATCACATACTCAACCAATCACATGCACACACCTCTAATGGAGCGCCCTTTTTAAGCCAAGAATTAGTTTTCTCTGTACTGCTTGAATGCTGATGTGCTGCTCTTTGTTGCTTTACGGCTTGTGTTAAAATAAATTTGCTGTCAACCCCACCACCCCAGCTTCCACCTGTTGTTTGGTCTGCTCTAGTATGGGGGGTTTCTGGTCATCTCCTGTTTAGGGGGGGAGATGCCCGTGCCCCGCAGATCCATTCACCGCCAAACTAAAACAATTATGCAGCACATTCATTCATTAAACATGTCATTTAAATATGTGAGTTGTCCTGACAGAAATGCAGTTCTGTCATCTACGATGAAAGATGATATGTAAGTCTTTGCAGTCCATGGGTGGGCTACGCACACACAATTATTGAGCTACTTTTCAAAGCAATGGGTAATATTTTGCCTGTGATTGGGCTAGTGTCTGTTCAATCTTGTAACACTTTATGCCAGCTGATTTCTGTATCATGCCCTTCCACACAATCATGTCATGAAGGGTTGCAATCAGAGATCCACAATGGTAAAAATTATTTCTAGGCTGCCTTCAAAAGCAGAAGGACATTTTCATTCTCAACATCTGCCTCAGAAAAATATAAAAATACAAATGTTTTCTGCAAAATATATAATGTTAGTTTTGTAAAATAGACCATATTCAAGCTCTCTGTGGCCCCACTTCCTTTCATATGATATCAGAGATATGCATGTGCACACTACATTTGAGGTATGATTATTGCAGAAAGGGAAATGTACAGGACAGTAAAATTGGTTGAATTATTTAAATTATGAAAAAATAATTCATGTTTCAAGTCATAACACATGGATAAATACGTCTGGAGAAAGAGAATAAACAAAAACAATGTGGTCATGGAAATGCCAGTTTTTCTGGCTGAGCTATTTAAAGACACTTGTTTATGTTTTTCCCTTGCTAACCATTCAAATATTTTAGTTATTTAATTAAGAGCATAATGCACAACATGTGACTCAGGTGGATTTGCTTTGAAGCCCTTCAGTTGCAGAATGGAGTAGTGCAACAGTCAATGGATACTGTAGTTTTGAATCCCTGGTGGATCGCAGTAGTAAATTTGAGGAATTAAAGCCACTTCACAAGATAAATATCAAGCTCTATAAATGGATAATACACATACTACATGTAAGGGGAGGCGAATGGTTCGGAGGTCCAAATGAAACAAAAGGGATTCTAGTACACCAATGAGACGGACAGAATCCGCAGATAAGGGAGAAAAAACAGCTCCTGCTCTCCAAGCTGGAGAGCAATACAAAGGAGACTGAAAAAGGGAGAAATAATAGCGACCCGAAAATAATCGGGCGAGCGAGACTCGTAGGTTCGAGAAAATAAAAATAAAGCAAAATGCCTCTCACTCTCGATAGAGAGAAAACAAGGAAATAAAGAGAGGGACAGAGCAAACAGAAAGAAAAACTGTCTCAGAGAGACCAGAGTGGTAGCAGGAGCGAGGGACAGAAAAAGCAAAGGAAAAGTGTATCCTATGTGTGTCTAACGCACAAAAAGGCAAGTCCCTCGTAACTCCAAAGCAGGGCAATGAAGGAAAGAGGTCTCCTTAGAATGCCTACCTATATCTTACCAGCTTAAAGTCAAAATGAGCAAATGACAACCATGCACCGGAAGAAGGAAATCCAAGGCTTAAATAGAAACAGGAAATCCGCAACAGGTCCACTCACTAAGTGCCGGAAAGAACGGAAACCCCGGCGTGGAACACCGAAAAATCCAATAGATTGCCCCGTCGAACAGAAAAGAACAAACTACTGTAGAACAAAGGAAAGACAGGCGCAAACTATGACATATACATAAATTTATAGTACAGCAATATACTGCAAGTACTTTTTGAAAAGCATAATTTGTTACTTTTCATTAATATTGTAGGTATTGACAAAGGCAGGTAAAAAAAAGTGAAAAATGTTATGCATGTAACATGTTTATAAATGAGCCTCCTGCCACAGTGCAAACTCTAATTGGTGCTTTAGTGTTTCAGAATAAATGACAATCAATTACTGACCTGATCTGTTCTGCTTCATTGCCTTCATTATAGCTTGATGTCAGATTCACATCAACTTCTGATTGACTACAAATACTGCACTGTTCTGACCTGAAGATGTTTGATGAATTGATTCAACAGGTATTTTTCCCTTAGAATGCTCACAGGATAACACAGCCCATCCTGCATGCAAACAAGCACACACGTCACACACACGCAAACATGTACACACACACACAATAGATATACTTGCATATTTCTGTCTATTAAAGGCTACAGATGCAGCATTTTACACCCTCTAGTCTCATATGGAGATTGCATTTCATAACAACAAGGAGTTTATATGGCATGCAGCGGAGCTATAACCAAGAATAATTCATTAATAAGCTACATGACTTAGCTAACGTTAACCAGATAGCATGCCGATATCGGACCACTAGTCAATTGAATTTGGACTACGCTGGACATCCAGCGATGGGTCAGCGGGGCAATGTTCATAAATAAGCTGGAGGATTACATCTGGTGAGTTGGCAGCGGTCTGTGGAGTGAAGCTCGCGCCCAGCACAGTAATGGGTCTTGCACACCAGCACACTATTCTTTTTGGTCATGTTGTAAGAAATTACGGTCCGAACTCCAGGCAGCTTAACAAGGAAAAAAATAGCTAACATTATATGATCGATCTGATCACCTATCTGATAGGTAGTTTGCTTGCTAGCTAACACGTTAGTTTACCGGTCGAGTAGAAAAGGGGCCATCTGCTGTTTTGAGCTCCCTCCAACGACCAAATGCCAAACCAAGGACCAAGGTTGACCCTCGTCTTGCACCGGTTCTTGTCATTGAGGACTGGTACCGGGGTTTCTTGGGTCTAACGTTACTGCTGGATGAGGGCTCCAGCGGTGGACGCTTGACATCAAATTCCACCATCACTATCGGACTATCTGAATCTGGCAATGAATTGAGACTCCTGATACAGAGATGGGTGTGGTATGAACGTCGTAATAATACTGGCTCAGGAATTTGTTAGAGCCGGGAACCAAACTCTGACGTCTTAGACAGAGATAAACACTTGTGTTGCGAGGTGCTTATCTCAAAATGTGGGTGGTACAGGGCATGATATTCTAATTACCTGTTTCTTGTACCTGCCACCCGGGTTGCCAGGTATCTACAAAAAAACTGTTTGTGAGGTGGAAATCCAGAGGACATAAAGTAAAAGTCCTACCATGTGTTTCTTCCACCCATAGACTCAGTCAGCTGATTTCACTGATTAGTTCTACTTCCTCGCTGAAGAATTATGTTAATTAGCAAATCCAGGTGCTTGGAGCAAAATACTGGGGAGGACTTTTACTTTATGTCCCCTGGATTTCCACCTCTGATAACCGCATTTTCCTTTTGGAAAATCCTGTCTTTGCACAACGTAGTTGCTCTTGCGTGATGGGGTATAGGCATGCAGTGAATGTATTAATACATCGCATTGATAAAATGATCATAACTATTGATGACTGGGATATACCCATCACACAATCAAAAAAATAATCTTTGGACAATGGTTGCACGCAATATTACTAAGTAAACAAATAAATTGTTGGATTCATAAATGTTTTTCTTTTTACGATTTAGCCTGCCTTAAAGTAATGTACGGTAAGATAATAGCCTAGATGCGATGTCTTCCACTTAATGAGTTGAAGTCACATATACTTAATAATAGCCCATTACTTGCAACCACTTATAAGGGTTTTCCTGTGTCCTGAGACAAGGAGAATATTATGGAGGACCTGGGGCGATAGACGGGGTCTCTAAAAGTGTCAACACGTGACACCACAAAACGGAATATATATTCCGTAGGGGAAAGGGAACAGAGAAAACACAAAAGACGAGAACAGAATACAGTCCCTCTCAGACAGAGATATAAGGGAAGAGATAGGAAAACGTAAAAGTCTTGACAAAAGGACGAGGAACTCGTACATTCGACTAAATAACAAAAATAACAAGCGATAGGCTTGTAGACCTCCAAAAACGGAGGAGAAATAAAAGGAAACAAAATAACAGAGAATAACCCTAAAACTTAGGGTGAGCAACACTCATAGGCTTGAGTGTAGGAAAAAGAAAAAGATACGGAGAGGTAGCTGGAAAAGCAGAACCTCTCTAGCTCCGTGGTGATGAGCTAGACTGACGAGAGGAACCGACCAGAGCAGAGAAATAAGGAGAAAAATAGGAAAGAGAGTTAGAGTAGCAGGGAAAAGAGATCTAAAGATCTACCCTAAATACTAACTTCTACGGGACCTTCCTGCTTTCGCTTATTAGAAACAATAAGCCAAAACAGTCTCCCAGTCCTATAACTTACCGGCTACCAGAAATACAAGATAACATGGAAGCGCCGGAACAGGAAGATGTGGAGTTTAAATAGGCAGCGGAAGAGCCGAACAGGTGCAATCGCTGAGTAGCGAGATGAAAGGAAAACCCAACACGGACAATGAAACAGAAAAAAGACATCCAGAAGGCGCTTAAAGGGGACGAGAGAGTAAAAAGGAAAATAAGCCTGCAGACTATGACACCACTGTCCAAAGAGTGCATCTGTCACATGCTGGAAGGATGTGGTGAGGAAGGACAGAGATATTAACCTGGAGCACTGGTAGATTTACACTGCGGGGAGTTACGTTGCGCTTAATTTGGAGCAGCTGTGCTCACAAAAGTAGGCTACTGTCATGGTTTGACTGTCTTTCTCTCTTCTCTACGGTCGCTTCCCTTCGGAGCCACGTGAGGGCGCTCCTGCCTTATTTTTCCACCGGCCGTGCCGTGTGTTTCCTCGTCCCGGCATTTACCTGACGCACCTGTTTCGAGTTTCCCGTGGGCTATTTATACACAGTGCTTCCTTCTTCCGGTGCTTCGATGTTGTCTTTGTGGTGACATGTAGCCAGTAAATGGTATAGGACTTAGGCTACTAAAGGAGACCACTTTTCTCCATCGCCTTGCTTTGGAGTAACAGGGGACTTGTCTTTGGTGCATTAGAGTTCCTTTTAGGATTTTGTTTCTCTTTTGCTCTCTCTGTCCTTCGTGCTGGTTTTCCATATTGAGAGAGAAAGGTTTTTTCTTTCCTTTCTTCTTCTACACTCAAGCCTAGTTATTATGTTATTTTGCCCTAATTATCTCAGTCGCTATTATTTATTCTTCATTTCTAATACCTCCGTCTGTGCTCTCTCATGTAGAAAGTTAGAGGTATTTTCATCTGCTCTATTCTCAGCTCTATTTTGAGTCTTCGCCCTTATTTTCTGTTTTTCTTACCTCTCTATTTTGACAGTCAGAGGTATTTTCTGCCTGTCTGTGCTCTGCTTGAGTCTCGAGCCTCACCCTATTTGTTGGGTTGTTTTGTCCCCATTCTTTGTTTTTTCCTTCCCTGTCACGGACACAGTTCTGCTTTAGTGGTATTTCACTCCATGGTTTACTTTTAGATTCCTCTCTGTCGCGTCTGGTCCTCCGAACCCGACTCCCCCATTATAGGCTACAAAGTTGTCTCTCTGTCCAAGCAATTATGATCCAAACACTATCAATGAATCCATCTAATATTGGTCTGGTATTATATACCAGACATTCATATTTTTCTTTTTATGACAGCTCTTTGATAATTGTAAGTAGGCTAGGCAAAGAAAAATAAAACCAATGTTTTTTTCAAAGAACATACACTCATACATTCTAATATCCATTTTTCCGAAAGATGCTGTATTTTTCATAATCATCTATTGGCGGCGCTAGACATAAACTACGTTTTCTTCCGAACAAAGTTGCGCAGAAAAAAATGATTTAAGTTTAAACTCTGAATATACGTATCTTGCAGACAAGCCTCTGTGAGGGTTAGAGTAAGGTTTGGAGAACCAGAGGCGACCGATAAGGATTCTAAAAATGTATCTAGAAAGATATGCCACAAAACCGCACCAGGGAGGAGATAAACAAAAGAATGGGAGCAAAACTTCCCTAGCACAAGGCAAATCAAAGCAACCTCAAAAATGGAGGAGTATCTCGATAAACAGTGAGAATAAATAACTAAAGAACCTCGCGCACTAAATCACTAGGCGTAACAGGAGGTTAGAGAAACAAAGCAAAAACTCGAAAAAACGAGTGAAAGAAAGGAACAGAAAATAAAACCTGTTATCCAAAGCTATATAGGCAAAAGAGCTTGAAAACAAAGGGGAACAGGTAAAAAGAATAAGGATAATGAAAACGATTGGAAAGAAAAGAGAAAACCAATATAATCCTGATTTCTTTAACCGGACTTGCTGCGTTTCCTATTCGTACGAACCAGAAATGCAGCGACCGAATTTCCTATACCTTACCTACTTCGTTGTCAACATAGCAAAGACAATATTGTGTCGGAAATGCGGAAGTCCTGGGCTATTTATAACCGGCAGGAAACCCGAAACAGGTGCAAAGAATAATTGCCGGGCGAGATACAAACACCGGGACGGAGGCGGTAAAAATCCGATAGAGCGTTCCGACAACGCCAAAAAGAAAACCAAATGGCGAAACAGCAAAGGCTGCTAATATCCGTGACACCCTCCTTTTCATCAAATCTCTACCCCACACGCGTAATGCCGCATATGTACTGGAGAGACGCGGTACAACGGATAAGTAAAATGTCTGAATCACAAATAGCTTAAGCTATGCTGAATTTCTGTCATGGTTTCTGGCAGCCTGCTGTTGTTTCTGCGGTCGTTCTTTTGTTTGACGACATCAGGGCAATCTATCGGATTTTTCTGCATCCGTTTCGGTGTTTGAATCTCGCCCGGCAATTATTCCTTTCACCTGTTTTGGATTTCCTGCCAGTTATAAATAGCCCAGGGCTTCCGCATTTCCGACGCTTCGATATTGTCTTTGCTTTTGACTATCGGAGTCGGTAAGGTAAAGGATAGTGGTCTCTATGTTTCTGGTTGTTACTCGTCAGAAACGTAGGTAGTCCGGTTAAAGAGTTAGGGTAAAGATTTATTTAGTCTTTTTGTTTCCTTTTATATTCCTCTACCTGTTACCTTTTGTTCAGCTCGTTCACATCTAGAGCTGTAGGTAACCGGTTCTTTTTCTATTTCTGTTTCTTTCGCCCTTGTTACACAGGCTTTCTTTTGTTTATCTCTGACCTCTAGTTTTACGCCCCTGAGTGCGTGAGGTTCCTTTGTTGTTTACTACTCGTTATTGAAGAGTTTGCCCTCTTTTGGGGTTATTTTGTGTTGGCTTACGCCGGGAGCTTTTTATTCCCTTTATTTTGTTTCATTTCCCCTGTTACTGCGGAGCTGTCCGCTTAGTGGCGTATTTCTAATGAGATCCGCTTTCAGATTCCTTGGTTGTGGCGTTTGGTTCTCCGAACCTTTCACTCCCCCTTACAGAATATCGAAGCTTCGATAGTCAAAAGCAAAGACAATATCGAAGCGTCGGAAATGCGGAAGCCCTGGGCTATTTATAACCGGTAGGAAATCCAAAACAGGTGAAAGGAATAATTGCCGGGTGAGATTCAAACACCGAAACGGATGCAGAAAAATCCGATAGATTGCCCCGATGTCATCAAACAAAAGAACGACCGCAGAAACAACGGCTGCCAGAAACCATGACAGGACCCCCCTTCTAAGGAACGACCCCAGGCGATTCCTCAGCCCTGTTTCTCCGGAAGTCCCTAATAAGTGTAGGGTCCAAGATGTTTTTCGAGGAGACCCAGCAATGCTCCTCAGGGGCCGGTTGCACCAACAGGGCTTAACTAAAACGGTCTTAACTGCTAAATAGGTCGTAGCTAAGACCCATGTTTAGAGAGGACTTTACGCCCGTTGCACCAACCAAAGTTACGCCTAGGCGCAACTAAGACCAGTCGTAGTAGTGCGCGTCCATGTGAAGACATAACAGTTGCTAAGTAGCGTCCGTTGCTAAGTAAAATTGTTCGCGTTGCTAAGCCGTTAAAATATTAACGGCTAATCTGCTAACGTTAACCTGCTAACGTCAAATTCGCAACAATGGACCAAAAAAATAGAAAAAGCAACTTTAGTGATAGTGAAATTAGAAAATTAATTGAAATGTATAGCCAACATAAAACAACACTGACGGCTAAACATAGCAATGTTATTACAAATAAAAGAAAACTGTCAACATGGAAAACAATAACAGATGAAATAAACAAACTTACGGATTCGGGGGGACAGCGAACTGTAGAGGACGTCCGAAAAAAGTGGAAGGACCTTGTTAGTAAGGCGAGAAAGGACGTGTCAGCTCGTAAAAGTCATCCAACGGGCGGGGGTCCCCCACCGAAAGTATCCATTTACAGTGACATCATTGTTGATGTGTTTGGCGAGGATTCCCCAACTTTCACTGGCCTGGTTGGAGTGGACAGCAGTGACTGCCAACAGCCTGCAGAGGGGGATGTTTATGCCACATGTACTCCGAGCGATGACACTTTCATTCAAAGTATGATAGATCACGAAGGTGCGCATATTCCCCGTTACAAAATATCCTAAACGTTAACTTATGTTTAGTTAGTAATATTAGTCTTCCAAAATGTCGATGAGATTGCTATGTTTGTCACAGACTCGATCGAGACACCGGGCACCAGTAACAGCAGAACCCCGCCTTCCCAGAAAAGAAGAAGAGATGACCTACAGTACATTCTCTTGGAGAAGGAGATACTGAGAGTGGAGGCAGAGACGAAAAAGCTGAAAACTGAACATGAAAAATTAGAACTGGAAAAGCAGAAGTTGGCTTTGGAGATAGCTCTGCTTCAAAGACAACATACTCCACGCATCTTTGAAGAGGGGGAGCGTTCTTACACGATACTGCATTAATCAGTTAGCCAAAACAATAAATGAATAGCCTAGTTTAACAATAAAACAGCAAAACAACAACAATAATAATAATAATAATAATAGAATGTGTACAATAAAAATCTAAATATTTATTGAAAAGGATTGTTGTCTTTTTTTAAGCACAGCCAAAAGCTGATAGAAATACGATAGGACACTGTTTGAGCCTTAGGTTAAAGCGTGTTTATTATGCGGATGCGAACAAGTCGTCCCGCAACATCTTCGGGCACTGCAGCAGGATTTATATGATCTGCTGGTACTGCCGGCAGATCTTGATGACCGGGGATGGGGATTCTCTTTTCAATGCAGATGTTGTGGAGAACAACACACGCTGCGATGATAGTGCAGGCCCTTTCTGGATGCATCCTTATTTCTCCGTGAAGGCAATGAAACCTAGAACATAGATGCCGATAAACTGCGGTCAGGTCAGATGAGACTATGTTGCAAACTAACCATATTGGTCTTGTCATAAAGCTTAGCGTATACATCACCTGCGCTTGAGGACACCGATGCATCGCTCCACTACGGACCTCGTTACAGAGTGGATATTATTGTATCGCCGCTCTTGCTCTGTTCTCGGAGCAATTACTGGTGTCATAAGCCACCGTTTAAGCGGATACCCACTGTCGCCCAACAGCAAGTCATTGCCTCTTCCAGCCTCAAACTCCCGGAACAACGCACTCTCCCGGAGAATGCGTGCGTCGTGGGTGGATCCAGGCCACCTTGCCACCAAATCGAAAATCTTGTAGCTGGCATCACAAGCTATCTGCACGTTGATGGAGTGAAACCCCTTTCTGTTAACATATGTGTACTCATGTTCAGAAGGGGCTTGGATGAGGACATGGGTCCCGTCGATGCACCCCACAATGTTGGGTATCCCGGATAGCTGTCTAAAGCGTTGCTTCATGACCGCTGCCTCCACTTCAGTGGGTAGATGCACGTAACGTCCAACGCGGCGACTCAGTGCCAGTGACACACGGCGGATGGCCCTGCAAGCGGTGGATTTATGGACACTAATCATGTCTCCAACCGTGTTTTGAAACGCACCGTTTGCATAAAAACGCAGTGCCATCAGCGTTTGCAGAGCCGGTGACAGTGCTGCGTTGCGGTCAGAAGCATGCCTCAATTCCGGTGACAGCTCGTCAATAAGCTCAAATAGGTCTCTCCTATTAAGTCGGAACCTCTCTACAAGTTCTGTGTCATCATAGACATCTAATGGATTGCTTCGATCCCTAATGATCCTTTCTCGTCTAAAAGCCTGCTCGTTGAGCATATGATAGACCAGGCGCGCCATTGCGATGAACTATGTTATTATTTACATCCGTAACCATAGAAACGTTCTAAAATTAGATTTACGCCTGCTCTCGGGTAGGCGTAGAATTTACGCCCGGTCTTAGTGAAAATAGTGTTTACGACCAGTTGGTGCAACGGTCTTAAAGTTACGCCCAGAAAGTTACGACCGATTTCACTTAAGACCAGGCTTACGCCCTGTTGGTGCAACCGGCTCCAGGACCATAACTCTCCCAGTCTACTAAAAACTGGAATCCTCTGCCCGCATGCCTCTCTGCCAAAATACGCCGAACGGTATATACCAGACCCCCCTCCACGAACCGGGGAGCAGGTGGCGGTTTGTCGGCCGGGGTGAGAGCACTAACCAGCACCGGTTTCAACCGGGAGATGTGGAAGGTAGGGTGGATGTGCATAGAGCGTGCCAGTTGAAGGCGCACAGTGACGGTTAATTTTACGGATTATTTTAAAAGGACCCACGAATCGCGGTGCGAGTTTGCGGGACTCCACTCGCAGAGGCAGGTCCCGTGTAGCTAGCCATACTCGTTGACCAACCCGATCAGAAGGTCTCTGCCGATAGGCGGGAATTTCGGGAGTAAGTCCCATTTGCGCGTGCTTATCTCAACTCTGAATCTGGCCCATAGGCATAAACAGGAATATATCAGGAAAGCAGAGAAACATTCTTCCACAAATCCCAAATTAGGATGTAATACCATTATTGTTTGAAAGATAAAATATGAATTTTAGATACTGAAATATTTAGTATAATATCAGTTTATAACATCACCAGTATACAGTAGTATATAATTTGTGTGCATCAGTGCATGCATAAGTAGTTCTCTGAAACAAATAACAAAATGACTAAAGTGAATGCAATATGGCTGCAAATACCCTCAAATTAAACCTGACAGTCTGCACTTTAACCTCATATCCATTGTTTTATTTAAACCCCACTGTGCTGGAGTACAGAGCCAAAACAACAAACATGGGCTGTGTCCAAATCAGAGCCCTATCTACTGCGCCATTTCTTCTGCGTACAGGCAGAAGTGTGCTGTTTAATGTTCACTGTTTAGCAGTCCGCGAAAAATATCCGCCATACTATTTTCCAAATCGGACTGTGGAAGTGTCGTAAACAGGTCATGAGACGTCCCACCAGTGTTGCCATGTCCGCGGTTTTATAGCTAAATTGGGATACTTTCAAAGTGCAGTCATGGGTAAAAATGAAAAGTCGCAAAGCACGCACTAATTTTAAAAAGTAAAAACATGATGATTTCTATTTAAAATACGTTGGTTTCGGTTAAAAATAGCCTATGATTTGGGCTAGTTTTGACTTGCCATTTGGCTGGAAAGTCTTACAAGATCTGGCAACCCTGTGCCCCACTCTTGCGCTGCCATGTCAGGTGTTGTTTTTGTTGTATTTGAAGGAAAACGTCAGCAAAGCTGCACCTCATTTTTTTTAAACGAAGCTTCACGTCTTATTTATGTGACCAAAATGTTCGTGTAGTTCTTGAAAAGTGTGCTCCCGAATGTACTCGAAACCAATGTAGCGAAACCCTGGAAGTAAGTGTGTCATCTGGGTGTTTGAAGTATACTGCAATTTGAAAGATTTTCACGTACTCTACGACTTTCTCGCCCTATCTACTCACCAAAGCTACTCGACAGTGTGGAAGAGTGCTGATTCGGACACGGCCATTGTGTTACCGTCCCAATACTTTTGCATTTAACTGTATGTTAGGGGTGGGTTCCAATCACTTATTTTATCTATCCTCTTCTCCTCGGTCCTTGCCTGACCCGAAATCGATCGAGGTTCACCATCTTTGGCGGCAGTGTAGTATAATAGTTAAGGAACTGGCCTTGTAACCGAAAGGTTGCAGGTTTGATTCCCAGGTAGGACACTGCCGTTGTACCCTTGAGCAAGGTACTTAACCTGAATCGCTTCAGTATGTATCCAGCTGTATAAATGGATAATATGTAAAAAAAAAAAAAAATGCTAAAAAGTAGTGTAAGTCGCTCTGGATAAGAGCGTCTGCTAAATACCTGTAATGTAATCTTTAAGGACATTCCAAACCGCTAAATGCTTCTCGGAGGAGCGAGGAGTGGGGAACGAGGAGGCTCCCAGAGGATGCTTCAGTGAAGAAACACGTGTAGCCTTTGCCTAAAGTTTTTCTCGGAACGCGTGACGTGTATAAATTATCCACCACTCTCCACATCTGCCACATCGCAGGTACACCCAGGCACAAATGCAATTTTACCATTCCTTTCCATTTATTATAAAGCGCCAATCCATAATGACACTCATTCTCTATAACTAACAAAAGCCACATTTATTCATGAAAAAAAGGCTAAAAAGGATGACAGTTAAGCATGTAAGAATAATATGACGCTGATGCTGGATTGAGCAAGGACGTTCCATTTGCCTAATGCATGTTGCCTCAATTCCTCCGTCCTCGTATGTGATTCTTGCATCCTTTCCTCGCGTCCTCCGTTGGGCAGAGCTAAGGAGCGAGGAAAGGATGCAAGGAGTGAGAATAAGCGATTGGAATGAACCCATTGTTTGCACTTCATCATTCATTGTTTTATAATAAAGCATACCGAGTCATTTGTCTCATTTAGTTTTTTTTATTATAGAATTATCGTTAAGGTTTGTAATTCAAAGTTTTTGACCTTACACGCACCAGTGCTACTGGCAAAATAAGTTAATGTACAGACCTGTATTATGCAAAAGGAATTAGATTTAACCTATCTGCTCCATGGCTTCAGCAGGAGCTTTGGTTATCTGTGGCAGAATGGATCATCTACAACAGTGGTTCTCAAATGGGGGTCCGCGGACCCCTAGGGGTACGTTTGAGTACTGCAGGGGGTCCGTGAGATTTTAAGAAAATGTTCATTTAAAAAATATCAGTCATGCATAATTCCTAAAATAATTATACTATATAGAAAAATGTAAATATAAGTTAGATAAAACCACATTTTATATTAAATATTCCTATTTTCAATGTATTGTTTCCCAAAGCAACAAACGCAATCACGTTCACGATGACGCGTGTTAACGGTGAGCAGGAAGGCTGTTCCGTTTTGAATGAATGAAGAAAATGGATAAGTGGTTAAAATGTAGCAGTGATGCAGCAGAAAACAAGGACAAAGTAAGGAAAAAGAAGGCGAAAACAGAGACAACTAAATACCGTCAGTATCAGGAAGAGTATGTTTTTCTGGGTTTCACCTCAACGAGCTGCAACCCTCCCAAGGCGTTGTGCTTTTTTTGCGGGGAGAAATTATTTAACAGTTCCATGAAGCCAGCGCACCTCCAACGACATCTCTCCACAAAACATCAATGCTATGTCGGTAAGCCAGAGGAGTTTTTCAAGAGAAAACTTTCTGAGTTCAAAGCATCCCAAGAAACGATGCGTTTCTCGTTTATAAATATATAAATCGTTCTCATTTATAAATGTATTCAAATAAATTTGATTATTAAGCTTAACTCCTGTGTCTGGGTCCAAAGTGTTTTTCAGTTACAAGGTTGTTGGCGCTGTATTGTACCTCTTTATAGGCTTTTTTTCTACCAAAAATGTTTTACGCTGATCAGGGGGTACTTGGCTGAAAAAATATTTCAAAGGGGGTACATTACTGGCAAAAGTTTGAGAACCACTGATCTACAACAATAAAATAACAACTGAAGATAAACATGAGTAATCTTTGTTAATGAACACATTCTGTCATTTTCAGACACTCTTTCTGCAACTAGCAACTGAGTAAATAAAAAAATTCACTATTAGTCTTCATAAACCAATTCATGTCCTTTCAAACCATATTTGGAGGGAACGGCTGGAGAGAGGGAGAGAGAGAGAGAGGGGGTGGACCTTCTTTATCCTTGCACAAGAGGGCGACGGGGTCAACTCCTCCATAGGTCTATGTTATTTTTTCACCTTGCTTTATATCCACCAATGCAAACAAAGATGGGGGTGTTGTGTAGGGTTGTGCCTGTAACAGAATTTGCATACTCAGTTAACTGTTCTAAAAAAAAACTCCAAAAAACTCGCCATACAGGCATTTAGGAAGCCAAATAAAATAGGCTATTAAAAGTATAAAGGTCTTAAAATAATATTGCAACGTACCTCATTCAAACAGTCTTCAGTGCAAATCTGTCGGCTTATGCTAAACGCAATTTGCCATAACAATTGGTGAAAACAACTATGGTGTGCAACCTTGCTATACAGGCAATTAATAAAACATGATTAAGGCTGGGTGTTTGTCATGGAAAATATTGACTAAAGTCATGGAGAAAACTGGACAAAGCGACAGAAATCACAGAGTGTTTTATAAAATATAAATTTATTCAATTAATTAATATATTATTCAATTAATTAATCATTTGAGTACATTGTATTATAGGCTGGTGCATTTCACTGTTTCTGCCTAACACGGAAAGAAAGTGCATGCTGTTCAACAGAACATGTCAGAAACAGAGCGTGCTCAAATTGCATTACTAAAAGAATGATTTTCATTTCTTTAAAGTTAGTTTTGGTACTATAAGGATCATCATTACATTATTTTGTTGTACCTACTTCCTACATTAGCCAGGCTATAGACTAATCAAAATCATTTATTCCCATTGGGGGCTTCATACCCCACATGGGGGGGGGGGGGGGGGGGGGGGGTCTTCCCTCAAAAGTCTTACTCTTACACTTTCATAGATTACAAAAAATGCCCCGGCTTACCCTACTAATGTAGACTATCACCCAAAATGTTTAAAAGTTCTTGTGTGTCGCATGGGAATAGTAGCTATACTACACTGCATGGCCAAAAAAAAAGTTGCACACTCTAATATTTCGTTGGACCGCCTTTAGCTTTCATTATGGCACGCATTCGTCATGGCATTGTTTCAACAACCTTATGCAATGTCACAACATTTATTTCCGTCCAGAGTTGCATTCATTTTTGGCCAAGATCTTGCATTCATGACGGGAGTCGAACCACTCCATATAGTCTTCTCCAGCACATCCCAAAGACTTTTAATGGGGTTAAGGTCAGGACTTTGGTGGCCAATTCATGTGTGAAAATGATTCCTCATGCTCCCTGAACCACTCTTTCACAATTTGAGCCCAATGAATCTTGGCATTGTCGTCCTGGAATATGGCCATTGATGGGATAACCTGGTCATTCAGTACATTCAGGTACTCAGCTGACTTCATTTTATTGCTGCATAATGTTGCTGAGCCTAGACCGGACCAATTGAAGCAACCCCAGATCATAACACTGCCTCCAGAGGCTTGTACTGTGGGCACTATACATGACTGGTGCAACTGCAACTTTTTTTTGGCCAGGCAGTGCAGTTTCTTGCTAAGACATGTACAAAATAAATAAATGAATTACCTTTTTTTAACGATTAACTGGTTTTTGCCGTAATAGGGGCATGTTACTCGGTTACCTCTGTTAACTGATTGCCAGCAAAACCCGTCTTGTGTACCAAATATCTTTACATTTTTCCTTTTTCCCAGTGATCCATCTTCTTTTGAAAGATCAATATTGCAGACAGAATAAAACAGTTCACAAACTTGCTTAACACTTAACAAGCCCCCCCCCCCTTAAATGAACACTTAATTTTGATACTTGATATTGGGTAATCCCATTGATACTGCATTTATAATAAAACGATTAAACTGCAGCAATGAATATTACCATTACCATATTACCAACAGTCAAGCCTGCTTTAAAAAGTGTAACTGAATTGTACATCAGAACATGGATGCCATTATATAATAATTCAACTCTTCAATGGCAATCATAATGTATGTGCAGCAGTATTGATTTCTCACTCAGATTGTGGAATCTTCATTGCTGAATCCATAAACCATGAAGAGAGCTCATAGTAATGTCTCAAATTGAAAAGAGGCATACTTGTCATGTCACTGTAGAGGGATTAGTGTACATTAGAACTGCCGCTCGAATGGGTGTCTCAACTGAAAGGTGACATATCATAAGATACTGTAGATAATAGATATGACTAGATAAAGGCGTGGTGGTGGTACCTCTATCAGCACACAACCTGTGGATGGGATGTCTTTGAAAATATATTAGTAAAATAATAGAAATTTAAATAGACAGCATAACAATACACTCCTTGTCTACCAAATATGCACTGTTGAGCTTCTCTCTGCTGCACGGGCTTGTGTTTTAGAACTTCAGCTTTGTCTTCAAATTCACTGGCATCATTTTGACAGTAACACATCCATATTTAAAGCGCTGTGGTGTCTCCCAAATGGTACTGGCCAATTTGATGACAAATTCTAGGCCAACCAACAGTGATAGGCTAGATAATAACCATTTGAAAGTATCCCCTTGAAGAATATCAAATAATTAATGTGCAACAAACTCCTTTAAGATATAACAGGCCGGTAAAATATTTGCAGAATGTAGAGATGGCAAAAAAGGCAAGCATACTCACCAGTCAGAAGTTTTAGGCATATGTCTTGAACACCGAGTCAGGCTTTTTCACATCTCATTTGTTTTTACTATGTAGAATGCCTCAGTACTCCAAAATAAAACTACCTTTGCAAATGTTTCCCTTTGCACCAAGTCCTATAATTAACACAAACAGTACACAAGTAATTCACGTCTCACTTTTAGCATTAGCATTACTAATTGGGGGGAGAAATTGGGGGTCAATTTTGGGATAAGCCATTTCTACATATTGTATTATTTCAGGCAGTAAAATGCGATCATCCATCTAATAAATATGTTAATGCATCCCTCAGGTACTTGTGTATCCCAGAGGAGCAAGAAAATGTCACCTTTTTACTTTTTGGTTTTCAAATGAGGGATCAATGAAGAAAATGTGTCCTTTTGGCAAACTTCCTCCTACTTATGCATCAGCACTCAATTACTGCTTTATAGAAATGGAGGACCATTGCCAAGAATATTGAAGCTTACCCCCAAAGGACATTGTAGGCATTACGTTCAGTATCGTTCAGACGTGCATAATCTATACAGCATTTGATTTGATTTCTGATGAAAATACACGGAAGTTTTAAAATTATGAATAGCACATGCACACAGTAGTTGTGTTAGCAAAACGTAACTGTCAACTGCTAAATTAGCCTGTTTGAACTTGTCACAGTTTGATTCCAGTTTGGAAACTTAACATCAATATCTGGAATCCCTACGTACGCCAACCACGATGAAGCTCACTAGCTAGCAATATAAATAATAGTGTGAGCCTGTTAGCCTATCAATCGAGTAAACCAATGTCTTAGTTGCCTAGCTGTATTCACTGGCCTATATATAGCTTGTAGCACCAAGTAAGCTATAAATCAATTATCACTTTTACGTAAAAATACACATGTAAAGTTCAACATCATGCATTTCACAATGACTAACAGTAACAACATACTTTTACACGATAACTATCACTACGCCCTAAGTATTTCCTATGCCGAGCGTTTGAAATTGGAACTGTAAATCCTAAACCTGATGACAATCTTACAGTTGATTTGCTATGTGCCACCACCACTGTAACTCCCCTGAGTTAGGCACTCCACAACATAAGGGTACATATTCATATTCATCACTCCTGAAATGGTGTTACACACTTAGCATATAATTGTAGTCTTAAAGGGTTAGTTTGGAATTTTGTACATAATGTCTCATTTACGACTTAGCCATGATGTTGTTGATTGATGGAGTCCATTTTCAGCTGATTCCATGCTGTCCTTCTTGTGGACATACACACGTTGCTAATGCTAGCGCAACTCTATAGTAACCGGTAGCATCCACTACCAAACACACTTAAACACTCCACAGTGCACCCAAAGCAAATAAAATACAACAACAGTCTATCGGGTTTAATTTGAGTGTTTATGCCATCATTTTTGAAGTCAAACTATCGTTGAATCCTTTACTTGTGCTGAGCTAGATTCCATGTAGCTAGGTTTAGTTTAGTTTTCTGTACTGCAATGGATGTATAAGGCATGCTGATTCGCTTCGTAGTAGCCTAGCCTGTACCTGCTTCCTGACTAGCAGCTGACTGACGTTTCTCTGGCAAAACTAACGTTGGCCAAAAAGCTTAATTGGACAACGCATATTTCCCAGAAATCTTAGCCAGAAAGAAAACAATAGATACTACTAAGAAAGTAGCCTACCAGAGATTATTCTTATTATTATTATAATTAAAAGTGTTTGCAGTAAGCTACATTGTCTGCAGAGTAGCGTAGACTAGAGCCATGTTCCCAGGCTATTGTAATTTTTTTAAGTGACTAACCATGAAACAGATATATTTTGGGAATTGGAGGTATATAAATCCGATCTCTTAAGGGATTGCAGCTTATAGTAGGCAATCATGAATTCTTAATGTATTATCATAAATTCTTAATTTTCCTAGCAGTTAATTTTATGGTGACATTGTGTTATGTGTGAAAATGATAAACTGAACAGAGCTGAAGTGAAGAAATGAATGAAGATATAATAAAGAAATGTTGGCTGAGGCCAGAAATGAAGGTTCGGTTTATGGGGTGCCAAATGTAAAGTAAAACACAACATGTTTTTCCTGTGTTTTTTTCTCAGATTTAGCATAAATGTGGCATTTTCCTAAGATTTATGCTAAATATGAGATTTCTTTCCAAGATTTAACTGACATGCTAAATAAACCCTTTAGTTGATATTTTCAGATTTAACTTATCTCAAATAAGCATTTCCTAAATATATAACTTAAATGTTAAATCTGAGTTTTCAAAAATAAATATTTAAAAATATATATATATTTAGTTTATATCTTAAATCTCTGTTTCATAAATAAATATTTATTTTAAAATATAAGATTGATTAAATCTTAAATCTTACGTTTTCCAAAAGCAAGATTTAAGATTTAATTTATATATTTATTTTTTACCACAAATCTGTGTTTAACTGTTAAATATTTAGTAAAAAATAAATATTTATTTATATCTTAAATCTTGGGTTTGAAATTAAATATTTAGCTTATATCTTAAATCTTGCATTTTTATAAAAAACCAAGATTGAACATTTAAATAAATATTTATTTTATCACAAATCTTGGTTAAAAATGTAAATATTTAGAAAAAAATAAATATTTATTTATATCTTAAATCATGGGTTTTAAATTAAATATTTAGCTTATATCTTAAATCTTGCGTTTTTATAAAAAACAAGATTTAACATTTAAATAAATATTTATTTTATCACAAATCTTGGTTAAAAATTTAAATATTTAGAAAAAAAAAAATATTTATTTATATCTTAAATCTTGTGTTCTAAATCAAATATTTAGCTTATATCTTAAATATTGCGTTTTTATAAAAATCAAGATTTAACATTTAAATAAATATTTATTTTATCACAAATCTTGGTTAAAAATTTAAATATTTATAAAAAGATTTATATTTATTTATATCTTAAATCTTGCGTTCTAAATTAAATATTTAGCTTATATCTTAAATCTTGCGTTTGTAAATTCAACATTTAGCTAAATCTAAATCTTTAGTTTAAATCTTTTGAAAGATATACTAATTAGCCCCGCCCCTTGGTGACTGGTATCCAATGGGGGGAGGAGGGGAAATAGCTGGCTTTAGTGATGGGGGTAATTGAGGGTCTTCTAGCGAAGTGTGAAACTTGACGTTAATTTCTATATTAATTCCTGTTTGACACACATTATTTACATAACCTACACACAGATAGCATCTGTTATAATCATGTATGATGTCCAGAGGACTAACTAGATAGCATAGGCTACGTTTTGGGCATATTGGCATTTCCTTGACTGATTTCTTAAGGTGAAGTTGAATATTGACAGCCAGCCAAGCCAAATAACAAACTCGCAGCTTGATTCAGTAGATGGTTAGTGACCTAGCTCGCTAACCTGTCTGTCGGTAATGTCATAAAATAGCAGGATTCTTGAAACAAACTCGAAACATTAAAAGTACCGTTTGCACTTAGGTCGCTAGCTAACGTTACTTGAGATAGGAAACGAATTGACGTTGACAAACTGCATGGGGGCCAGCAGTCTGACACGACTGGTTAATATAGTCGCGAGTGTCTGGCTAGGAAGGGGTTCGCCTGCTAATGTTATTACACATTGATATGGTTACAATTGCCTAGAAATACAGACAATACTTCTGCAAACTTTGCGTCTCCGTCAAGGTAATACGGGACTCGGTTTGTTCTGTATTTTATCTTCTACTGAAGTTTCTCAACAGGGGCACCAGAGGGCACTGGTGGACTTTAAGAGATGCTCATGCTGGGAGACAAAAAATAAAGGTTGTGAGGTGGGCTATCGTGTTATAGAATTCATAGAATTTTTATTTTGAAAAACTGTACAGTCCATGTGTGTCAAATGCTGTAGGCTATTTGTCACCGTGTGCCTCGGTAGGTCACTATACCCTATTGCCCATCCTTGGTCAAAATTGTGCCTATTGCCCGTCCTTGCTAAATTGTGTTACGGATATAACTTTCTAATCTTCATTCAACAAATTACAAAAACAGAAACAAGGCGCATATTCATAGCAAACAATTGTATTCAGTTGGAAAGACTTGTAAAAATAAATTTATTTTCAAATGACAGATGACCTTACACCTTTATAAATGTTCCAATCCAAGAAATAGGCTACTTTGAAATGACAACTGTGGCATTAATGTAGACCTAGCCTACAATTAAACTTCACAGACAATGTTGAATTTTCACTTCAATTAGCCTATATTGTTATACTGTAGGCTACACTGTCGCGCACCTGGCCAATCGTAGCCTACTCGCTAGCTTGAAGTTGCCACAGACAGAAAAGTTATTTGTAACTTGCTCATCCGAAGTAGGCTACTGATATCTTAAGGCCAGTTTATAGTCCAGCGACAGTGTGTCGCTCGACTGAAATCGCAGAACTTTCATAAACATTCTATTGTCACGCTACATACACTGTGGTCGTTGTCTTTTGCAAAAAGTATAAACGCACTCCAGCGACAGTTTACACTCAGGGGACAATGGAGGAAGAAGCAGCTTTAATAGGCTAGCCTACATCTCATTATGACTTCTGCTTTACCCCTTTTTTGTCGGAGGCCTCTGAAATAAAGTTTATAAATGTCCGTATATTGTTTGGAATGTCATTCATTGCATCTTTCATACAATTGTAGGATGTGGGTTTTGAACGAGGTAGCAAATAAAACATTTGTAATTAAACCTCAACATTACATTACAGTCATTTAGCAGACGCTTTCATCCAAAGCGACATACAATAAGAGCATACAGAAACATCATCGAAGTCACTACAGAACAGACAAAGCACATCCTTCCCATAATGTAGCAGCTATCCCTAGTAATGAACGTTGAATGTAGTTCACAGTAAGCTGTGGGTAAATCAGCTATACTACACTTCTATTCTAAATACTATTATATAGGCCTATAACATATAACATTGATTCAACTCATATTAAACGTTATTTAGTAGGAAAAGCACGGAGGGCATAGCCTACGTTAGGGATGTAAATAGCTAGCTACAAGACGGGACTCATTGGGGGAGCAGCCTACAATTCTCTAGTTAGAGAATGAGGTTCAAGAATGTGGAGTAGCCTATTTCACTCGCTAAGTGTGAATTAGCGCCATGGAAGATTTTGTGTGGAAATGACCACCCTTGCATTGAGCTAAAGTTGTCTCTTTTTTTTTTTTTTAAGACAAAATATTTCAGCGAATGACATAGGCTAGTAGGTGCGTTACTCGAAAAATGTGTCCTCTTTTCCCCCACTCCAAAAGTGATGTGGTTTATGTAAATTTATCTGAAACGCAAAGAAAATGTTGTTATTCTTAAATTTTTTTGGAATATCCAATAAAAGATAATTTTTTCTCCACTCCATCACGTCCTGTGGGAGGCGAGGAACCTCAAAGTTTACCAAAAAAACCAACAATAGACCTGGTCACTCTTCGGAAGAGAATACAAAACCTCCGCAGGGACGGCGTTATGGTGGACCTCAATAAATATAAAAGACTGACAAAAGAGAAATGGGGGGACGGGGACGGACGGACGGACGGACGGACGTGGACGACTGGAAAAAAAACTTGATCATATAGTCCACCCCCTAAAGACACACACAACCACATTTTACTGTTTTCATGGAAATGGAATAAATGACAATGTATTACATTTCAATCGGAATTCAATAGTGTTTATTGTATTATTACACTTTATTATAATCATAATTATTATAGCTTGGACAGTGAGCATTTTTTTTAACTAAAGGAATAAACTATAAAAGCACAGTAAAACAAATAGCATACATAATAAAAGCACAATAAAATAAAAGTACAAATATAGGACATTGAATTATTATTATTATTATTTGGTTATATTAATAACCACGTTCTGCACTTTGTATTTTATAGGCTACCGCGTTATTATTGTGGGAGCCGCTAGGCTAACTAAAATACGCAAACGATATAAAATCGGTAAACATTAAAACAAGCAAAATGACGGTGACATTTTTTTTCAACTCTATCCTTCACGTTGACAGATTATGATTTACTCTTGCAAACCACTGGTCCACAAAATGGTCATAGCAACAAATTAAAGTAGACTAACCCTTGTCAAATTAAATATTTACTTGCAATTGTGATTCATGAATTCTGAAAAAGAGCATGCGGTGTGAGGAATGTTAGAAAGACAAAGAAAAACGAGATAAATTGTTAATAACTGGTATTATTGCTAGCTGCTAGAAGCTGCCAGCTTGCGAGGTGGGAGCTGCCAGTGAGGTGCGAGGTCTGCGAGCTCACAGCTCGCACAGAAGGATTGTAACCGCTCTCCAATGTTCTGTCCCATTTTAGTTAGCCTAGCGGCTCCCACAATAATTACGCGGTAGCCTATAACATACAAAGTGCAGAACGTGTTTATTAATATAACAAAAAATAATAATAATAATAATTCAATGTCCTATATTTGTCCTTTTATTTTATTGTGCTTTTATTATGTATGCTATTTGTTTTACTGTGCGTTTATAGTTTATTCCTTTAGTAAAAAAAAAATGCTGACTGTCCCTACATCAAGCTATAATAATTATGATTATAATAAAGTGTAATAATACAATAAACATTATTGAATTCCGATTGAAATGTAATACATTGTCATTTATTCCATTTCCATGAAAATGGTAAAATGTGGTTGTGTGTGTCTTTAGGGGGTGGACTATATGATCAAGTTTTTTTCCACGTCGTCCACGTCCCCCCCCCCATTTCTCTTTTGTCAGTCTTTTATATTTATTGAGGTCCACCATAACGCCGTCCCTGCGGAGGTTTTGTATTCTCTTCCGAAGAGTGACCAGGTCTATTGTTGTTTTTTTTGGTAGACTTTGATGTTCCTCGCCTCCCACAGGACGTGCTTGGAGTGAAAAAAATCATCTTTTATTGGATATTCCGAATTTTTTTTTACAATAACAACATTTTCTTTGCGTTTCAGATACATTTACATAAACCACATCACTTTTGGAGTGGGGGAAAAGAGGACACATTTTTCGAGTAACGCACCTACTAGCCTATGTCATTCGCTGAAATATTTTGTCTTAAAAAAAAAAAAAAACGAGACAACTTTAGCTCAATGCAAGGGTGGTCATTTCCACACAAAATCTTCCATGGCACTAATTCACACTTAGTTCAATAACTATCTACATGATGGCTATTTCTAAACAAAATGTAGCCTACTACTGTAACACTTAAACTGTTAGTAGCCTCACGTGTAATTCAACATTAATTTCGGAATTTCAATCTTAGCTACTCTTGCTGTGCCGCAAGGGACTCTGGGAAGGTGGGCGGCGCTAATTTACCACATAATTTAGGCCTAAAAATCGAATGGACATTGACGCAATTCCCGAAAATTTGGAAAAATGTTGAGTTTGATATCAAAAAATGATCATGATACATTAAGCTGAAGAGAATAAACAAGTGGACATGACGAAAGAGGGCTGTTGATTTTTACAGTAGCTATAGGCTCACTTCACACCATTCAGTAACATTCATTTTGAATGCATTGCAAAGTTATTTGCTTTCACAGTAGGCTAATTTAGATTTTCCAGATTCAGTGAAATAGGCTACTCCACATTCTTGAACCTCATTCTCTAACTAGAGAATTGTAGGCTGCTCCCCCAATGAGTCCCGTCTTGTAGCTAGCTATTTTCTTCCCTAACGTAGGCTATGCCTCCGTGCTTTTCATACTAAATAACGTTTAATATGAGTTGCATCAATGTTATATGTTATAGGCCTATATAATAGTATTTAGAATAGAAGTGTAGTATAGCTGATTTACACACAGCTTACTGTGAACTACATTCAATGTTCATTACTAGGGATAGCTGCTACGATATGGGAAGGATGTGCTTTGTCTTATCTGTTCTGTAGTGACTTCGATGACGTTTCTGTATGCACTTTTTGTATGTCGCTTTGGAGAAAAGCATCTGCTAAATGACTGTAATGTAATGTTGAGGTTTAATTACAAACGTTTTATTTGCTACCTTGTTCAAAACCCACATCCTACAAGTGTATGAAAGACGCAGTGAATGACATTCCAAAGAATATACGGTGCCCTCGAAATGGACATTTATAAACTTTATTTCAGAGGCCTCCACAAAAAAGGGGTAGCCTAAAGCAGAAGTCATAATGAGATGTAGGCTAGCCTAATAAAGCTGCTTCTTCCTCCATTGTCCCCTGAGTGTAAACTGTCGCTGGAATGTCGCTGGAGTGCGTTTATACTTTTCGCGAACGACAACGACCACAGTGTATGTAGCGCGACAATAGAATGTTTATGAAAGTTCTGCGATTTCAGTCGAGCGACACACTGTCGCTGGACTATAAACTGGCCTTAAGATATCAGTAGCCTACTTCGGATGAGCAAGTTACAAATAACTTTTCTGTCTGTGGCAACTTCAAGCTAGCGAATAGGCTACGATTGGCCAGGTGCGCGACAGTGTAGCCTACAGTATAACAGTATAGGCTAATTGAAGTGAAAATTCAACATTGTCTGTGAAGCTTAATTGTAGGCTAGGTCTACATTAATGCCAGTTGTCATTTCAAAGTAGCCTATTTCTTTGATTGGAACATTTATAAAGGTGTAAGGTCATCTGTCATTTGAAAATAAATTTATTTTTACATGTCTTTCCAACTGAATACAATTGTTTGCTATGAATATGCGCCTTGTTTCTGTTTTTGTAATTTGTTGAATGAAGATTAGAAAGTTATATCCGTAACACAATTTAGTAAGGACGGGCAATAGGCACAATTTCGACCAAGGATGGGCAATAGGCTATAGTGACCTACTGAGGCACACGGTGACAAATAGCTTACAGCATTTGACACACATGGACTGTACAGTTTTTCAAAATAAAAATTCTATGAATTCTATAACACGATAGCCCACATCTCGACCTTTCTTTTTTGTCTCCCAGCATGAGCATCTCTTAAAGTCCACCAGTGCCCTCTGGTGCCCCTGTTGAGAAACTTCAGTAGAAGATAAAATACAGAACAAACCTTGACGGAGACGCAAGGTTTGCAGAAGTATTGTCTGTATTTCTAGGCAATTGTAACCATATCAATGTGTAATAACATTAGCAGGCGAACCCCTTCCTAGCCAGACACTCGCGACTATATTAACCAGTCGTGTCAGACTGCTGGCCCCCATGCAGTTTGTCAACGTCAATTCGCTTCCTATCTCAAGTAACATTAGCTAGCGACCTAAGTGCAAACGGTAGTTTTAATGTTTCGAGTTTCTTTCAAGAATCCTGCTATTTTATGACATTACCGACAGACAGGTTAGCGAGCTAGGTCACTAACCATCTATTGAATCAAGCTGCGAGTTTGTTATTTGGCTTGGCTGGCTGTCAATATTCAACTTCACCATAAGAAATCGGTCAAGGAAACGCCAATATGCCCAAAACGTAGCCTATGCTATCTAGTTAGTCCTCTGGACATCATACATGATTGTAACAGATGCTATCTGTGTGTAGGTTATGTAAATAATGTGTGTCAAACAGGAATTAATATAGAAATTAACATCAAGTTTCACACTTCGCTAGAAGATCCTCAATTACCCCCATCACTAAAGCCAGCTATTTCCCCTCCTCCCTCCATTGGATACCAGTCACCAAGGGGCGGGGCTAATTAGTATATCTTTCAAAATATTTAAACTAAAGATTTAGATTTAGCTAAATGTTGAATTTAAAACCGCAAGATTTAAGATAAAAATAAATATAATAATTTTTTTCTAAATATTTACATATTTAACCAAGATTTGTGATAAAATAAATATATAAATGTTAAATCTTGGTTTTTATAAAAACACAAGATTTAAGATATAAGCTAAATATTTAATTTAAAACCCAAGATTTAAGATATAAATATAAATTTTTTACTAAATATTTAACTGTTAAACACAGATTTGTGGTAAAAAATAAATATATAAATTAAATCTTAAGTCTTGCTTTTGTAAATCTTATTTTTTAAAATAAATATTTATTTATGAAACAGAGATTTAAGATATAAAATAAATATATATATTTTTTTAAATATTTATTTTTGAAAACTCAGATTTAACATTTAAGTTATATATTTACGAAATGCTTATTTGAGATTTATCAATTAAATCTGAAAATATCAACTAAAAGGTTTATTTAGCATGTCAGTTAAATCTTGGAAAAAAAACTCATATTTAGCATAAATCTTAGGAAAATGCCACATTTATGCTAAATCTGAGAAAAAAACACAGGAAAACCATGTTGTGTTTTACTTTTGGCACCCCATATCGGTTTCCACAGTGTCAGACATGACCACAAGAGCACAGCAGGCTCCACACAGACACATTTTTTTTGTCTGTATTTGTGTGAGATAAAAACATGTATTCAATGGCAGTTATTTATTTTATTTTTGTTTTACATTAATGCAACAAAGCGATGTTAACCAGATGATATTCTGCGTTAAAACTTTTTTATTTTCTTGACAAATGGCCATGGGATACCTGATCCGATAACGTTAGCTATTGCATAACTGCCGTGGTGTCTAGTGACTGAATTGTTTAACTAACAGGCTACAAGTGAACAGTTAATATTGTAAACATGTCTTTGCCTTTGCAATAAAAAACATTATTGTATGAGAAAACCAGAACATGTGCACACTGTTTTAGTCCAAAATGAAATTACACTTTAGTACCAGGCGGGGATCGAACCCAGATTTCTCACATGGTAAGCATTGACGCTTACCATTATAAAACCTGTTGGTACAGTCATGTGATATAGGCTATAGGCCATTTGTCAATGACATTTGTTTCCATACTGTGTAACGTTACCTGAAGTGGTGTCATCTGACTTTCACCATTTTGTTGTAGTGCAAGTGAAACTTTGAACAGTTAGGCTAATTGGAAACATCTTTTGCCTTTGCAATAAAAATATGTTTGTTAATGTGAAAATAAGTCTAATAAACAAAAATTATAACAGTTGTACATTGTTTTTGTCGAAAATAAACCTGCGCCCTCTTGGGCTCGAACCCCAAATCCTCTGTGTGAGAGACAGCAACTCTAACCAGTAGTAGGCAGGACAACCGAAAAATGTATTTTGGGAAATCTACATAAATATTGTGCTTAAAATGTCAGTTTAACCTAAATAAACGTATTATGGACAATAACTGTCCTTATATGTAATTCTAATGTGATATACGGACTGTTTTTGCGCCTTTTAAAGTCACATTTTCCCAACAGTCGATCAATGATAAGAGTAGGACTCTGACGGCATGGAAAACAGATCAGCACAGCCAGTATTCGGTTCTATTCTCGCGGTCATTCTGGTAGTTGACTTGATCAGCTGTTAGAATTCTGAAAGAATGAGGTCGGTATTTTCGCTGGACACTCTGTATATCCCGCCTTATAACTTAAAAGTCCCAGCTTATTGCTGAAAGCTTTAAACGGGTTCTGAAGATTGACATTTCAGGCTCCAATCAAGTTAACGGTGACGAGCGTACTATTACGTTCATGTAGCAAATAACAATGCTGAATACTTCTGACGTAATTTGTATAGCAACTGTATGCCCAGATGACAGCACTTCATCCACAGTAGCCAAGGGAAATCGATAACGATTCAGAAGATATATAACTTTTAAAGATTTAATTCCATCTTCTACTGGGACTTTTGCCGTTTATCGAGGGTGTGACAGAAATGTTCGGTGCCGCTGACCATAATTGAATGCTTTCACTTTTACGATTCGATTGAACAAGTAACATTAGAAGTCAATTTTTTATGGGTTAATGCTAATTGGTTTCCGCTAGCTTGATCATTCTAGCCTCATACGGAAAACAATAAAGGCTACCAATACACTAGCACTTACTTCTTGTACATTTTATCACCACAGTAGTGAAGTAAAAAAGCCAATAAACTACGTCTTCTGTCAGAAATGTATTGTCAAGCTCACGTGAATTAACTGCTGTCTACGTTCTAAAGCTCCGGTTTGCCCTCCCAACCAGTAGGCCACAGTAGCTTCATGGAAAACACCATGCCATATAGCCGTTTTGTCTGTGATTCTGCGATGTGTCCACATTAGTTTGAAGCGTTTTAATTAGTCGATAAGCTTGGGAGAGCAGGTATGCGATGTTGTTATCCAATGGGGAGAATTATTCTTTGAGGCTACAGCAGGAAAAATGGGAAGAAGAAGCAGGAGCAGAAAGAGAAAAGTTTGGGGTTTTATTGTGTGGATGTGTGAAGTTGTATCTGAATGCTGTGTGGTTACATGAGGTCAGAATATACAGAAGTTAATGTTTATAAGGGCTGAGAGTCTGTGGTCATTGTGGGTATTAAAGCTGAAGGCAATAGAGTTCCGTAGTCCCGCCCCCTCCTATCCCTGGCTGATCCCGGAAGACTGCTGGAAGCCATTACCTGCCCCACTTCAGGATCTTTCAGTCACCCTTTATGATGATATTATGGCATTGTATGGACCAAACTTTGACATGTATGTGATACAAAGTCCATTATATACTCACCACCGCGTTTAAATCAAATTTGAATCGTATAATTAACGGAGTTTGAAAAACATAACTACACTACCCAGAATCCCTGGTCATACATCGCCGGCTCCCGCTTTTGCTAGCTAACGCAGTAGCTACCGGGCGGCCGCTCTGCTGGCGAAATTGGCTAACACTGTTAACGAACGTGTAGCTGCCTGAATATATTAAAAAAAACATTTTCAGTCCATTGACTCCCATTGTATTTTTTCCGAGAAGTGGCACTAGATGTTCGTCACCAAAGTGGGCACTCAAGTGACTACGTCACGCTGGTTTCGGAAACAAATTCCCCATTCATTTAGAGCGACATTAACTAAAGCTTACTTCTAAACCATTTCTACTGATTATGTCTTACCGTCAATTTCCCGGATTGTTCAATATAACGCCCGTTCGCAAACTTTGTCATTTTTCTGGACCAGCTTCAAGTATATTTTACGTTTTAGTAATTTTTTTGTGAACATACCAGTGCTGGCACTGTTGAAAAACTCCACGTCCCATAATTCCCTCCGAACGAGCAGCCTTGTCTCCAGACGTTGTCATATAACGTTAGCCAGCAGTAGCACACAGCTCCGTTTTTAAACACTTTTTTCTAACGTCAGCTAGCTAGCTTGAAGGACTAAAAGCTAGAATTGCTTTATGTGGTTAACCGTAGCGTAGCTTCTGACCTTGTCAGGCGGGCTTCTCTACTTAGCAAGCTATCGTTAGCTCGTCTTGAGCGGCAGTACCCTACTCCCATCTGTCACAGAGCAGACAGACGAGATGATGATATCTTATTGGTCGAGAACCACCTGTGCGTTGCAGTACAGGATATGCAGTCCGTTAAAGTCGACTACAAGCCAAACTACAATCATTAATGCATTACATTAAGAAATTTAAATTGGAACGTGAAATATGGTCTAGATCCTTGTACCACACAGGCTAATCCAGGAATGTTTTGGCTCATTCTATAAATCAAATTTCAAGAAATAGTCGATAGTCTCCGAAGCCCATTCTATCTTCCATAGGGAATTTACTTTCGAAACCAGACTCCGCCCACGACTGACGTACTCAATTGAGTACTCTATATACTTACACATTTTGCACTTTTATACAGCATTTATTCATTTACAACATGCCCATGTGTCCCATTTGGGGCCACATATCTTGCAGGTATTCTTTCAGCAGAGCTGTTGGTACATACAATTTTTTAACTAGATTAATTGACAGATCCTGCATTTGAGTGTATATCATAGATTGAAGAGTTTATATTGCCATGATCTCTTAAGGATATTGATCTAATTTTCAACTCCAACTCTAGATCATATATTACATTTTAGCTATTAAAATAGTAGTTGTATGGTGCAGTTGGTACAGCACTGTGCTAACAATGCAAAGGCTGCAGGTTCGATCCCAGGTAACTGCATATACTAAAAAATGTATGCATTTGTATACTGTATGTTGCTTTGGATAAAAGCAGCTGCGAAGAAGTATAATCTAAAAATCAATGTATATATGCAATATTTTTCTCTGGTCTAATTTATCTACTGAATTGATCAAAATAATAATATGCTGCAATCATAATACCATGCAAATAACTGGGTATAAATGTTAATAATAATTGTTCTGCACAAACAAAATATAAACCATTAACATTAGCCTGTAACATTTTGATTCCCTGGACGCCGTAAGGCCATTTAAAATGCCATCATGATCATCTTGGAAATGTTATCTTTAACACTCTTAACATCAGTCTTAATTCTTCACAGTACCTACTAACATGTGTATGGTAGCCACTACTCCGAAGAATTAGGCTCATTGAGAGAAGGTTTGAATCTTAAGTAATCTGCCCAGTGATGAGTGTTTTATGTACAGTAGACATATAGAGGGCTGTAGCAGTTGTCAAAGCTCTGTGCTGATTCACCTTTATGGAGAGCAGGCTGATGTTAGCGTTGGGGCTGATCAATTTAATTTCCTTTCTTTTGAGGCTTTTGGCAAATGCAAACATTTCACTTAAAACATAGTTTTTTGTGATAAATATAGTTATAGTATTAAGATTTGTCCCTAGATGCAGTTAAATTTATATTTATGGTAAGCATTCCAATAATAAATAATGTTACTGACCCTAAGATGGTGGTTTTGAAAATGCATGTGGGATGAATGCGATACTTATTTCAAAGTATCTGGGGGTGTTTTTGCAGGCCTTCTTTCCTGTAAACAGTCGACTGGTAAACTTTTCTTATAGTTGCAAGACAAGGATGAAGATTTAGCTTACATTAAATTGTCACGCAAATTCTGTGTTGTCTTTTGTCTGGATAGTGCCTTTGAGAGCCTGAAGCTCTTCCATGCTTTAAGTAAAGACACAACCTGGGTTGTGTTGGTAAGGTGCTGTATATTGAGAGTCAAGTCTGTTAATGGCCTGCTATTTTATTGTATTTGAGAAACTGCGCCATGCACATAGCCTAGGGAGTCGTAGATGGTGGTGATGGTGGGGGATGTCAGGAATAAAAAGAAGCCTCTGTGGATTCCTCTTAATAAACACTTTAGCACTGCAGCCTCTCTTTTTAATTAAAAGTACCAGGCTGACACAAGCTTTTACAAGCAGTTCAGTCTGTCCCAGGCTCCCTGAGGAACAGTCCGGGATGGTCTGGATCCGATCAAACGCAGAGCAGCCAAAGTGAGATGTCAGGACAGGTTCTTTTTTGGTGTGTGTGTTGCTATAAAAGTTGTCCCTGGCTGGCAGAAACCCACCGGTACCACAGGGATTCCCATTACAGCAGGGCCCACAAGGTTCAGTGCCATCAGAAGTACAGTCGATCTCCTATTTTAATAAAACACAATGACAGCAGCAAGCAGGAAACATAGCATCCATTTTCTTTACCCATCTTTTCTTTAAACTGAATATACAGTTTGTAAATAAGTGTTAGGCTTTTTGCACATTATATTTTTCCCTTTGCAACTCAGTTCCCTAAGTCTCTTTCCTTATTGCTTGACATGTTTCTTGTACATTACTTCAATCGATGATACCTATATGAGTGTAGATGGTTGGGCATTGGTCATGATGGCGCGAGTGGCTATGAGGGGAGTAGGTTTGGGAAGTCATGTGGAAAGTGGAAAGACAATCCGTTCATAATCAAACATTGATCTTACACTGACTCTCACTTTCCTGAGTCTGTGCTGCCACGCCACTGCCTGAACAATGGTTGGCTCCAAAAATGGGAAATACAGGGCCCAGAGAGAAGCACCTTCACCATTAGATGGGGACGCTAGGCCCTCTGTATTTGTGGTCTGCCATCAGCCCTGCCAGTGCGGTCATCATCCGAGTGGATCCTCACATCTATTGGCGTGCAAAATATCTGAGAAAAGTCACCTTTTATATCAATGTGAGAAGGGTTTTTTTGTTGGAGGAATTAAAGTGCCACTCATTGCTATGCATCATTAAGGATGTCCATGCACATAATGACATGAAATATGGATGCCCCCACTCAAAAAAATAAAATAATAAGTTGATAGAACTAACGCAATTGCCTGCTAGTTTGATCCAATGATTTATGACATCTGTCCACTGTGCAGGTAAATTTATATTGTAAATGTTTATTTTGCTCATGTCATTTTCATAAAATACTAGATGTCATATACACTTCAATCTGGGAGACAGGTCAAAGGTCAAGGGAGGCCAAATATCAGTGCATTAAACCAGGAACCTAGAAGTAATGTTTTTGTTTTCACAGCAGAGTCTATTTTTGGTTTTTGTAGCTTGGATTAATATTCTGTGCTGTATACACTAAAGTCATATAGCAGTTGCACACTCCAAAAACTTAATCCAAGTTCATCCAAGTGGATCTTTGCCACTGAAAGCCACTTCATTAATCTACCGTATAGGGTTAAATAGGTGCAAAGGTCACATTTATGAAATATATTTAACTTGACTATTTAAGTCAAAGAGAGCTGGAGTATATGTGGGGCTTTGGTGCATTTTAGCAGTTAAGTGCTTAATATAAGTCACTGATTAAATTATGTTTACATTTGTCTCCTACTAAAATGCCCACTCTGACTTAAAAGAAAGCATATTTGACATTATTTAATTGTAATATCAGAGCCAGCTATTACGGTTTTGTATCTACAATAATGTCAGCTTTAGTTGCGATTTTAATGAAGACTGCATCATAATCAAATTTGGAAAGTTGATGATCATAATTGTGACCTCATTGAACTTGTGATCTCATTATTTATTTGATAATAAAACTGTTAAACTGTTTTAGCCTGCTTGCTAGAGAAGTAATGTACAGTAATGTAACAACCACAAGCAGCTAAAATAATTTTTTTGCTATAACTACCATGAGCTAGCAAACATCATAAATGTAGGATAGTTAGAGAGCAATCAGTAACTAAAAGATTATTAGTTTAATGGTTCTCTTTATTTTTCTAATATTTCACCCACAACTAGTTCCACCATCAACCATGTCCACTTCAGATCAATCGATTATTGATCAGAATCACAGCAAAATCACCCGTCTCTTCTAAGCTGAAAAAAATAACCAGTGCTGCTATTATATCTTCTTATTTTTTCAAGTAACATTGTGTTGTCTGCCAGAGTTTTTTGTACTGTGGGCATCTTGTATTAACATGGCTATACATGCATTTATATGGTAAAACCATGGACTTGCTTGATGTGGTTATATAAGTGTCACAGCCTCCTCGTTTTAGCATAGAAGCATTCCAGAGAACCAGAATAATGTACTCTCATTGATCAAATAGAAACAAAATATGGGCTTTACCACTGTTTTATTGCAAAGGCTTTTATATAAATCTTAATATTGATTCATATTTATATTAAGAAATATCTTTCATCTTTATGATGACTACTTATGGTAATATTTTCCCCGCAGATGCACAGAAACGGCCTCCTTTTCATGAGTGGTTCATTTAATAGCTTTTCATAATTAAAGGCTGATCTGTATTTAGAAGAGTCAGAGATATTAAGAATGCAGTGTAAGTGGAATTTTTATAAGTCTGAATATGGCCCATTATGATACATGTGATTCGAATAATCACTTCAGATGAAAATATGTCCTTTAATTAAAGTCTGCTACAATGCACAAAATTTCCTCATGCATGTTGAACATTGTACACCATCCTTGATAAATAAATGAATAAAAGACAAAAAAGATTTTAATTAAAACAAGAATTTACAATTGAACAAAAAATCCAAGAATAGTTCATCCAGTGAAATAAAGAGAAGTCACTTGAGGCAATCCCTCAGGCCTCAAATTATTCATCTCAGATCTGTAGGGTCATCTCTGGGTCAATAGGAGTCAAACTGCCAGAATTCAATTTTCATAAAAGAATGAGTGCATATTTACCGTTTCCTGTTTTTCTTGTTGAGTGGTACAGCCTCTCCGCTCATCGGCTCAATGAGCAGCTCGTTGGTTTAATGGGCTGGCACTCATTTCGGGCGTGGATGCACATGATAAATAGATAAATCGAAATTAAAACTTTTCTGAACAGACATCCACAGCAGGGGCTTAACAGGAAGTACATTACATGCTTTCAACTTCCCTACTTTATCATGTTGTTTCAGCATAACAATGCTTTGGAAAGGTGGGCTTTGCTCCTCATTCTTTGCTCCACATGGGCTTTGCTCCTCATTCAAATTAATGCAAAGTTAGGGGGGGTGGGGGGGGGGGGGTGTTTGGGTGCATCAGGTCCATGCATATACATACAGACACACATACACATCCATACATCAGCTGCAGTCATTGTGAATTATGCTCACAATACATAATTCAGATTCCAGAACAAAATGCAATAAACACCCAGTGTGATCATTCTTGCACATTCAGAGTAGAAGATAAGTTAAAGATTTTTCCCCCACAACAAACCCATCTGTATACTGTGTTTGTAATGTCTACAAAGTACTGGTGGAAATGAAGATTAATTCTTCAGTGGGCAAAAAGTCATATTTATAAAATAATTAGTTGTCCTAATATGCTGAAGTGGATTTGTGTTGTGCTTAACAGGTTTTTCTGTGCTGAAGTCTCTCTGCATTTGAATGGATCTCAATGGGAATTGGGGGGTGGGACTAGATTAACTCCTTCGTGACTAGAACGGCCCTATTAAAAATGGTTCGAATTCGAACCATAGCGTCATTTGTCTCTCTGCTATTGGTTAACCGTGGATTCGTGGTTGTTTTCATTTGAAAATGTTTTGGATAGTCAGCCAATGATTGCACAGATATTCTTGGCTGTGTGACGTGGTTTATTTACGCTGCACTGTTGACGCGCAATACGTCTTTACAGGCCTTTCCGAAATGGCTTCGGCCAGTGGTAAACACCGGTTTACTGCAGACGAAGTTGCTGAAATATGCACTATGCGCAACGATGATAATGACAGTGACTTTGATTATGAACATGGAGGAAAGTGAAAGTGAAACGTATTGCGCGTCAACAGTGCAGCGTAAATGAACCACGTCACACAGCCAAGAATATCTGTGCAATCATTGGCTGACTATCCAAAACATTTTCAAATGAAAACAACCGCGAATCCACGGTTAACCAATAGCAGAGAGACAAATGACGCTATGGTTCGAATTCGAACCATTTTTAATAGGGCCGTCGCGAAGGAGTTAAGCTGTAAATTACACGGGAATAGTATGGAACCCATTGTTGGTTTATTACTTATGGTGTCATCTATACCCTGACAGGATTTTTGGGTTTTTTATTTGGATGAATACTCCATACTCTACCTTTTTTTTCAAAAAAGGCAGCAGTAATGGAATTACACAAATTACGGAATTACATCTCTGAAATCTACCTGGAAAAATGACAATTGTTGAACATCAGATTATCAGAAATGACTGTGTGAACACTTTATGTGTTACAACCTTTAATATTAACCATAATACAAGCCACCTTTATGACAAATTGAAAAACATTGGGAGAATATACCTACTAAAAAGTGTTTATTTTTAAAACAAAATGAAATTTCTGGAGTAATTACTGGTGAGTGGTGATATGAACAAGTCAATCTCTGTTAGTAAGGTTATTGGCTTCAAACTACATACTGACCCAGTTTGTAGGTTAGAACATCCTTTACTATGCATAAAACTAATCTAATATGCACGGTAACAGAATTGCGCATACAGTTGAAGTCGGATGTGTACATATACTTAGGTTGAAGTCATTAAAACTAATTTTTAACCACAGATTTCATGTTAACAAACTATAGTGTTGGCAAGTCAGTTAGGACATCTAGTGAAGCTATGATTATTTCTGCTTTGCCATTTGTTACGTAATTTATTAGGTTAAATAGTCGGTGTGTGTTGTTCTATGAATGTCTTCCTTTACCAAAGCCAGTTTGATCGGGGTGTTTTATTAGTGGTGTGGTAGTTTCAATTCTGGTGGCTAGGGCTTTACTGATAATTTTAATGTCGGTGTTGATTAATGATAAAGGGCGATAGCTAGAAGGTAGGGTAGGGTCTTTGTTTGGTTTTAATAGGACTGAAATATTGGTGGTGTTCATGTGTGGTGGGATTTTTGAATTGTGTTTAATAGCCTGAGTCATCATGTTGAAAAGAGGTGAGATGGTTTGCCAAAAATTCAGCGGGGAAGCCATATGGGCCCGGGGATTTGTTATTGGGTATTTGGTTAAGTGCTTTTAGGAATTCTTCTGATGTTAAGGATTTATCTAATGGGTCAGCTAGGTCTTTGGTTAGTTTTGGAAGATCAATACTGTTCAGAAATGAATTCATATCTGCTGGGTCTGGTTTTTTTATCTGATGAATATAATCTTTGGTAAAAAGACTGAAAGGTGTTATACATTTTTTGTGGTGAGTGTACAGTCTTCCCTGCTGAATTCTTTATGGCTGGGATGGTAGCCTTTTGTTTTTTCTTCTTGAGTTGTTTTGCAAGATTTTTACCAGATTTATTGTTATATTCAAAATTATTATGTTGGAGTCTTTGAATTAGGAATTGTGTTTTTTTGTTTATTATATCATTTAGCTCTATTTTATAATTTCGTAGTTTATTGAAATTATCCTGTGTAGGGTTATATGCACATATGCTTCATAAGTGTTTAACTTAGGTGTCTAAGTTAAGTCTAGTGTCTAAGTAGCTTTCTCGTTCTGTTTTTTTTTTCTTAAAAGATGAGTACGAAATGATCTTTCCTCTAATTACTGCTTTTGCCGTTTCCTAGAGCAGTGTTGGTGTGGTGTCCAGAGAGACATTTATTTCCATGAACGATGCCCACTCTCTTTTCAGAAATGTGTCAAAATCAGGATCCTTGAGTAAAGATGTATTAAAGCACCATCTAATTAGTGGTTTATGGAGTTAGTTATTGAGTAACTCTAGAGAGACATGGGCATGATCACTGATCATTATTTGGTGAATTTTGGTATTGATAATGTCTGATACTATTGAATTGCTTATAAGAAAGAAATCAATACGTGAAAAAGAATGGTGAAGCGGTGAGAAATATGAATATTCTTTTTCAGTAGGATGATGTAATCGCCAGGTATCACCAAGGCCTAACTCATTCATCTATTATTTTAGTGTTTCTGTGGATTGCCAGGTTCTTGAGTTTCCAGCGATGCTTGATCTGTCTAGTGTTGGATTGATAACTGTGTTGAAGTCACCTCCAATTATAATTTTACAGTTAGTGAAGTCACTGAGGTGGATGAAAAATGTATGAAAAAAGCAGGGGTTGTCAGTGTTGGGTCCGTAGATGCTTGCTATGTTTATGTTTATAGAGGCATTAATGATAACGAACCTCCCATCTGGGTCTGCGATTGTTGTATTATGGATTAGTTGTATTTTTTTTATTTACCAGTATGGATACGCCTCTCTGTCTGGAGTTGTATGTGGCTGAAAAGACTCGGTTAAATTATGACTTTAATTTTAGATTTTCTGAAGGTGGGTTTCTTTGAGTAGGGATATATCAGCGTCTAGTTTAGTTAAATGTTGTAATATTTAAATTTTTTTTTGCCTGTGTGCCAATGCCACAAATGTTCCAGCTTACAAATTTAATAGGGGGCATGTTTAAGTGTTACTTTGAGAGACAATATGTACGTCTATATGTGTGTGCATGCATACTGTGTGGGATGGCTGGGATGAGAGGGAAAGAGGGAGCGAGCTAGGTGGGACTGATGTTTGTATATGGGAAAGAGAATGTATCAGTATGTGTAAGTGACAAATATCCATGTGTGAGAATTTGGGTAGTTGATAAAAAAAATAAATAATAATAATTTAAAAAAAGAAACAAACAAAATGGAATATGCAGATGAGTGAACAAACAAAATAAATAACATAAGAAGATGGAAGAAAGTAACATAAAAGGTAGGTGACTAACATAAAACATGACAGGCAGGTAGACAAACAAAAAACAATGATAATAAAATTAAAATAAACAAGTATTACCTGCACCTCTAAGGAGCATGCCAGGGTGTAGTTTGCGTTTTATTTCATGATTTTTTATTTTCATTTTTTTTTCTTTTTGAAGCCTTATGTTGATCCGTTTTAGTGTTCTAGTATAGCCAGGGAGTGGTGTCTATTTTGCAATATAGTTGTCCATCTATATATAATTTATCCATCGTGATCACTGCACATCTGCCTTCTTGTGAGTTATTTTTCTCAACAGAAATTTCTGTTCACGATTTCACGGGGAAACTGGTCGTTCAGTCCAAAATCAGTGCCTTTTAGCTCCCTTCCCCAGCTTTTAATCAATTCCTTGTGTTTGTAGCGTTTGTATTTTTTTTTTCCGATGCTGTGGACACGGTTAAATGTGATTTTTTTGCAATGTTCAGATGACAATTTCAGTTTAGTGTTGATGAAGTCAGTGATCGCTTTTTCTGGGTCGTCTTGTATATATTCCGGTATTCCATAGAATAGTAAGTTGTCTCTCATGCTGCATGCTTGAATGTCGAGGATGGATTCTTTCAGTTGTTTATTTTCCTTGTGCACGGCCATTTGGGTGGTTAGAGTGTTAACGGTAGTTTTAAGTGAGCTGTTTTCTTTGATGAGTGAGCTAAATTCTAGCAGCAGGGCGCTGCCATGTTTTTGTTCTCACCCCGACAGCGATCAGCTCTCTACGGAAGTGACATCACCTCCATCCCTCATTCTACATCAATGTAATTCTGTTACAAATGTAATTCCGTTACCAATGTTTTGATAGGAAGAAGTTAAGATATTTCAGAAGTTGATGTTTTAGGCTTAAAGTAGGTAGATGAAGGAAGAGAATTTACAATTTACAATGAATTTACAATTCAGAAAGAAATAAGTTCATGAGAAAAACTTCTTTCATATTTCGGTAATGGAATTACAGTAAAAACTGGGCAGATTTGGTCATTCTCTCCTGAAAATACCGAATGCAGTTGTAGAAAATGCTTTTCAAAATAAGATTCCAGGGTATAAACCTGTAAAATTAGGAAGTATACAAAAGAATAAGTTTTGGTTTGGGGATGAATATTTGAAGATTTGGCTTCCCCTACATAATTAAAATCAGATTTTCAGGAAAACCAAGAAAATTATTCCAAAACGGTTTTCAGTTTCTTATTAAGTATACAGTTGTCCACATAGGAAATGTAATCTCATAGAGATTTGATAAACTTTCAATTTTGCTGTTTTTGTCATCTCCCATACGGAATTGCCCAAATATTCTGTTTTCCCCAGTCTTTCTCCTGGTTTTTCCACGTAAGCACTTGACACCTTTGGTTGTGCTCTCTTTGGTGCAAGCCACAACTATTGGCCTCTAAATTAAGTGTAACGTTACATTAAATAAAACAGAGAGCAAAAAAAAAAAAAAAAAACAGGCTCAAAAGTAGGATACAATGGGGCAACGCTTGTGGCAGCTTTAGGTAAGCTATTGTAACCTAGCTATAGCCTTACATACATGGTCTAGCCTAACAGTGTGCTATTTTTTTCAAGCTAACGTTAAAATCTGGGTGTGATAAGGTAATAATATAGGGGCTGAGCTCCAGGTATGAAACCATGCCACAGCAATTTTTTTTCACTAGTAGCCAAAAGGTCATTTCTACTCCGGACAGAACTCACAGTGGCTTCTCTCTCTCTCTCTGAGGATTGTGGGTGGGATGCGGGTTGGGAGTGTGAGTTGGCTGTGTGCTGTTGTGCTGTAGAAGTGAGCTATTTCTGTTTTATTTTCTTCCCAACAATAGCCAATTTAAACTTACGCCCTTTAAAAAATAATCGTTGCAAATAATTTGCATCTTTTTTTCCCGGTCTGAGCTGCTGAAGCTCGCCCCGGGAGAAAATGGGTACGCTAAGCAGAAGTCAGGGTTTTAAATGTTTCCCAGATAATTCTGTGTCTGTGGAGGACTGTCTCTTAGCGATAGGAGAGAAGGTGGGCCATGGGAATATAAAAACTGCGTCCAGAATGAGTAAAGCGATTGTTGTATTCCTTGCAAGCGAAAATCTAGTGCATACGATTGTTACAGAAGGACTGTTTATTAAAGGCAGTTATGTGGAGGCTTTGCCGTTGTCTTTGCCTGTGGTAAAGGTGATTCTATCAAATGTCCCACCATATATTGAGGACCAGATGCTCCTCAGTGCGTTAGCAAGATATGGGAAGGTAATGAGCGCGATTAAACCAATTCCCTTGGGATGTAAAAGCGAAAAAATTAAACATGTAATGTCTTTTCGAAGACAAGTGTTTATTATACTAAACAACCCCGGGTCTACCATAGAGGTTGCGTGGAACTTTTCCATAGATGGCATTAACCACGTAGTGTTTGCTAGTACTGAATCGATGAGATGTTTTAAATGCGGGTCTCAAGGACATTTGAGACGTGCGTGTCCGGAGAAGGGAGCAGCGGGTTCTGAGGCACAGAATGAAGGACGGGGGGATAGGGGGCAGGCTGAGCCGGAGGAGGGAACAGGGCCTAGAGCTGGGCCTGACCCTGAATCGGAGTGCCCTGCTGACGGGGCAGGTGAGCAGACAGGGGAGGATGTGCCGATAACAGTTCCCCGGCAAGAGACAGAGGAGCGGCCTGAGATGGAGGCCAGTGAACAGGATGGAACGAGCTCAGGGGAAGCGGACAATGTAGGGGGAAATGGGATAGTTAATGGAGCAGGGGTCTCTGTCCATAATCCTGACAAGGAGGTTCCTAACCAGCAGACGAAACTGCAGGAGCAGGAAGCGAAAAAAAAGTGAGGAAATAAGTGACAGGCCAGTACACGATCCCGGTGTGCAGGTAGAATCGGCAGCCGTGCCGGACGAAGAAGAATGGGGTAGGGAGGGAACAGAGGCTGATCCAGATGAGGAAATGTCATCTGATGAAGAAAGTCAGTTTTCGGAGTTTTCTCAGGCAGATGAAACGGGATCCTGCGTGAAAGGTAAAGAAAAGCTTTATTCTGTTGGGAGGTTGGTAGCCTTTTTAGATGAAACTAAGGGGAGGAGCATTATATTGACTGAGTATTTTGCTTTGTCAGGGATGCTGTACGCCCTGGCAATAGAGCTGTTGCTGTGTATGCTGAGGAAAAGACTGACTGGCATGATTTTTTCTTCCGTTCAACCAGAACAAAATATACAGCTATCAGCATATGCTGATGGCATCACAGTATTTGTAAAGGATCAACAGGATGTGGACGCTCTGCAGGACAGCTTGGAGGTGTTCCAGAAAGCCTCCAATGCTAAAGTAAACTGGGAGAAGAGTGATGCCTACCTGTCAGGACGGTGGGAGGTGAGCCCCCCCCCCCCCCCCCAGTACTCCCCAGGTCTCTAAAGTGGGGAATGGTAGGGTTGAAGGTGCTGAGCGTGTTTTTGGGAAGTCCAGACTATGAGATGAGGAACTGGGAAGGACTGCTGGATTTAACTAACACAAGACTGTCTAGATGGAGATGGTTGTTGCCACAGATGTCCTTCAGAGGGAGGGTACTGGTGATAAACAATCTGGTGGCCTCCATGATCTGGCATAGGCTGGTGTGCCTGGACCCTCCTTCCACACTGCTGAATAAGATCCAGTCAGCTCTGATCTCTTTTTTCTGGAATGGAAACCATTGGCTACGGCCGGCTATCCTGTACCTGCCAGTGGAGGAGGGGGGCCAGGGCCTAGTGGACCTCCGTAGCAGGGTAGCAGCTTTCAGACTGCAGGCTGCCAAAAGGCTACTATATGCAGTGGACCTAAGCTGGAGGCCGGGAGCTTTCCACTTTTTGAGGCAGGTGGACAACTTAGGCTGTGACTGGCAGCTGTTTGGGATGGACCTACCCAGACTCCACACAGAGAGGTGCTGCCTGATTTTTATCAGAGTGTCTTGAATGCTTGGGAGTTGCTGAAGGTGGAGAGGCTCGAGGAAACGGTGACTGTAGACTCCGTTTTGCAGGGGTGCTTGTTTTTTAACCCTCTTATTCTTGATGCAGCTCTCCGCTCTGGTGTCATGCTCCACGCTTTTATAAGGGGTGGAGTAAAAAAACTGGGAGACTTGGTGAAACTGGAGAAAGGGACTTGGAAACCTGCAGAAGAATTAGCCAGGACTTTAGCAGTTCACTCCATCAGATGGTGTGAGCAGTGGCTGAAATGGCTAAAAAGCTGTCTCCCCCCTTGTGTACAGGAGGCGATGGAGGAGGCTTTGGACAAAGGGTGCAGAACAAGTTTGGACTTAATGGGGCCCTCCTTCTGGGTGGGACCTGCAGTTCAATCATTTCAGGGTCCTTTTTAGAGAGTTTCTCCCTCAACCAATGCAATTTCAGGGAACAAAAAGAAAATGTTGTGTTCTTGGTGTGTGAGAGTGATGCATGCTGCTTCCCTGAGGTCTCAGCCTCGGTCCAAGTGGGCAGAGAGGTTCAAATGTGAAGGGGAGCTGTCCCCTGCATGGAGAACATGCTACAAGCCTCCCCTGCCAAAAAGGTCAGGAGACCTGCAGTGGCGAATTATCCACAGGATAATTTCAGCAGGACGGTATCTGAACCGGGTAGATTCTAACATCAGCCAAGATTGTGTATTCTGTGGGACAGAAGAAACAGTGGAACACATGTTTTTAGACTGCCCCAGACTCCCTTTCCTCTTAGAGTTTTTAAAAACAATTCTGGAACGACTTGGGGTCATTTTTGATGAAATAATATTCACATTAGGGGCCCTATCTTGGCGATCTTGGCGCTTAGTCTAAGCGCATGGCGCTAAGTCCATTTAGGGCGTGTCCAAGTCCACTTTTGCTATTTTAACGGCGTGTTTTTTTGGCGCTAAGCACGGCGCATGGCGCAACTGGGCTGAACCTAGTCGCTTCATTAATTATAGGTGTGTCTTGGGCGTGACATTCAATAAACCAATCAAAATGTCATATCCCATTCCCTTTAAAAGCCTGCTTATCCACCTTGGCGGATTGCTTATGATGGCGAAACAGACATGCTCGTGCGTGTTTAGTGTGATCAAGGAATAGGCTAAATGGAGTATGATCAATATTATTCGGACTAACCATTAGCCTATGAGTTCCCGGTAATTCCAGACAGGGCTGTTATTTTACAAAATATGTGCGGTTAAATTTCGTTAAAAAGACCTGCAACAGCTGAGAATAAGCTATCAATGGCTTCAGTCTCACCTTAGAAAACGCCAAATTAGCCTGCTTGTTCAGCGAATTTCGTTTGATTATGCAATGAAAGTGTCAAACATCAATTCCAAGAGGCTGTTCTCATGGAATTCTCGAAGTTCAAGCTTCATCCAAAGTTCATTAGGCTACCTGCATAGTAGGCTAATATTGATTAATAACATACATACCGTTATTTTGCCTTAATGGTGACACTAGCCTACAATAAAGCTGTCAGGTTCGCAACCCATAAGTTCACGCATATTTCCCCTTGTTTAATAATGTCCTGTTTATGGAAATGTGACCAACCTGTTTTACTCGTAGCGTAATCCTTTAAAACAATCCACTTTCCCAGGAAGACCGTGAAACGTGCGACTTGAGAACATGCAGCTCACGTGCAGAGAATGGCATTAAAATTAATTGTGAATTAATTGTGTAACGTGCTGCAAATTTGTTTTAGTTTCTAATTAGACGCTTAGTTCTCTTTAAAATCGTTTTGTTCAGTTAAGGAATAACGGGTGAAATCAGCTGGGTTTTAAACGGTGAGAGTATGGAAACCTGGTCACTGTAATTTAAAAAAATATGAAGGACGAAGAATAGCTAAGGTTACAATTTAGTTAACATGGTGACATCTCCGTTTTTTAACCATAGGCTATCGAAAAAAAACTTATGCACAGCGAATTCGCTGTAGCCTAGGCTATTTGAAAAACAATAAATGCAATATTCACTGGACAAGGTTTTGAACTTTTTTCAGTCACAAACCATTCTATTTACTTACAGGCTGTATTCATAGATAAACAGAGCTGTATTGTAATGACATCTGAAGCGCATTTTCAGAACTTAAATGTCCGTCTATTGCCGTGCGCGAGTTTTCCATTGAATGACAATTCACGCATTAGGTGCAAAGACAATTCGCGCATTAGGCTTGATAGCTATAGGTGTTATCAGCTCCTTTTTAATGGATAGCCATTGTCCCGTACCATCGCACATCGCCTGGATGTTGATGGAGTGGGCTGAGAGCAATGTAATGTGGCATTGTTTCCCTTCGCTGAGGGAAAGGTATGTGGACCTATGGAACCTTTTATTATTATGCATTTTTGATATAGCCTACACAATAGTAATATTTCACATTGTGATCTAGATATTTTAGTCATGCCTGTGCACGCCCCTGTGTGTAACAGACAGGAGGGTATGCGCGTTGTGCACACGCCTATGTAGACGCACTTATATGCGCCGTTAAAATAGCATGTAAACAACTGCGACATGACTTTAGACCAGGTTTGTGGTGGTTCTAGCGCAAGCGCTTTCTGCTGGCTCAAGATAGCAATACGCCAAAAAGAATCCTGGCCACTCCTCATCTTAAGACCAACACGCCCAGTTCACTAATGATGGCGCAAGAGTTACGCCGTCAAACATGCTAGTTTGACGGTGTAAGCGTTAGGCGTTATTATGGACCTAGCGCCGGGTGTAAGATAGCAAAGACACTTGCGTTTGCGTTAGCGCCGCTTTGCGCCGGGTGTAAGATAGGGCCCTAGGTCTCAAGTACAAGAAAGCAATAAAGCACAGAGTTGAATTGGTTAATTTTGTGTTAGGCCAAGCAAAACTGTCCAGATTAAAGGAACTGGTCCAGTAGATGTGGTAATGTGGCTACGGTTCCTTATAATTTCCAGGTTAAAACTGGAGTTCACTTATTATGCACTGATGAGGGATTTGGGGGCCTTTGAGTCAAGATGGTGTATAAATGATTGCTTGTGCTCAATGAATGAAGCACAGTTAGTTCTTCATGTTTGAAGTTTGTTACAGTTTTTTTTCTCTTTTCTTTCTGGGATACTGTTTTTATTGGTTTTGTTTAGTTTTTTTATTTTATTCTGAATGGCCTATCTTTGGTTTTTTGATTTTGGTTGGATGACTTCAAACTACAAAACATGTAGGCAATGTGGTGTGAAAATGTAACCCTGAATTCTAATAAACGGGGTTTTAAAAAGTCTCTCTCTCTCTCTCTCTCTCTCTCTCTCTCTCTCTCTCTAATATGTAAAACATGATAAAAAAGTTGTGTAAGTCGCTCTGGATAAGAGCGTCTGCTAAATGCCTATAATGTAATGTAATGATTATTATATTATTTTATCTCTATATTATGACTATATTATATCAATTTGGAAGGAGGAGACGCAAATTCTAAAACCAAAGTGAGGAGAATTCTAAAACCAAAGTGAAACCCTCAAAACTAACGTTTCTAAACTAAAACCCCAGTGTGTACGAGGCCCAAGAGAGAATGTCTGTTCTAGGGATGTAGCTACATTGCAAAGGTAAACGTATAGCATGTATAGGCTATCTGAACAAAAACAAAAAAAAGCCAAGTTACTCACGCATAGCCTACATAGCGCTGTCTATAAGTCCTTAATTCCAACTTTCAAAAACAAGGCCGGCCTTTAAAAGTCTTGATATCAAAATGTGGCCAAGTTACAACTAACAATATTGCCTATCGTAGCTCACACTAAATAAACTAGCTCTATTCCAAAGGAATGCTATCCAAACTTTCCTAAATTATTTACTGCTACTTGGCCCTGTGTTTCTTCATCTTACCATCTCAAGAGAATGTGGTCAATGAAACTGTATGTGCCACATCAAACTGCAAAATGAAAATAATTTATAGTGGAAATACTCTGATTCAGATGTGTTGCACTTAGAAATTAAACAGAAAAATTACTACACTATAGGGCATGTTTGAACAATTGTCTGCATCCACTGCTTTCGGTCTATGAAAAGCACATAATGAATAAAATGTATTATTATTATTATGTATTTATTGATTTATTTATTTGGATTTCTATCAAAACCTGTGTGGTCCTACAGAGCATAGATATCATTGTGTTCACAAAATTCTGTTTGCAAATATCATAAATACTATTATGTTAAGAAAATTGGTACTATTACTTATGTTTGTGGGTCAGATGGTGGCAAATGTCTGGATACGTTTGTAAAAATGCTATATGTACGCAATTTTCTAGGTAAAAATATTACTAATTTTTATCTGCATTTATTTATTCATCACCCCTTTCTCTATTGGACATGATGTTTCTTGATATAAATGTGTTTGTGAATTGTAAAGAATTCTGTAGCAGCAGTTAACATTTTAAAACCTGTACATTTTCTAAAGTAAACTTGCCAACAAAGTACAACCATATCCTTTCTGGAGTGTAATTATTCATCAACTGTTAAAAACATTCATTGAAATCATATGTTGTTCCATGAGGCACAATCTCTTCACATGCAAAGATGAAGAAACACAGGGCCAAGTTGCATTAAATAATTTAGGAAAGTTTGGATAGCATTGCTTTGGAATAGAGCTAGTTTATTTAGTGTGAGTTACGATAGGTAATATTGTTAGTTGTAACTTGGCCACATTTTGATATCAAGACTTTTAAAGGCAGGCCTAGTTTTTGCAAGTTGGAATTAAGGACTTATAGACAGCGCTATGTAGGCTATGCGTGAGTAACTTGGCTTTTTTTACGTCGTAGACGTTTTTGATCTTATTATAATAAATATATTTTCCCCCCTCCCTTTTCAGACTGCAGGCGCCATGTTGGGGGGGGGCAAACAAGAAACTGGAAAATGCAACAGGGTCCATCCCGAAGATCAACACTGTATTCTTTCAAGAACAAGATTTGCGGCCAATCCGGGCAGAGACACTGTTCACAACCTTCATCGTTGAGCACAATTTACCATTGTCTGTAACTGACCATACTGGACCATTATTTAAAAAGATGTTCCCTGATAGTCAAATTGCCAAACAATACAGCTGCGCCAGAACCAAAACCTCAACCATAACAAAAACATTTGCCAGCATTTTCCTGATGGTGGAATATTATTTTATTGTAATCTTATCATACATGATGTAGACTTTGGCGTATTAGTATCTCCCTGAGATATACATGGAAAATGTTATGGCTGAGTACTGGACTGGACCCAAACGCAAGACTCTGAGACAGACTCGATGAAAACTCCACCAGGGAGTGTATTTATTGAGCAAGGCAAGGAAGGTAGCAAGCAAGCAAACGAACAGGGAAAACTAAAGGTGACAGGCTGGAAGTGGGGTTGGCGAACTAAAGCGGGGCAGGACAGGAGACTGGGCTGGAGCGGGCAAAACAGGAGGCAGGCTGGAACGAGGAACAAAACAAACAGGTTAAGACAAGCAGAGTAACAACAGAAATTCTCAAAACGGAGCTGAGAAAACGAACTGGCGAAGAGGCTGTGAAACAGGGGAACTTAAATAGAAAGGGGAACAGGTGAGAAGGCTAATTGAATAATGAAAGGAAGTGAGGAATGTGTGCGAGAGGGAGAGTGATAGGCTGACTAATAAGGGGCGAAAACAAGGAACTCAACGGGGACCACGCCCAGCCTGCAACGAACACAGAAACGAGACGAACAGGGCAAACTGAAAAACACGACATGAAACATAAGGAATGGGGAAACAAAGGAAACGAAAGGGAGGTGGACTGGAGGGAAACGGCGGATGTAACAGAAAATGCTCATTCAAATTTTCTGTGCGTTGATATGTGCTAGATGGCTGTAAAATTTTCTGATTATACATAGCAACATTTGTGAAACACACTACAGAGAAATGTCATCCCTGGGCATGCAGCAAAAGATTACATACTGTAGAGTACAGAAAAAAGTTATGTTTTATTGAAGTACAAGAGTGAATGATAGGCTACATATTTAGTTGTGTGTATCAGTGTAATATCAATATTTTCATCTTAAACCATTATAAGGGGAAAATGTATATGCTTTCTAATGGAATAAACTAAAGAAAAACAACTTTTGCATTTTTGCCAAGATGTCTTTGCATTTGCAGCACTTTATTTTTTTATTTTGAAGTTTAGTGTAAATGGTACAACTATTTTGCATCATTTAAGCCATTTTCCAAGTTTCTGTAGTTATGAAGCCTTAAATAGTACCTACATAGATGAGAATTGACCAGATTTGGCATCTGCATGAAGGGGTTAAGCAAATTATATGGATTATGTAATTACACTAATTAGTGGGTAAGCCCTTAAGAGTGATATAACAATGAATTAAAACTGAAGCATGGGTGTGAGCAACAACATTTGACACCAAAAAGGCATCACTGTTTTGAATATTCTATGAGTACTCTTCAGATATGAAATCAGTGATCATCCAGGAATGTCTCCTGAAAAATATTCTACATTTTTTTTTCACCCCAGTGTGTAATGCTCTTGCGCTAATTTGTAACTCAGTCAATTTCAATTATCTAACAGTATACATCACTTAATTTGATCAGAGAAATAACTATAGCTATCTATATAAGTTAATTTTATCTGGTCACTAAACAAATCAAAATCCACAAACATTTTCTTGAAAATGGACCCAACCGATCAATTTTCAAGTCAGCTGACATTAACATGTTACATTAACATAACCGAGTTCTTACATGTTCCCTATTGAAGCCTATAACAAGCTTCAATGCTAACGTTAGCAACTATAGCAGGACAGTAACTAATTAGCCAACATTTATCATTAATGATTTATCATTAACCAAATACATTATTGTTTATTAAATCTATATATGATAATTGAATCAAAACCAATAAAACAATATTGATCAGTTTTCAGAATAATGCAACAAACCCACTAATCTATCAGCAGTAGACACAGTTGTTGTGACTAGAGGCTTAGGCATTCTATGGTTGAAAATTATAGGCGTTCAAAATTAGAAATGAGTGTAATTTACGCATTCACAATATGCAAAAACCATTTCTGCACTGATTTTATGAAACTGACTATGAGAAAAGGTAGTTGGTTCCTCATAGCTAACTGTTGTCAACCTACAGCTCCTCTCAATCTGAAAAGATACCAAGGCAAAGAAAAGTCAAGGTAGACTGAACAGATACAGGCTGACCTTCAACAACCTTTCCTTACAGATTGTTCAGTCCCAATTTCAATCCCAATTTTCCCCAATCAATCTGCATCTTCTGCACTGCATATCTTCTGTTTCTGTAGGTATCAAGAGACCTGCTTCTTTTTTCCTAATTTTACAGTACTGTTCTTTTGAGGTAGTTTTATTTATGTGATTCAGTGACTAGGGCTGTGTAGGAATCAGCACCTTTCCATACTATTGAGTATGCATTTTGAGGACAATGGACGAGAAAGTAGTTAAGTAGAAAAAATTTGCTGAGTATATCCAAGAGCATTACGTGAGGTTTTCCTTCAACCAAATCAACACGTGACAGGATGTCTTACGACACTTCCACAGTACAGTTGGAAAATAGTATGGAGGATAATTTTTGCGTACTGCACTTTGCATACTAAGCAGTATACAGTAAACAGCTGCTAGTACACAGGAGACAGGATGCAGTAGATCGGGCTCTGATTCGGACACAGCCTAAGTCTTAACAGCAGTTAGGGTGAGTAAAAAGTCTGTTGAGTTATATCCATTATTTTTAAACTATTACCGACTGGGAACGTTTTGTTCTCTGCTTTTCATCCCAAAGCACCCATGTGATCCCAGTAAAAGCGTAGATGTAAAAGCATAAGATAAGGTGCGTTTTGTATTCATTACCTCTCAGGTAGAGACTCCTACCTGACTTGCGGCCATGCATTATTCATCCTCCACAACTACCGCATGTCCTCTGGCACTCTCCCCGCTGTGACTTTCCGCGTCGGTCCCTCGACAACGATTTCCATCCGAGCCGACGGCTCAGAAAAATATCACATTTGGGAATCTGTCTTCCGCAACAAGAAATGTACACAGGGAATTTAAACGGGAATCCATCACCTTCCCTGATATTTCACCACCCCCTCTGCACCTCTATTTCACACCCCAGTCTTTCGTCTGCTTTTCTTTTTATGGGTGGGATTTAAAGATAAGTTTGAGTCGTTATCTGTGCAGAGAAGGGGATGAGGCAGGTGTGTGAGATGGCATTCAGAAAGAGTCTTATCAAGGTCTCCTCAAGGTGGATGAATTCCTTGAAAGGCACAAATAAAATGAAGTCCGGGTGCATGGCTTTCTGCGGTTTCCATGTCCTGGAATGCATTCTACTCTTCAGGGGAGGTGGTGAATAAACCTACTCTCCATGATAAGCAAAGAGGCAAATTTTGTAATTTTCCCATGATTCATTGTGTGTGTGTGTGTGTGTGTGTGTGTGTGTGTGTGTGTGTGTGTGTGTGCTATGGAGACCCATCAATGTCAAAAATAACGAACACATGCGCAGCAACGTGTGTGTGCCTGCGTGATTAACTTGGTAAATTTTGGTACGCGTGCGTGCGTTGTTACGTGCGCATTGTATTTCACGCGTGACAAGATGATGCGTACTGCACTCAAAGCGTGTACACGTTCGTCTGTCACTGTTAGAGAAATTTTGTTATGCGTTCACACACACACTGTGTTCAGAGAGTGCAATAGCTCACTGGTTAAGGTGTTGGGCTTGTAATGTGAAGGTCTTGTGGTCGAGTCCCGTCATGACCAAAGTTTTTTTTTTTTTTCGTTTATAAAAAAAAAAAAAAAAAATCATAAATATATAAAGTTGGCAAGCCCACAAAACTTCACGGCTTACTAGTAATGACAGAGGTGGCCGTGGCATAGGCAGTATAGGCAAATGCTAAGGGCGCCATCCATCCAGGGGGCGCCACAAATTGGGGAAGAAAAAAAAAAAGTGTAACTTCCACTATAGTAATAATAATAATGATGATATATTACTTTCCTAAGTCGCCCCCCCCCCCCCCCTCCTCCGACTAATTAGACTGGTCTGCTCCGGGGGGGGGGGGGGGGGGGGGAGGTGTTTGTTTTTTGATATGACGCCAAGCTCGACAACATGTCAAAGCGACCCAAATTGTCCGGTGCCCAGGGAAGAAAAAAAAGAAAAGAAGAGGAGGAAAAACGAGACAAAGACAGAGGTAATGTTACAGTAAAGATAATGCCATTAAATTATTTCTGTTGCAGAACGATAGTAACCTTTAGCATAACACGGTTTGCTAATCAATAAATAGCTAGCGTTAGCTGTTAAGTTTTTTTTAATGTCAGTTAATGTTATGGAGGGGCTTAATAGGGCAAAGAACTATATATGGTAACTTCCGTGCTGTTATGGAAAATAGTTAGTAGGTACAGTAACTACTCCCACCTTACATTCCTCAGGGAAATGTGTAAATATTAGATCTATTCAGCAGGTGTCATAACGTCATACATTTATATTGACATCTGGTTAGCTAATGTTTGCCCTGCTTGTAATAGTCAATCAAAATGCTATAATTCATTTTCCACCCCTTTATATATTATAGTTGTAAGCCTAGTTGTTTGTTGTGTTACAGTTCATATTGTCTAAAGTGTGTTTATAGTGTTAAACTTTACATCAGTGTTAAAGTGCACATCATTAATGTTAATACTCCATAACTTAGCATTCCCATATGCTGTATTATACTGTAGTTTACTGCTTCTTTGCATTCTGCTAATCAGCATTTCACTGTAATGACAATAAAATTGAATCTAATCTAATTTGCATATCAGAAAAAAGTGCATTGTATATTATACATGTACAGTATAGTGAACATCATGCATGTATCTCTTAGGTTTTTCATTTATATTATTTAATTTCATTTTATTCTTGGAATCATCTTTTTTATTATTAGACTGTAACACTCAATGGTGTCACATACTCTTCTCTCTTCAGATGCACTGTTGAGGTTTCTGAATCCCACCCCTCCAAATCTTGGGCCATCTAGCTCTCCTCCTGTTGCCTCCAGCAGCATCAAACACTCCTCCTCTTGCCTCCACCTCAGCAACACAACCCAGCAGCGATGCAGCAGCATCAAACACTCCTCTTGCCTCCACCTCAGCAAGGCTATACAGGCATTGTACAGTGCGATTCTATTTTTTGGAATCGTCATGACCATACAATGTTTACTTGTACTACTATGCAGGATATGCCAAAATGTGTGCTGTAAATCTCATTTTATGCCTTGTCTGGGTTAAATGATAAATTCAAACTACACATAAATCGGTGTCAACCATAGAGCCTAAAAAGAGATGACATCACTACACAGCAGTTACAATCGGACTATGCTCATAGGCAGGACTGCTGTTCTATATAAGACTAGTCACTGAGCAAGTTTACTTGTACTTAGTACTGTAGCAACATTTCTGTACCTAAACATTGGAAAGGGTGTGAAAGGTTAGTGACTTGAATGAATGAATGAATGAATGACAAAAATGTATTGGTCACTCAAAGTATACAACTGTCACAACCAAAGGGTTGGGGCGGAAGCCTCAGCTTATGTATAGCCCCCCCTTTCTTACATTTCAAGAACAAAAAAAAAAACATACACACATACGTACATACATACCTACATACACACACACACACACACACACACACACACACATACATACATACACACACATACATACATACACATACACACATACATACATACATACACACACACACATACATATACATACATACATACATACACACACACATATACATACATACATACTTCTGAACTTCAACATTGGTCAACATTGTTCCAAAACTGTAACTGTTCGAACATGTGGGCTGTGTATAGCCAAGAACTTTTCTATCAGAACAAGAACATCGGCCACTCTAAACAATACACCTCAGGCTGTTCCAAAGTTTGGAGATTGCACAATGCCAGAAATCATGTGATCACTGAAGTCTTTGTACAATGCATGGAGAGGTAACCTTAAGATCAAGGCGCATGTATTCGCCTCTGGAAAAATTCTCCTCTGGTTATTCACTGGCTCATGAAGAAAGTCCAGCACAGGCTTTTCGCTGAACCCAAGAGGAGGAATTTTGTCCGCTCCAGTCGCAAGATAATGTACCTCAAAGCGAGCACCAACAACAAGGCAATTACAGTTTTCAGTAGCTTTTTGGTGGCTGTCAATGAGTTTGGATTACCAAAACGGGTTCGGAGTGACAAAGGTACATACAAATGTAAATACAATGTAATGTGTTGCATGTTGTATGTATGCCTTCATGAATTGAGTTCTACAGATCACAATTGAAATAAACCCCAGGCTTTTTGTGTTGTCCTTTTTAACATAGCTTCTGTATCTGTATCTGTATTGTTGTATTGTATTCTGAACTTGCTAATGAAGAATTCAATCAATCAATTAAGGTGGAGAAAATGTGGAGTAGCACAATACATGTTGGAACATCCAGACAGAGGACCAGGTAGGCCATACATATTTCCAGTTTTAGTTTCCATGACTTGGTTTGATTGGCTTTCGAAGCAAATTTGAATTTGTTTAATGTTTAGTGGGTGACCTGTTTACTCTTTCTTTCTTTCTGTCTTTCTTTCTTTCTGTCTTTCTTTCTTTCTGTCTGTCTTTCTTTCTTTCCTTCTTTCTTTCTTTCTTTCTGTCTTTCTTTCTGTCTTTCTTTCTGTCCTTTTTTCTTTCTTTCTTTCCTTCTTTCTTTCTTTCTGTCTTTCCTTCTTTCTTTCTTTCTGTCTTTCTTTCTTTCTGTCTTTCCTTCTTTCTTTCTCCCTCCCTCCCTTCTGTCTGTCTGTCTTTCCTTCCTTATTTCCTTCCTTCTTTCTTTCTTTCTTTCTGTCTTTCTTTCTTTCTTTCCTTCTTTCTGTCTTTCCTTCTTTCTTTCCTTCTTTCTTTCTTTCTCCCTCCCTCCCTTCCTCCCTTCTTTCTGTCTGTCTTTCCTTCCTTCTTTCTTTCTTCCCTCCCTCCCTTCTTTCTTTTTCTTCCTTCCTTCCTTTCTTTCTTTCCTTCCACACAGACCGAAGGAGCCACATAACGGGAAAAAGTGTGCATAAACAGAGAATAGAGCGTCTGTGGCGTGATCTGTGGTGCATAGTAAGCTCAAACTACTACGCAGCCTTCCGCCACCTGGAGGACATCGGTGAGCTGGATCCTGACCTTGACGTTCATCTCATCTGCCTGCACTACGTGATGATTCCCAGGATCAACATGCACCTTCACCTGTTCAGACGCACGTGGGACAACCATCCTATGTCCTCTGAGAGCAACAAGTCTCCACAACAACTCTGGATATCTGGTCTTCTGCTGAATCAGAGACCCCTTACAGATACAGTAATTAATCATCTCTAAAATCATGACATCATGTTGTGCGATTGTGTATGGACCGTTTTAAGTCCATGTTTTACTAATAACTATATAATTCCCTTAAATGCATTTTAAATATTAACACCATCACACTGGATCAGGGATGGCTATTGACACCTGAAATGCATCTGATTTCAGTAGGCTATTATGAAATAAGTGATATGAAGACAAGACAAAACAAAATTTAACATTTGAAATCTGATTTAATACCAGGAAGATGATCACACATTCGGGATTGACTGGGACGGACCTGTTGGTACCGCTGATCCTGCGAATCACGTCTCTGTCCCCGAGGCTGACACACCACTGAAGGCGGCGATTGAGGCCCGACTCCAGGAGACCATCAACCCTCTTCAGCCAAGCACTTGTTTTGGGTTGGACTTGTATATTAAGGCTACACAAGAAGTGCAGTTTGTCACTGGAATGTAAAGTTGATTAAAAGTAATTTTCAATGAAGTTTCCATCTTTCTTGTGTTTATTATTATTTGCATTATTTGCACATAATTAAAGCAACCTTGTGCTAAATTTAAAAGCTAATGGCTAAATAAAAGTAATTTAATAATTATATTAATCATAATCCGTTTAGTCGACTAATTGTTTCAATAGTTGGTGACTAGTCGACTATCAAAATAGTTAGTTGCAGCCCTAGTTCTATGGGAACATTTGATCTTCAAGGCAATTATAAAACAAATTATCTTTTTTGTTAGATTTTTAATGTAAACTATAAATGTATGTCTATTTAACGTTTACAGTGATTCCAGCATAGGAGTATATGGACATTAGTCTGTTGAGACTGAAAATATTTCCCTATATTTTACATGGAGTATTAGATTTTGAAAGGTAGGTCGGTAAAATTGTCAGAAAAATGAATGAATGAATCGTTCGCAGAACCTTTGGATTATAAGTCTACACAGTGTCATTAATAGTAAGCCGTGAAGTTTCATGGGCTTGCTAACTTTATATATGATTTTATGTATTTTTTTAAGAAAAAAAACTTTGGTCATGACTGGACTCGAACACAAGACCTTCACATTGCAAGCCCAACACCTTAATCAGTGAGCTAATTGCACTCTCTGAACACAGCACTACTACAAATATTTCACGTAAATACTTTCTTCCAGAATACAAAAAAATAAATAAATGTAAAGTGTATCTAGGCTACTAACTTTGTGTCCGTCTTTTGAATTACATCTAATAATAGATAAATACAAATACACTACTCACAAAAAGTTAGGGATATTTGGCTTTCGGGTGAAATTTATGGAAAATGTAAGTTCACGCTACAGTGATATTATACGTATCATGAAAGTAGGGCATTTCCTCATCTCAAACAATTTATTGAAACAAAAGCCAACAACAGTGGTGGGTATACCACAACAAAAATGTCAATGTCTCAATAACTTGTCATGTGCCCTTGAGCATCAATTACAGCTTGACAACGACGTCTCATGCTGTTCACAAGTCGACTTATTGTCTGCTGAGGCATGGCATCCCACTCTTCTTGAAGGGCGGCCCTCAGGTCATTGAGGTTCTGGGGTACAGAGTTACGAGCCTCTACACGGTGACTCAGCTGATCCCATAGGTTTTCTATGGGATTCAGGTCTGGAGAAAGTGCAGGCCACTCCATTTGAGGTACCCCAGTCTCCAGCAGCCTTTCCCTAATGATGCGACCTCGATGAGCTGGAGCATTGTCGTCCATGAAGATGAAATTAGGCCTGTGTTGTTCATGCAGGGGCACAATGACTGGATTAATGATGTTATTCAGGTAGTATGGGCTTGTCACTGTACCATTCACAAAGTGTAGGGCAGTTCTGTATTGACTAGACACACCTGCCCACACTGTAACACCGCCACCACCAAAGGGTCGTCTGGTGACAACAGTGGCTGATGCATAGCGCTCTCCTTGACGTCTCCAACATCGTTGGCGGCCATCATTTCTGCTCGTCGTCTGGTGACAACAGTGGCTGATGCATAGCGCTCTCCTTGACGTCTCCAACATCGTTGGCGGCCATCATTTCTGCTCAACGTGAATCGACTTTCATCAGAGAACAGCACTGAGGCCCACTGGTCCCTCGTCCAGCGTAAATGCTCCCTGGCCCATGCAAGACGATGACGCCTGTGCCTGGTGGTGTGGTCAGGTACCCTTGTCAGGTACCCTTGCACGCGTGACCGTTATAAGTCAATGGGGAAATTACATGACAGGTCAGGCGTTGCTTTGCTGCACAGGCATCAAAGCAGGTGTGTGTGACACTTTCAGTCGATAGTTGCGCACGCATTATGAGACGTATGGGTCTCCATATGTGTGCATGTGTGTCCGTGCGTGCGTGCTTGTGTGTGTGTGTGTGTGTGTGTGCGTGTGTGTGAATAGAGTTAAACTATTCCAATGAAATTCTACCCAATGTTTCCTAAATTATTTCATGTAACTTGGCCCTGTGGTTCATCTTACCATCTGAAGAGATTTTGCAAGTTTTCATTAATGAGTTGAAGGCAGTGCTTTGTATGCGTGAGTAAGCATGTGCAGCTTTTGTGTAAGGTAAAAACATTTGTCTTCTTCCAGGAGGCAATTGTTCTTATTTGACACTTTATGTGACAAAGTTTGAATGACCATTCTCTTCAGATGAAAAACCACAGGGTCTTAATATCAAATATAATTTATTTTTGTCCTGTTTGTTTTGAGTAACTGCATGATAATACATATAAATCTATGAACCATGTTATAATTATAATTAAATCTACAGAGAGACATGCATACACAATAAATGCAAACACACATACATTCTAGCTCAAACAAACACATAGGCCTGGATTCAGTCATTTTTCCTTTACTATGAATTACAAATAAATTAAAGTGTTTGTAATACCTTTTACAAACATGCTGTCACTGCGAGAAATGGCATCAGGTTTGCATTGAGTGTTTGCTAAACTATATATTGGTCACTGTCAGCTGGACAATAGTGAAAGTGGAAGTTGAGTGGAATACCGTAGAGGGTTTGTACATGTATGGCAGTTACATGAATGCAACAACGTGATCTATAGATGATCCTTTGCGTTAAAACTTTATTTTCTCTGCCTGACAAAAGGGAGATTTTTTCCCGGTATTGCATAACGTTACCTGTGGTAAATCTTTTGGTGGTAACGTTTACCATGCCGGTTTACTTGCACCTCTGTTTAAGTATAATTGTAATGGCAAGTCCTTGAATAAAAAATCTCTTGCCACTTAACAGTGTTGAAAAGGGAGAATTCCAATGCACATTTCCAAATGAAGCGAGATCCAAAGATACGTTTTTACTATTTATTTCCTGTCTTAAACAAAACATATAATGTGGTTAAAAAACTGGTTGTGCTCTCCACTCCAACACTAGTTCTCCCCTTCCCTCCCATACACCTGGCCATATAAACGTCACAGACAAATCAGAATGAAAGGGGTGGGGCAGAAAGGTTAGAGCAGAAATGTAGAGAACCCAGGTAAACCAAGGTAAGAATGGGGAAGAAAACAAAGCAAATCAAATAATGCTTAACATAACATAAATGGAATCCTACATTCCAGCCCCATAATTGTGGCTCTGGGGCTCATTTCACGAAAGCGATTTGCGAGGATTTCCACTTGCAGATCGCAATTTCTTGTCAAAACGCGTTTCACGAAAATGCATCGCTCGCAAATCGCAAATAAAAGTGCAACGAATATAGGCCACTTGCACATACAATTCTTTCCTCGCAATATGCCGTTTCCTTTGATTGTGCGGAGACGCAGGCACGCTCCAGAAAGAATCTTCTTTGTGATCGCTTCCACCATTTAGATAACTGCGGAGTTTAGTTGCTAGAAAGATATCGTTTATGTAGACAACTTTATAAAACTAAATAGGCTTATGCATTTGAAGTATTCCCAGTATTTATATATTTCCTGGAACTAAACGTTAAGTATAGGCCACTACCATTTATGACCTACTTCCAAACTTGTAGGCTACTATCCTAAATTGATAGAATTGAAGTAGCCTATTTGAAACCGTGATCTGAATTTACTTCTGCAAAGTAAAATGAAAGTGTACTTTAAGTAGCCTATACTGTCTGGGAATTAGTTCAGAAAAAGTGTAAAGACATAGGCCTTCTTTTATAAACTTATTTTTTGTAAGGGATGGAATAGCCTATTACGCGAACTTCTTGATCTTAGGCCATACACTAACATGTAACAGAGCATGGCTCTACCGGTCTCGCTTCAAATAGTGACAGCTCTGCGCTTCCTGGCACCCGGCAGCTTTCTCTGGGTTGTTGGACATCGGACAATGTTATGGAATAAGCAACGAAAAGTCCAGTTCATCCGTAAAGTGACGACAACACTACGCATTGTAAATAGCCTACTGATTTAATTCAGCCGTCAAGTGAAAGGAGATGTTTACGCACTGCGTGGTCTCCCAAAACTCCTTTGTGCAATTGATGGGAACATGGGAAGTTTATTCTACATGGCATGCATAGCCATATCTGACATAATGTGGCTTAAGTGGGTGAATAATTCCTCTAAACATGAAAACCACCTCATTAACAAAAATTTACATCTTAAATTTATGGGATTGCAACTGTGGTCTTAAACCTCCTCAGGGCACTAAAACTCCTCTCAGCCTCTAGAGAGGAGGCAGCGACGACCAGCAGAAGCCTTATTAAAGCTTCCACCTGACTGAAGAGACCTCTCACCTCGCACTATTATCCGAATAATGCTAGCAACATCTGAGCTCATTTGATATGTGTTATTAGCCCCAAACATGGCCAGCTGCACCTGCAGTAGTCTTGAATTCAATTCAGGATACTCATCTACCACCTTGTCCATGTCTCCGCGTAGCAGCATATTTTCAAGCTGCTGCAGCTTGTGGAATCCAGCTTGATCAAACCTCTCTATGAATTGAGTATTCACTGTGTCCCAGGCGTTGTAGAATTGGGCTCTGTACAAAGACTGGGCATCCGGATGGATATGGGCTGCAGCCTGACCGGTGTAATGCTTTGTAGGTTTGCGGATATGAGGCATCTGAATAGGTTGTAGGTCCAACTTTGTTGCCATAGCAGTTGCTTTTGCGAACAAGACATCAATGTGCTCCTCCGTTCGCTTGTCCTGCATGCTTGTTTTGACATGGTCCACAGCCTCCAACATGCCTGAAACGGTCTGTTTCCTAAGCTGCAGGGAGGTGTTCAGGCACTCCAAATCTCCCATCAGGTCTTCAGCCACTACAAGGCTGAGCACAGTGTTCCCTTTTAGAAATGTTCCATGAAGACCATTGGCCTTAGTTGAAGTGTCAGATGAGCTGCATGATGCCATTTCTTCAAGGGCTGTCAGCACTGACTCATACTGGCTGAGAACTGAGCAGATGGCAGGGGTGCGAACAGTTTACCTGGTGGGGCAGAGAGGTTTCAACAAGGTGAAACCATGCTCTGATTTTACGATTTCCTGGAAAATCACCTTGAACCAGATTGATTAAAGAAGCCCCCCAATTCATGCACCAGACCCATTGAATCTCTTACTAGTGGAGAGGCTACACAGGCAGCCTGTGTAACTAAGTTCATGCAGTGTGGACCACAGTGACAATACATAGCCAACGGTTGTTCTTTCCTTAAAATGGCTTGCACCCCCTGCAATCGTCCAGCCACGTTTGCGGCACCGTCATAGGTTTGTCCTCGAATTTGGGACAGAGGAAGGCCTAGACGCATCATCACATCACATGCCATCTTGGCTATATTTTGCCCTGTTGTTGATGACACTTCGTAGAGTCCCAGGAATTCTTCCTTTGGTTGTAGATCTGCATCTACAAAGCACAAACATTTTGACTCCTGCTCAACTCCTGATATATCCTGGGTGCTATCAATAATAAGTGCAAACTGGACCACTGGCATTGATGTTATTTCCGACACAATTTCTTTGACGATTGTATTGCCCATCAGCTTCAAAATTTTGTTTTGCATTTCGGGACTGGTGAAATCAAAGTGACCTTTCAGCCAGGTGGTCAGCTCTGCATCGCCCTCTGCCTTGTACTTTAGAAGCTGGCTGAAATTCCCACTCTCCTTATCAACGCCTCGAAAAGCCAGACCTTGCCGCGCCAAGTACTTCACACCCCCAACAATCTTCATTAGATTTCTCCTCGCTTGTTGCTGCTGTCTTTAAAGCTCACGTGAAAGTTGCACATTAACAGGCTTTGGCTCCTGAATCCGAGTCATCACAGCTAATTTGTGACACTGGCTGTCTTTATGCGCACTAAATTTCTCCAGTGCACTCTTCCAATTTTGAAAGCCAGTCTTGACAAAAGCTGAATCTGCTTTTGACGCAAGCTTAGACTTTTGTGTTGCAAAGTATTTAGCACAATAGAAACAGAGGACCCCCTTTAAGGAGGGGCTGTAATGGAGCCAAGTATAATCTGTAAACCATTTCTCCTGAAAGTAGAGTGTCCTATTTGATTGGCATACCTAGTCAAACCCTTTCACATTTGGCTGATTTTGGCGAGGTCCAAGCTCCTCCCCTCCCTCTCCGGCACCTTCATCTTTGCCTGCCTGTCTGCTCTCTCTCTCTCTGTCTGTCATTGTCTCAAACTCACACTCCCTGCTTGATTGTATTATGTGAAATACACATGAGAAGCCATACTTAGAGGAATATCTCTTCTTAAATTAACATTAGGATTAGACTGTTGTGATGTCATTATTCGGTCTTCACCATCAATATTTGCTACTTTTCTCACTCAGCCCCATGTCACCTGCTCTCCCTGCCCTGTTGGCATCATCATGCTCTCTCTCTCCCTCTCTCTCTTTACTCTGAACACAAAAGAGTGAACATGAAAGATATATAATCAGTAAACTAGTGACTAGAAAGAATGTTGGTACACATATGGGGGCCAACAGGAGTATGTACATTAGGATTAGACTGTTGTAATGTCATTATTCTGTCTTAACCATCAATATTTGCTCCTTTTCTCACTCAACTCCATGTCACCTGCTCTCCCTGCCCTGTCGGCATCCTCATGCTCTCTCTCTTTACTCTGAACGCACAAGAGTGAACATGAAAGAAATATTATCAGTAAACAAGTGTTTACTGATAATTCAGTAAACACTTTGGCAAGGTGTTTCTTGCCATGATGTTCAGGAATGGATTACTAACCATTTCTGATCTGAATGCCAATGATTATTATAAAAACATTGACTCATCTCTTGTACTACTGTATACTTCTATCATCTGACTGGTACTCATTTTCTCACTGCTCTCAACTTACTTTTCTTCTTTTCTGAGGCTGCCCAAAAAACTGACGAATGTCACTGCCACCCTTATCTTCCTCATGATGACACTCACTGTGAATGAAAGCTGGCTGTAATAAAACTGCTTGCACTTTAATCAAACAAACACAAATAATGCTATTTATCATAAGCAAGTACAGCTATACAGTATACTATACGAATATGCAATAAATGAAAGCTACTACTGTCTACATATTTCGGACGGCGGTGCGTGGTTGCCTGTCGTAGCATAGCAAATTTTTTATTTATTTATATTTTTATATCAATATATTGGGGGGACATTTTGAGCATATTTGAATATTGGGGGGATGTGTCCCCTCCAATATATATTATAATTATGGCCTTGCTGAGAACGAACACATGTGGGTAGAAAAGTAGCCTAACACTCGTTAAACACTGCCTACAAGTTGTATGTGATGCCCTGGGACTAAATGGGAGCACACACGACAGCTACATTTTGAGCAACTGTGTGAGCAATTTATATCACCGCTTCCTGACATTACTGAAGGAAAGCTTCTAGGTGACAATGGGTAGGTTTAATTTGAATATAACAAATAGCAATACGAATAGCGTTCCTATAAAGTGTAGGCTATATTAGGCCTACTGAGGAGACCTAATAGTTCAAATAAAATAAATAATTCAAATGACATTTTAATATCACAATGCGTAATTCCAATTTAATCTGACCGCAAGGTAAATATTTCAACCCGCCCCGCCCCCCTCCCCCAGATACCACTTGCAACCTTGGCTGCACCCGTGGCCAGCCCACACTGAACGGAAGGGCGATACAATATTGCTATGTAGCCTTAATGGTCAGCATTCAGCAGATGGTAGAGTTCATTCACAGCCTAATTAGGCTATCAAATAAATTTTTTCCTGAAGGGCAAATATGAATTGTGTTTTGGTCATTAACTTAGTTTTAATAAGATATTTTTATATACACTGCCTGGCCAAAAAAAAAGTCGCCGTTGCACCCATCATGCATAGTGCCCACTGTACAAGCCTCTGGAGGCAGTGTTATGATCTGGGGTTGCTTCAATTGGTCAGGTCTAGGCTCAGCAACATTATGCAGCAATAAAATGAAGTCAGCTGAGTACCTGAATGTACTGAATGACCAGACTATCCCATCAATGGGCATATTCCAAGTCGACAATGCCAAGATTCATCAGGCTCAAATTGTGAAAGAGTGGTTCAGGGAGCATGAGGAATCATTTTCAGAAATGAATTGGCCACCAGAGTCCTGACCTTAACCCCATTGAAAGTCTTTGGGATGTGCTGGAGAAGACTCTCCCGTTGTCAATACAAGATCTCGGCCAAAAATCAATGCAACTCTGGACGGAAATAAATGTTGCGACATTGCATAAGGTTGTCGAAACAATGACACGACGAATGCGCGCCTTAAACAAAGCTAAAGGTGGTCCAACGAAATATTAGAGAGTCCGACTTTTTTTTTGGCCAGGCAGTGTATTATAACGTTGGATTAAGGTCAGACACAATAAGACAGGCCACCTTTAGTTTGCGTTTTGGGATAATTGACAGTTCGATACAAAAAATGAGGCAGGGGGATGAGAACTATTGCAGATGTACGGATTGCCTACAGGAACACGCTTTGCGACATGCGTTCGTGGCTTGCAATTGCGATTTCTACGTGAAACACTCCATAAAGTGCAGGAAAAAATGATCGCATCTTTCAGATCGCAGCTCGCATGTCACAATTTTCGTGAAACGAGCCACTGGATAGCAAAGAATTACACCTTTTTTAATCTAGGGAGCATAATGTAAGCATTCATCAATATTTGAACGCAAATCACTCTTTTCTTTTTTTTCCAACATTTCCCATTTCAGAAGTCCATAGTGTAGGGTGGTATATCAGTGTACATGAATGTGTAAAGTGTCAGTATGTGTCAGTTCATTGATGCTTCCTGTAGCAAGCAAAGCTTGCTGATTTGTCTCCCCAAGATGCTTGTCTTAGTCTTGAGGAGTGCACTCCATACTTGGCCTTTGGAATCTGGGATGGGCTTGATGACTCTGCCCATCAACCACGAATTCCGCGGTGCCGTGTTGTCCACTATTAGGACAATATCATCCGTGGCAAGGTTTCTTTTCCAAGGTCTACATTCCACTTCTGACATTTCTGTATCAAAGGAAGACACTCCCTGATCCACCTTTTCCAGAAGAGGTCCGTTATATATTGTATTTGCCTCCATCTCCTTCTGCAATACAGATCTTCTCTTTTGAACAGACCAAGTGTCATGGTTTGGCAGCCTTCGCTTATTGCTGCGGTCGTTCTCCCTCGGAGCGGTGTGAGGGCGCTCTTGCGTTAGTTTTCACCTTCCGTCCCGGGCTTTCACTCTGTCTCGGCACTTATCCATCGCACCTGTTTTAAGTTTCCTACTGGCTATAAAAGCTCAGGGTTCCGGTTTTCCTGTGCTTCTGTGTTGTCTTCGCAAACCACACATTGCCGGTACGGTATAGGTTTAGGCATTTAAAGGTGACCACTTTGCCCCATCGCCATGCTTTGGAGTAATGCGGGACTGGCCTTTCTATGCATTAGATATCTTTTTAGGATTTTTCTGTCCCTCGCCCTGGTTTTCCTGTGCTGTTCTCTCTGAGACAGTATCCTGCTTTACCGTTTCTTTTCTACCTTTCTATTTTACTGCTCTATGGTATTGAGAGTGAGAGGTCTTTCTTTTTCTTTTGTTTTTCGTTTACACTCAAGCCTATGAGTTTTTTCGCTCACTATTATTTCTCCTCCGTTTTCTGTTACCTCCATCTGAGCGCTCTCTTAAGTGAGAGTGAGAGGTATTTTTCTCTTTTTCCCTGTCCTTGCTCTGCTCGAGCCTTCGCCCACCTTCTCTGGGCTATTTTTTCGTTTGGCTTTACGCCGGGAGTTTTTGTCCCTTCCTTTATTTTTTTCCCTTTTCGCAGATTATTTTCTGCCTTTGTGGTTATTTCTTTTAGAGGAAATAACTTTCTGATTCCCTCTCTGTCATGTCTGGTCCTCCGAACCCTACTCCTCCTCACACCAGGTGGTAAGATTGGTCTACTTTTGAGTTGCAACAGATGGTTCAGTGTGAGGACCTCAAGGCCACCTGGGTCATCGGACACTCTGGTGATTGGGCGACTGTTGAGGATGGCCTCAACTTCACAGAGTGCTGTTTGTAGGCCTTCATCATCCATGGTTTGTTGCCTTAAGACTGAGGTAAGGATGGTTTTTACCTGACGTATCAAACGTTCCCATACACCTCCGAAATGGGAGGCGGATGGTGGATTAAATATCCACTTTATTCCATCTTGCAGAAGGTTGCTTTCAATCTTACTGTGATTAAGAGCTTTCAAGGCTTCTCTAAACTCACGTTCACTGCCAACGTAATTTGTACCATTATCAGATCTAATTTCTGAAACTTTACCTCTTCTACAGATAAATCTACGAATGGCATTAATGCACAAATCTGTATTCAGAGATAAAGCCATTTCAAGATGGATTGCACGACTAGCTAGGCAGGTAAATATGACTCCATGGGCCCTATCTTATACCCAGCGCTAAGCGGCGCTAACCCAAACACAAGTGTCATTGCTATCTTGCACCCGGCACAGGGTTCATTATAACGCCTATGTTAGGATCCTGTACTTTGTCTGTCTGTTTATTTCCTGATTTCTTTTGCCTATTTTCCCACATTACCCTCGCGATTGTCTGTTTATTTTCCTGACTTTGTGTATTGTTCCATCACTCTAGTTCCCTTGTCAGTCCGCGTTCCTTGTTTTCTGAGATTCTACTCCCTGTCTTTGTCATTGCACTATTCGGGTGATTTTGGGAACATTCGGGTTTCCTCTGTATTTCGTATTTTCTTCCTTCTGGCTTTCTTAATATTTGTATATAATACTAATGTACTAATCATACTAACTGTTAGATTAGATTTAATACTAACCTGCTAACAAACTAATGTGTATATAATACTGTGGCGGCCTGGGGGTTGTCAACTGGCCAGCTAGGACCGGGTAGTGAGCCGCTACCCGGTCGAAGTGTAGATAATTGTAAATAACGTGCTGTGTGTGTTTTAATTGTGTTGTTAGCTTGTTAGCCGCGTATTGTGTTAACGTAACTGTAAATTGTAACTGTCATTTAACTGTCACCTTCATTTTAAACGTAACTGTAAACTAACTGTCATTTATGTGTGGCTGTGATTGGCTAGGAATATGTAAGTGTGTGCGCCAATCACAGCCGACTAGTTCTAATATAAGGCAGTACCTGAAGCGATTGTTAGTTAGTGAAAAGTGCTTCCTAAATGTGAACAACGCTGAGCTGGATCCTGCAACAAATCACCGGCTGTTTTCAGAGCATATTAGCAGAGAATATTATACTTGCTGTGTAACGTTAGCTCCAAGTAAAATAGGGCCTATATATGTTCATTGATTACGTTCAATACAATAAGAGTTTATTTTTTCTCTTACCTGACAATGAGACATGATGACACGCAGGTGGGTGAAGATGCCAATGCGAGTTCTCTATGTTACTATCGTTACCAGGTCAGCGCGCATTCGTGTGCTTGGGGGGAGGGGCCGGGGGAAGGGAAAAAGAGGAGGGGGTGGGGTTTTCGCCGCTGTATACATTCAAAATCGTTGTCCTTCTGCCCAGATTCTGCTCGTGCCAAAAACCTGCATACCCCAGCTTTAATCTTGAGTTTCTACCTGCAGCTGTCATTTCCCGCCTCGTTATCCTATCCCTGCATCTATCTGTGATTTCTCATTCTCTGCATGTGTGTCCACTTCCGCGTTCCTCCCCTCCGAGCTGTGCATGTGTCCACCTGCTAACCCCAGGCCGTTTGTTATCATTGTGTCTGTGTGCATTCCAGTCTTACGTTTCCCCTGTTATTGTATTATTGGTCCTTGTTAACCCTCATTGTTCTCACCTGTGAGCAATCTCCCCTCCCCGCTTCTGCACACCTGATTCCCATTATGTCTGTCTCCCTCTGTGTATATATACCTTGTCATATCAGTGTTTCTTCGCGAGTTCCTCATCGTTGTTTTGCTACTGTGTGTTATTCTAGTTTTCCTAGTGTTCTGTTTCATTCCTTAGTATCTGTATCCGAGTTTTTGCTGTCCCTCGTCCTTCACCTGTTTTATTTTTTGTTTTCTGTCTTCGTTTTGTTTTCTTTTTGTTCCTCTTTCACCTACCTGGTTTTGACCCCTGCCTGTGTTCTCGTGACCCTGATTTTGGATTCTGTTTTTGTGCCTTTGCTGTGCCTTCCCGGTTTTGACCCCTGCCTGTTCTGTGAACACTCTTTGGACTCTGTCTTTGTACCCTTGCCCTGTCTCCCCGGTTTTTGACCCGGCTTGTTTTTACTATGGATTGCTGCCTTGCCCTTCATTAAACTTCGGTTTTTTTGTACTCCTGCCTGCGCTTGGGTCCTTCCCCCACCAGCCTGTAACAGCCTAGCGCTCACGTCGTTTAAATACCATGTATTCTTGCGCCCATTGCAAATGAACTGGGTGTGTTGGTCTTAAGTTGAGGTGTAGCCAGGATAATTTTTGGCGTATTGCTATCTTGAGCCGGCAGAAAGCGCTTGCGCTAAATCCACCACAAACCTGGTCTAAAGTCATGTCGCATATAAGTGCGTCTACATAGGTGCGTACACCCTCCTGTCTGTTACACCCAGGGGTGCGCACAAGCATGACTAAAAATATCAAGATTACAATGTGAAATATTATTGTGTAGGCTATATCAAAGAATGCATAATAATAAAAGGGTCCATAGGTCAAAGACCACATACTTGTCCCTCAGCAAATGGGAATTCCGCATTAAATTGCTTTCAGCCCACTCCATCAACATCCAGGCGATGTGTGATGGTAAGGTTACATGTATAGACTATTCGCAATTATCCTGGATCAAGCAATCAATTAGCCTATATTTGCCAATAATTCCTGTAATCTTCTGGGGGGACAATCTTCTGTTACGGGACAATGGCTATCCATTAAAAAGGAGCTGATAATGCCTATATCAAGCCTAATGCGTGAATTGTCATTCAATGGAAAACTCGCGCACTGCAATAGACGGACATTTGAGTTCTGAAAATGCGCTTCCGATGTCATTACAATACAGCTCTGTTCAACTAGGCCTACAGCCTGTAAGTAAATAGAATGGTTTTGACTGAAAAAAGTTCAAAACCTTGTCCTGTGAATATTGCATTTATTGTTTTTCAAATAGCCTAGTCTACAGTCCCCGAGATTCGCTGTGCATAAGGTTTTTTCAATAGCCTACAGTTAAAAAAAGGAGATAAATTTCACCATGTTAACTGAATTTTAGCCTTATTCTTCCTCCTTCATATTTTTTTAATTACAGTGACCAGGCTTCCATACTTTCAGCTTATTAAAACCCCGCTGATTTCACCTGTTATACCATAACTAAACAAAACGATTTTAAAGAGCAATTAATTCACAATTCATGTTAATGCCATTCTCTGCATGTGCGCTTTAATTTCATACAGGAGCAGGTCTATTTCACCCGATTTAAATTGCACAATTTCACGGTCTTCCCAGGAAAGTTGACTTGTTTTTAAAGCATTAGCTGCTAGTAAAATGCATTGGTCACATTTCTATATATTGTTTTATAATAAGGACATTATAAAACAAGGGAAAATATGCGTGGACCTCTGGGTTGCCAACCTGACAGCTAATCAATATTAGAATGCAGGTAATGAACTTTGGATGCAGCTTGAACTTCGAGAACTGCATGAGAACTGTTACGATCCTGAGGAAGGTTAGGACCTAAATGCACGACTGAGGCAGAATCAAAGAAAAGGAATTTTTATTAAAGTTCAGTTTTGGGGTAGTCCCAAAACTGTACAGGAAAGCAAGCACAATTATCACACTTGGTAAGGACAGGAAGCCCGGAACGGGCTGCTCCAAGCCGGAGCTGGACTTGAGGGTCCGGAACGGGTTCCAAGCCGGAACTGGACTGGATAGTAGGAGAAGGCAACACCTGGACTGGACTGGAACTGGACCGGGAGGTCCACTCAGGAATAGGGTTCAGGAACGGATTGTTCCAAACCGGAACTGGACTTGAAGGAATAGGTGCACGACTCACACCTGGACGGGACTGGAACTGGACCGGGAGGTCCACTCTGGAACTGGGCTCAGGAACGGATTGTTCCAAACCGGAACTGGACTGTACAGGAAGGTGTACGACGCACACCTGGACAGGACTGGAACTGGACTTGAAGAGGTAGGTGGGCGACTCACTACGGCTGGACTGGAACTGGACCGGGACGACGGGGTGCAGGGTTTGACAGGTAGGTAGCTGGTGAAGCACGGCAGAGCTGGGTAGTGTGGCGTAGCTGCGGTAGGTCCGGTTGGAGCTGACTGGTCTCCAGAGCTCCCGGAACCGTAGCCGAAGAACTTGGTGGCTGCTTGGGCCGGACAGGAACAACTGGAGGGTAGCCAGGTTAGAACGCCACCACGGATCCTACACGAGCTGGAGGTGGAGGTACCGCAACACACACAAACAAACACGGGGAAAACGAACACTGCAACGGAGGACTGGAAGCCGGGTAAACTGGAGGTTGAAGGAAGACAGGTTAGCTGCATGCAATACTGAAATGACAGGGGAGGTAAACTACCAATCCGTAGTTCGCCAGAACTAAACACTGTAAGGGGATAATATCCCACAACCAAGCGAATAGCACTTTAACAGACCAGGAGCGAATAGCATAAACACCGAGTGAGGATAGTTAGCGAACAGTAAACAGGGTCTGAAGGGTTACACATGTAATGAACCGACAAAGCAGGGGAGACAGCAGGTGGGTTAAATAAGGGAGTGAGATTGGAATCAACAAGGCACAGGTGCGGAAAGTAACCGGGAGTGCTTGTTAATTAGACAGGTGAGGAATGCAAGAAACGAGAGGGGAAGGTGATAGGCGGAAACCAAACTGGGAAACAAAGAGCCAAACAGAGGGGAAACGCCCAGCCTGAAGCAGAGGGGAAAACACGGACAAGGGAATCCAACAAGACACGGAGGGACATGACAAAACCGGGAAAACAGACTGGATGGGAACGGAACGTCACAGTACCCCCCCCTAAAAAGGACGCCTCCTGGCGTCCAACAGAAACACCACCGGAGGAAGAGGGCAGGAACGTTCAGGAGGTCGGCCACAGTGCGGACTGAACCGTACAGGAGGCCAGACGTGGCGCGGGCGGAGCCGCTCAGGAGGCCGGCTGTGGAGCGGGCGGAACCGCTCAGGAGGCCGGCTGTGGCGCGGGCGGAACCGCTCAGGAGGCCGGCTGTGGCGCGGGCGGAACCGCTCAGGAGGCCGGCTGTGGCGCGGGCGGAACCGCTCAGGAGGCCGGCTGTGGCGCGGGCGGAACCGCTCAGGAGGCCAGCCGCGGCGCGGGCGGAACCGCTCAGGAGGCCAGCCGCGGCGTGGGCGGAACCGTTCAGGAGGCCAGCCGCGGCGCGGGCGGAACCGCTCAGGAGGCCAGCCGCGGCGTGGGCGGAACCGTTCAGGAGGCCAGCCGCGGCGCGGGCGGAACCGCTCAGGAGGCCGGCGGCGTAGCGGGACTGGAAGAGAGGAATGGAGCGGGACTGAATGACTGGAACGGGGAGGGACTGGGGGACTGGAACGAGGAGGGACTGGAACGAGGAGGGACTGGGGGACTGGAACGAGGAGGGACTGGGGGACTGGAACGAGGAGGGACTGGGGGACTGGAACGGGGCGAGACTGGATGACAGGAACGGGGCGAGACTGGATGACAGGAACGGGGCGAGACTGGGGGACTGGAACGAGGAGGGACTGGGGGACTGGAACGAGGAGGGACTGGGGGACTGGAACGAGGAGGGACTGGGGGACTGGAACGAGGAGGGACTGGGGGACTGGAACGAGGAGGGACTGGGGGACTGGAACGAGGAGGGACTGGGGGACTGGAACGAGGAGGGACTGGGGGACTGGAACGAGGAGGGACTGGGGGACTGGAACGAGGAGGGACTGGGGGACTGGAACGAGGAGGGACTGGGGGACTGGAACGAGGAGGGACTGGGGGACTGGAACGAGGAGGGACTGGGGGACTGGAACGAGGAGGGACTGGGGGACTGGAACGAGGAGGGACTGGGGGACTGGAACGAGGAGGGACTGGGGGACTGGAACGAGGAGGGACTGGGGGACTGGAACGAGGAGGGACTGGGGGACTGGAACGAGGAGGGACTGGGGGACTGGAACGTGGCGGGACGGGAGGGCTGGAACGTGGCGGGCCGGGAGGGCTGGAACGTGGCGGGACAGAAGGGCAGGAAGGGGAACGGACAGGAGGGCTGGAAGGGGAACGGACAGGAGGGCTGGAAGGGGAACGGACAGGAGGGCTGGAAGGGGAACGGACAGGAGGGCTGGAAGGGGAACGGACAGGAGGGCTGGAAGGGGAACGGACAGGAGGGCTGGAAGGGGAACGGACAGGAGGGCTGGAAGGGGAACGGACAGGAGGGCTGGAAGGGGAACGGACAGGAGGGTTGGCAGGGGAACGGACAGGAGGGCTGGCAGGGGAACGGACAGGAGCGGCGATGACAGCATCGCCCTGGAAACAGGAGGCGGTGACGACTGTCTCGCCCAGGAAGCAGGAGGCGGCGACGACTGCGTCGCCCTGGAAGCAGGAGGCGGCGACGGCTGCATCGCCCTGGAAGCAGGAGGCGGCGACGACTGCATCGCCCAGGAGGCAGGAGGCGGCGACGGCTGCGTCGCCCTGGAAACAGGAGGCGGCGACTGCTGCATCGCCCTGGAAGCAGGAGGCGGCGACGTCTGCGTCGCCCTGGAAGCAGGAGGCGGCGACGACTGCGTTGCCCTGGAAGCAGGAGGCGGCGACGGCTGCATCGCCCTGGAAGCAGGAGGCGGCGACGACTGCGTCGCCCAGGAGGCAGGAGGCGGCAACGGCTGCGTCGCCCTGGAAACAGGAGGCGGCGACTGCTGCATCGCCCTGGAAGCAGGAGGCGGCGACGGCTGCGTCGCCCTGGAAACAGGAGGCGGCGACAGCTGCATCGCCCAGGAGGCAGGAGGCGGCGACGGCTGCGTCGCCCTGGAAACAGGAGGCGGCGACTGCTGCATCGCCCAGGAAACAGGAGGCGGCGACGGCTGCCTCGCCCTGGAAACAGGAGGCGGCGACTGCTGCATCGCCCAGGAAACAGGAAGCGGCGACTGCTGCATCGCCCTGGAAACAGGAGGCGGCGACGGCTGCGTCGCCCTGGAAACAGGAGGCGGCGACTGCTGCGTCGCCCTGGAAGCAGGAGGCGGCGACGGCTGCGTCGCCCTGGAAACAGGAGGCGGCGACTGCTGCATCGCCCAGGAAACAGGAAGCGGCAACTGCTGCGTCGCCCTGGAAACAGGAGGCGGCGACGGCTGCGTCGCCCTGGAAACAGGAGGCGGCGACGGCTGCGTCGCCCTGGAAACAGGAGGCGGCGACCGCTGCATCGCCCAGGAAACAGGAGGCGGCGACTGCCGCGTCGCCCTGGAAACAGGAAGCGGCAACTGCTGCGTCGCCCTGGAAACAGGAGGCGGCGACTGCCGCGTCGCCCTGGAGACAGGAGGCGGCGACGGCTGCGTCGCCCTGAAAGCAGGAGGCGGCGACGACTGCATCGCCCTGGAGGCAGGAAGCGGCGAAGGGCTCCTCGCCCTGGGGACGGGCGACGACCACCACATCATTGCCCTGGAGAGGGGCGGTGGAGGCCGTATCTTTGCCCTGGGTACGGGCGGCGAGCAACGTCCGCGTAACCTGCTCTGACAGGCCCCTTAAAAGCTCAAACATCCCATCAAGACGGCGGCCCCGTCGATCACCAACCGCGGTCTGGCAGGCGAGGGCGTGACGGATCTGCCCCAAAACATCGTCTTGGGAGCTGGAGGGAGCGATGGTGACTGTATTATCGCCCTGGGGGAGGGCAGCGGAAAAGGACTCCTCGTCCAGGGAGCTGCCGACAAGCGACGTCTGCGAAACTTGCTCCGCCAGACCCTTCAGCACCTCCAACACGTGATCCACCCGGCGGTCCAGTAGATCGTCGGTCGCGGATTGGGAGGCGAAGGCGTGACGGAACTGCTCCACAACGTCGTCTTGGGAGCTGGAGGGAGCGACGACGACTGCATAGTCACCCTGGGGACGGGCAGCGGTGACCGTAACATCGCCCTGAGGGCTGGCCGGCGGTGACTGTGTAGCCTTGGAGGCCGGCCGGTGGGGACGGCGATGGCGTCGCCTTGGAGACCGGCCTGTGGTGACGGCGAGTGCGTCGCCCTGGAGGCCGGCGGTCCTAGCATCGCCCGGGCCTTGGCTCTCACCCAGGCACTGGCTCAGGTGCTTCTCCAGAGCATCCTGGCAGGCCAGTTCGTAGCGGGATTGCCTAGCAGCATAGCGGCCGAAGGCGGGGTGGAGCGGGGACAGGAAGTCGGCTAGGTCCTTATCTGGTCGGTTCATTCTGTTACGATCCTGAGGAAGGTTAGGACCTAAATGCACGACTGAGGCAGAATCAAAGAAAAGGAATATTTATTAAAGTTCAGTTTTGGGGTAGTCCCAAAACTGTACAGGAAAGCAAGCACAATTATCACACTTGGTAAGGACAGGAAGCCCGGAACGGGCTGCTCCAAGCCGGAGCTGGACTTGAGGGTCCGGAACGGGTTCCAAGCCGGAACTGGACTGGATAGTAGGAGAAGGCAACACCTGGACTGGACTGGAACTGGACCGGGAGGTCCACTCAGGAATAGGGTTCAGGAACGGATTGTTCCAAACCGGAACTGGACTTGAAGGAATAGGTGCACGACTCACACCTGGACGGGACTGGAACTGGACCGGGAGGTCCACTCTGGAACTGGGCTCAGGAACGGATTGTTCCAAACCGGAACTGGACTGTACAGGAAGGTGTACGACGCACACCTGGACAGGACTGGAACTGGACTTGAAGAGGTAGGTGGGCGACTCACTACGGCTGGACTGGAACTGGACCGGGACGACGGGGTGCAGGGTTTGACAGGTAGGTAGCTGGTGAAGCACGGCAGAGCTGGGTAGTGTGGCGTAGCTGCGGTAGGTCCGGTTGGAGCTGACTGGTCTCCAGAGCTCCCGGAACCGTAGCCGAAGAACTTGGTGGCTGCTTGGGCCGGACAGGAACAACTGGAGGGTAGCCAGGTTAGAACGCCACCACGGATCCTACACGAGCTGGAGGTGGAGGTACCGCAACACACACAAACAAACACGGGGAAAACGAACACTGCAACGGAGGACTGGAAGCCGGGTAAACTGGAGGTTGAAGGAAGACAGGTTAGCTGCATGCAATACTGAAATGACAGGGGAGGTAAACTACCAATCCGTAGTTCGCCAGAACTAAACACTGTAAGGGGATAATATCCCACAACCAAGCGAATAGCACTTTAACAGACCAGGAGCGAATAGCATAAACACCGAGTGAGGATAGTTAGCGAACAGTAAACAGGGTCTGAAGGGTTACACATGTAATGAACCGACAAAGCAGGGGAGACAGCAGGTGGGTTAAATAAGGGAGTGAGATTGGAATCAACAAGGCACAGGTGCGGAAAGTAACCGGGAGTGCTTGTTAATTAGACAGGTGAGGAATGCAAGAAACGAGAGGGGAAGGTGATAGGCGGAAACCAAACTGGGAAACAAAGAGCCAAACAGAGGGGAAACGCCCAGCCTGAAGCAGAGGGGAAAACACGGACAAGGGAATCCAACAAGACACGGAGGGACATGACAAAACCGGGAAAACGGACTGGATGGGAACGGAACGTCACAAGAACAGCCTCATGGAATTGATGTTTGACAATGTTTTATTGCATAATCAAACGACGGAAGCCATTGGTAGCTTATTCTCAGCTGTTGCAGGTGCTTTTAACGAAATTTAACCGCATATATTTTGTAAAATAACAGCACTGTCGGGAATTACCGGGAACTCATAATGGTGTTGATCATATTATTGATCCATATAGCCTATTCCTTGATCGCACTAAACACACACGAGCATGGCTGTTTCGCCATCATATCAGCAATCCGCCAAGGTGGAAAAGCAGGCTTTTAAAGGGAATGGGATGACATGTTGATTGGTATATTGCATGTCACGCCCAAGACACACCTATAATTAATGAAGAGACTAGGGCTGTGTCCGAATCAGAGCCCTGTTCCCTGTTCCCTGTTCCCTGTCCACTGTCCCCTGTCCACTCAGACCCCTGTCTACTATGTGCCCTGTCCCCTCACATTGCAAGCAGTGTGCGAAAGAAATCCTGCAAAACTCTTTCCAAACTAGTGAGGAAGTAGTTCGTAATATCTTAAATTTTTTATTTTTTATTGAGAATATCAATCAGTTAACATATGACAATTGTTACAAAGTGTAGACTATGAATGAAGATATAATTAACAAAAATAAAAAAGAGTATTTCGTAATATGACCCACTCTTGTACCATAGATATGCATATACGCTCTGCGTCTTTTATGTTTTTACTTACTTACTGAAATTGTCGGGTGAGTGCACAGTTCCGTAGATGAGTGTGCTCCTGAATTCCCTCAACAAAACCCCGGAAATAAGGGGTTCATCCTGGTATTTTAAGTGCCCCCATTTGTGAGAAAAAGTCGCCCACTCAAAAGCTTTTTGACATAGTGGACTCAAATATGCGTACTCAAAAGGGTGTAGGGCTCTGATTCGGGCACAGCCTAGGTTCAGCCCATTTGCACGTTGCTCCGTGTTTAGTGCTCAAAAAACACACCGTCAAACTAGCAAAAGTGGACTTGGACATGCCCTAAATGCACTTTACTCAGCCAGCTGATTTCACTAATTAGTTCTACCTCCTGGCTGAAGAATTGTGCTAATTAGCTAATTCTGGTGATTGGAGCAATATACTTGGGAGGACTTTTAAATTCTGAACCTGGATTTTCCAACTCTGGGACTCGTTTCACGAAAGTTGCGACATGCAAGCTGCGACCGATTTCTCCTGTACTTTTTGGAGTGTTTCACGTAGAAATCGCAACTGCAAGCTACAAATGCAAGTTGCAAAGTGTGTTCATGTAGGCAATGAGTAAATGAGTAAAGGGCAATCGTTCTCATCCACCTGCCTCATTTTGGTTTCGTAGCCTATCAAACTGTTAATTGTCTGAAGATGCAAACTAAATGTGACACTATGGACTATTTTACTATCTGTAAGATATTAAAAATACTTTTAATAATCATAATTATGTTACATTTTATTGTTTCTGCCCTTATTCCATTATTAGGTCCTAAACAAAGGTCCTCTCCACCACCGCCCAACCCCGTTTGTGCGCAACATTGTAGCGCTCCTCCACTCTACCTGGGCTGGTCATGAGTGTCAGGAGCCAAGGTGGCAGGGGGTATCGGGGGTGGAAAAATTTGGCTTGCGTTCAGATTCAACTGAATTTACACGTTGTAGCCACACATCCCATCCACCCACCCAGCCACAATTAGTTTGGAATTATAATGTTTCCACTAACATTGCTCATGAAAATACACTATAGCCCCACACACCACCAACCCATCCACCCACACACACACACACCCACCCACAGTTTGGAATTATAATACACAATCATTATCCTACACCCCTTGGCCACATCCACTAACCCACCCACAAGTAGGTTGGAATTACAATATCATTACACATGAAACTATCCTATACCCCATAGCCCCAAAGCACCACCCCATCCACCCACACACCCACAATAGGGGTGTGCACGAAGCCGAAGCCGAAATCCGGTAGTGCACGGATAGTAGGTTGGAAACTGATTTTTTCCTATCCGAAGTTGCCAGTTCATATTCGGATGCAGGAAATAATTGAATTCCAGCAGGGAAATCTTAAATTCAGTGCCCACCTGTCTGTCTGCCTTTTCTGAATTTTACAGAATTAAGCATTGGATTGTTTATTAAAACTTTAAAATATATAACTAGGGATGGAGCTGTTCGATATGGGCCATGTGACTCAATCGGCAGTCCCTGAAATTACAGATACTCAACCTATATCTTTAACGTGCTCGCAATAATCGAAGTGTGCCTGATAATGCCTATATCAATCAATATCAATCAATATTTATTTATATAGCGCATTTCACAACAAGTTGTCACAATGCACTTCACAGCAAAACAGCAAAACCCAGCCTAAACTCCCCACAAGAGTAAGCCAAAGGCAACAGTGGCAAGGAAAAACTCCCTGGTGTAACTAGGAAGAAACCTTGGAAGGAACCAGACTCAATGGGGGAACCCATCCTCCTCTGGCCGGCTCAGGGTCTAGGGTTTAAGGGCCAACATGGTCAAAACAGCCAATGTCCATGATAATACAATTTGCAGCAGCTAGATGACAGTCCAGATGTGGCGGCAGTGATGGCGGGGAACCGGGCGCCGATGGTGGCGGGAGCAGCTGGCAGCGGTGGTAAGGAGGGGGGGGGGGGCAAGCGGCAACGGACAGGAAGCCGGACAGCAACTCTCGAGATGCGGGGCATAAGCCCCGCCGGCAGAATGTAAAAAAAAGAGAGAGAGAAAACAGTTAGGGGAAGTGTAATAGAGCAGCAGGAGCACCAACTGGAGGGGTGGGGGGTGGGGAAGGGGTGGGAGGGTGGGGAAGGGGTGGGAGGGTTGGGCAAGTGCCCCCGCCAGGAGTAATCTATGGCTGCATAGCTATGAAGACAGAGTTTGAGGAACCATGCAGTCATGAGAGGGAAAACAGTCCTACCCCACCTATCAAGAGCCAGCCCAGGAAGATGGGGTCACAGCTGTTGACAGGTGACAGTAAGGAAAGGATGCCACCCCACATTACTCTATGGCTAAATGCTTCTCTGGTCCTGTCTCCAGACTATAGCTCATTATAAGCCTGATCATAGAGGTGCGTTTTTAATCTAGATTTAAATATTGAGACAGTGTCTGATTCCCTTATAAATTTTGGTAGGGTGTTCCACAGTAGTGGCGCTCTGTAAGAGAAAGCTCTACCACCCGTCAAGTTTTTAGATATTCTTGGGACTACTAGGTAGCCTGCGTCTTGGGAACGGAGTGATCTTTTTGGCTTATATGGTAAAAGCAGATTACATATATACACTGGCGCAAGTCCATTTAAGGCTTTAAAGGTCAGAAGCAAAATCTTAAAGTCTATCCTAAACTTAATTGGTAGCCAATGAAGCGATGCTAGTACTGGGGTAATATGCTCATATTTCTTAGTTCTAGTTAAAATGCGAACGGCTGCATTCTGCACAAGCTGGAGATTATTTAGCAAGGACTTAGGGCAGCCAGATAGCAGGGCATTACAGTAATCTAGCCTAGACGTAACAAAAGCATGGATCAGTTTCTCTGCGTCCCCTATTGATAGGAAGTGCCTTATTTTAGCTATGTTTCTTAACTGAAAGAAAGCTACTCTAGATATGTTTTTTATGTGCGCGCTAAAGGTTAGATCTGGGTCTATAGTAACACCTAGGTCTTTCACAGCTGAGTTTGGAACAATTAAACAACCATCGAAATTTAAAGTAGATGTACCCAGTTTCTCCCTTTGTTTTTTTGGACCTAAAACCAGCATTTCGGTCTTTTCTGAGTTTAGGAGCAGGAAATTGGAAAGCATCCAGGCTTTAATATCTGCAATATAAGCCTCTAACCGAGAAAGTGGTAGTGCCTCACCGGGTTTCATGGAAATGTATATCTGCGTATCGTCCGCATAGCAGTGAAAATCTACCCCATGTGCCCGAATAATATCACCAAGGGGTAGCATATATAATGAAAAGAGTACTGGGCCTAGCACTGATCCTTGTGGAATACCATATTTCATTACTGAGTAATTGGATGATACTTCATTTATTTTAACAATCTGCTTCCTATTGTATAAGTATGATCTGAACCATGCAAGAGCTTGACCATTTAGTCCAACACAGCCCTGGAGTATATATATTTTTTCATCACCCACACTGGGAGGGCAACAACGGGGCAAACCATTTTCATGGGGGGCAACTGCCACCCCCTGCCCCAAGAACCGCCACTGTCTAGCACAGGGGTTCCCAAAGTGGGGGGCGCGCCCACTCGAGGGGGCGTGAACGTCTTTTCAGGGGGCGCAAGTTGATGTCTAAATTGGAAAATGTATTTACTAAAACCAAAGAAAAAATACCATACCATTTACAAAAAAAACTTTGAATTGGGCACTTCCCTTAATCAGCCTCTAGATGGCGCTACATTTTTGACCTGACAATTTTAGTCCTGCATCAATATGTCATGTGTAGGATTACTTTCGGCTACATCGTTGGGCCTGCCAATTTAGTCAACAAGTTGCTGTGAACTTTTGGCAAACATGGACTGGTGGTTAATTCGCAAAAAAGATGGAAAAACAGCTGATAATGTGGATAAGCAAGCACCCGAAACTCCTTCAACTGAAAACCCATCAACATCAAATGAAAATTCTTCCACATCAAATGATCCAGGAGGAGATTGCAAACGCAAGAGCCTATCGGAGTCAGAACGAAAATCCAAGCGGCGGAAATATCAAGAAGATTTCATACGGTATGGATTTACATGCTTGACAATCAATGAGTGTTTTGTGCATGGAGGTACTTGCACATGACAGCTTAAAACCTGTTAAATTGAAAAGACATTTGCAAACTAAGCACTCAACTTTCCGTCGCAGAGGCAGAATTGCAAGGCCAGCAGTAGGTCATACACAAACAAACCACAATCCCTATGAAAGCGCAGACAGCATCATATGAGGTGTCATATTTGATTGCAAAATACAAAAAGCCACACACCATTGGCGAGACCCCTTATTCGTCCTGCGGCAGTTGTGATGTGTCAAGCTATGCATGGCGACAAAATAGCTAGTCAGCTTGAGAAAATTCCCTTGTCTGATAACACTGTTGCTCGTTGTATTGACGATATTGCCAAAGACATTGTCAACTCATCGATCGTGTCAAGAACAGTGGAAAATATGCTTTACAATTAGATGAATCGACGGACATATCTAATGCAGCGCAGCTACTGGCCTTCGTTAGATACATATACGAGGGAAAGCTGCACGAAGATTTGTTGTTTTACAGTCCGTTTGAGGGAACGTGCACAGGTAAAGACATATTCGACAAACTTGACAACTTCATGCGCAAAGAGGGGCTGTGTTGGAAAAATCGTATTGGGATATGTACAGATGGGGCTGGTGCTATGTTAGAGAGGAAAAAGGGACTAAAGGCAAGAGTCCATGAGGTGGCAGCACAAGCTGTTTTTACCCACTGTGTTATCCATAGGGAAGCCATTGATTCGAAGGCCCTCGATGCGGAGCTGAGCAGCGTGCTTCAGACAGCGGTAAAAATGGTGAACTTCATAAAGGCACGTCCCATGAATTTGAGGCTGTTCGCTACCTTGTGCAAAGAAATGGGGTCGGATCATGAATCCTTACTGTTGCATACAGAGGTTCGTTGGCTGTCATGAGGACAAGTCCTACTTCGCTTGTTTGAATTACAAAATTAATTACGCATATTCCTCATTGACTCCGGTTCACCTTATGCAGAATTACTGACTGATTCAAAGTGGCTAGCGAATTTAGCATACTTGTTAGAAATATTCGAGAGACTGAATGTGCTTAATGCTTCACTGCAGGGTGCCAACACAAATATTCTGTCACTCTCCGACAAAATTGACGCGTTTACAAAGAAGCTGGCGCTGGCCCATGAGAGTTGAAGGGGGCAGTGTGGAGATGTTCCCCGAGCTGGAGGAGTTCCTGGATGGGAATTAACTGAGTTTAGATACCATGAAAGAAACTATAGTAACTTACCTGCGAGGCCTTCTTAGCCATTTCAGGAAATACTTCCAAGAGCGGACATACGATCACTTTGACTGGATTCGACAACCGTTCGCTGCCAGCAGTGGGAATAACTTGCCGTCGGAGCTACAGGTTTCATTGCTGGACTTGTCAAGTGATCGGACCCTGAAGACAACATTTGCTTCAACCCCGCTGGCTGAATTCTGGTTTCAGTTTCAGAAGAGTATCCAGGATTGTCAAAAATAATGATGGATGTACTTATTCCTTTCGCCTACACATACTTATGTGAAACGACGTTCTCTGCGAGCGGGCGCTCCCGTCTTTAGTTCTCGTTCTCCAGGACTAATTAATTATTTCCTTCCGGTGCGCTCTGCCCTACTTAAGCTCCGTTCACTCGTTGTTTGTGTCATTCTTGCCACGGTAAGCCAGGTAACGCGGTATAGGATTTCAGGTGACCACTTGTCCTTTTGTGTTTCAAAAGAACACGCAGGACTTGCCTGTACAGTGTTAGAGAATTCAGTTTTTAGGTTTCTGTTCTCCTTCACACTTTATTTCCTGCCTTGGTTTTCTTTTCCCTGTTTTGCTACTAGACAGTAACCTCGGTTTTGCCTCATTTCCGTTTGCCTTTTATTTCAGCTCTTTGATAGATATTGAGCAAGAGGCATTTCTTTTCTTTTCTATTCTCAACTCGAGTCTACGAGCTTCGCCCTGTTTTTTGGGTTGATATTTGTTTGGCATATGCCGGGATCCTTTTCCCTTATTGTTTATTTTCTCTGCTCGAAATCTACGAGTTCTCGTCTACTTACCTAGCTTGCTATATTTTGGCTGTACGCCGGGAGTTATATTCCCTTTCTGTTTATTTCTCTCTGCTCCGTTCATGAACTCCCTTCACCCTTTTTAGTGGTTGTTTCTCACGCTTCGTGAGACAACTTTCAGATCCCCTTTCAGTTGCGTCTGGTCCTCTGAATCCGACCCCTTACAAGATTTATCTTTTTTTTTCTATCCCAACACTTCGGATGTTGGAAAGAGGCTCTCACCCTTTCCCTGGTTGACGTGCGTATGCGACGTTTGGAGATGTGATGAATGGGGAGTTGTGAGACAGTGAGACAGTGTGGGAAGCTGGAGTCCAACTGGGCTCTGTTTATATTGCCTTGGTAGGCAAGATAAAACTCTGGATGGGAGAGTGATGGCCCAAGGGGTCATAAAATGGCCAGGTGTTGGCTTCCTGATCTGTTTCTCATGGGACCCCTTTGAAGCTCTGACAGGGGAGCGAGGGCTTCTCAGTAGTTCCCTCTTCTCCTCTGTCACCGGAACCATGGGAGTGGGCAAGTCCACAGAGCACACACCCCTTCTGCCTGCACAGCTAACCACACTGCAGGAAGAGAAGGCAGACTGACGGTATATTCAATTCAATTTTATTTATATAGTGCTTTTCACAGACGGCTGTCACAAAGACGCTTTACAGAACAGAAAGGGGAGGAAATGGGAAATGCCAGCTCTAAGCCCCCAGATAGCAGAGGTATAAACTCTCAAGTAGGGAGAGAAAACCCTCATACAGTGGCGAGAAAAAACTCCCCAATGGGAAGAAATCTCGAGAGGAACCCGGCTATTTGTGGGATGCCCATCCTCCACTGGCCTATGGGTTGATTATTTCATAGGGAGGTATTCTACTCTGTTGACTCCGTCATGTAGAGATCAGCAGTGGCAGGTGGGGGGCGCCTAGCTGGTCTTGGGCTGGAGCTCCGGGCCAGGAGGGGGGCGGGGGGAGGGCTTGGGAAACTTGGGCTAGAGCTCCGGGCAGGTGCCCAGAGCAGGGAAGAGGAAAAAAGAAAAAAAACATTGTTAGGGGGTTCAGATGGTAGCAGAACAAGCAGAGCAGGAGAGACCGAGGTGCGTGCATGCAATAAGGAAACCCCGGCAGAATAAGGATATGGCAGCATAGCTAAGGGCTAAACAGAGGCAGGGGCCAATACAGCCATGAGGGCAGGCTTGAGACAGTCACCACCAGACCATGACCGGTCCAGCTTAACACGGCACTACCAATAATGATCCAGTGACAGCACTGACCGCTCAGTCCACCAGAGACTCTATAGCTTATGCCAGCCATCCACCCACTCCTGCCCCTCAACTATAGGACAGACTAAAAAGATGGGTTTTAAGCCTAGCTTTAAATAAACTGATAGTGTCTGCACCCGAACATGAGCAGGCAATTTGTTCCATAGGACAGGAGCATGATAGGAAAAGGCTCTACCACCTATGGTACTTTTAGCTATTCTAGGAATAACAAGGAGGCCTGCGCCCTGCGAACGGAGCGTTCGTGAGGGAATATAAGGGAAAGGTAAATCACTTAAATATAAGGGGGCAAGCCCATGTAAGGCTTTAAAGGTAAGTAACAGAATCTTAGTCTATTCGAAATTTGACTGGCAACCAGTGAAGTGAAGCTAACACTGGGCTGATGTGTTCAAATCTCCTAGTTCTCGTGAGAATACGAGCTGCTGTATTTTGAATTAGCTGAAGCCCTTTCAGAAAGGAATTTGCACATCCAGACAAAAGAGCATTACAGTAATCTAATCTAGAAGTAACAAAAGCATGGACTAGCTTTTCAGCATCATGTAGGGACAGTATTTTTCGAATTTTTGAGATATTCCTCAAGTGATAGAAAGCAACCCTAGAGATGTCTTTAATGTGTGTATCAAATACGAGATCTGGATCAAACGTAACACCAAGATCTTTAATGACAGCACTTGAAGTGATTGAAATTCCATCAATGTTAGGCATATAGCCAGATAGTTTGCATCTCAGGGACTTGGGCCCCACTACCATTACCTCTGTCTTATCAGAGTTTAGCAAGAGAAAGTTATGGGTCATCCATTCCTTTATATCTATAAGACAAGCTTCCATCTTTGACAGTTGGACAACTTCATCAGGCTTGACTGATAGATACAGCTGGGTGTCATCTGCATAGCAGTTGAAGTTAATGCCATGTTTAGGAATGATTTGTCCCAGGGGAAGCATGTATAGAGAGAAGAGCAAAGGCCCAAGGACAGATCCTTGTGGTACTCCATATCTAACCCTAGACTTATAGGAGGAGTCATTATTAAGATGCACAAATTGATATCGGTCTGATAAGTATCTAAACCAGGAAAGAGCCAGTCCACAGAGGCCAACAATATTTTCAAGCCTATCCAGAAGGATGAGGTGACCAACTGTGTCAAATGCTGCACTTAAATCTAGAAGCATGAGTACAGAGATGTAGCCACTGTCAGAAGCAAGGAGTAGGTCATTGAATACTTTGACTAGGGCTGTTTCAGTGCTATGAGAGGGTCGAAAACCAGATTGAAAAACTTCCAATATTTGATTAGGGTGCAAAAATGACCAAAGTTGTTTTGAAATGACCTTTTCTATTATTTTAGAGAGGAACGGAAGGTTTGAGATAGGCCTATAGTTAGACAAGTCGTTCATATCCAAGTTTGGCTTCTTAAGAAGGGGTTTGATAACTGCAAGTTTGAGAGTCAGTGGTATATGTCCAGAGGCTAAAGAAGCATTGACAATATGCAACAGTGGTGTTCCAATCACTGACAGTAGCTCCTTCAGTAGCTTCATTGGGATAGGGTCTAGAAGACAGGTAGAAGATTTACTATAGTAAATCTACTATATTTACTATTTACTATAGTTTTATTTTTAATTTACTATAGTATTAAATTCAGTGAGATCTATTGGAGCGAAGGAGTTCAGATAGGCCACCCGTCCATCGGCCACCCATCCAAGATTCTGCATCCAAGTGTTGAGTGTACGGAAGGGCAGACCCTGTATGAGGGGTGGTAGAAGAACTTTGAATCTTGTCCCTGATTTTTAGAATTTTGTCATCAAAGAAATTCATAAAGTCATTGCTACTAAATGGGATTGAAACACAGGGATCAACATGATTCTTAGTCAGTCGGGCAACAGTGTTAAACAGGTGCCTAGGATTGTTTCTATTTTCATCTATCAAAGTAGAGAAATACACTGCCCGGCCAAAAAAAAAGTCGCACACTCTAATTTTTCGTTGGACCGCCTTTAGCTTTGATTACGACGCGCATTTGTTGTGGCATTGTTTCGACAACCTTATGCAATGTCACAACATTTATTTCCATCCAGAGTAGCATAAGTTTTTGGCTGAGATCTTGTATTGACGACGGGAGAGTCGAACCACTCCGTAAAGTGTTCTCCAGCACATCCCAAAGACTTTCAATGGGGTTAAGGTCAGGAATCTGGTGGCTAATTCATGTGTGAAAATGATTCCTCATGCTCCCTGAACCACTCTTTCACAATTTGAGCCCGATGAATCTTGGCATTGTCATCCTGGCATATGCCCATTGATGGGATAACCTGGTCATTCAGTACATTCAGGTACTTCGCTGACTTCATTTTATTGCTGCATAATGTTGCTGAGCCTAGACCTGACCAACTGAAGCAACCCCAGATCATAACACTGCCTCCAGAGGGTTGTACAGTGGGCACTATGCATGATGGGTGCAATGGCGACTTTTTTTTTGGCCAGGCAGTGTATAAGGACCGCGTTGTGATAAGGGCATGTTTATAATAGAGAAGGCTGTCTTTCCAGGCATGGAGGAACACCTGCAATTTAGAGGAACGCCATTTGCGCTCAAGTTGACGTGAAGCTTGTCTGAAAGCTGACCATTTATTTATTAATTAAAGTTATCTTATGTTGTTTAAAGCAGGGCTAAGCAATCTTTATTAAAAGATTCAGGGTTGTAGCATCTTTGTAACAAAACCAAACATGGGTATTCTAGCAGGTGATTCCACTCAACTATTGAATACTTCCTCAAAAAGGGATATTGAATCCTGCTTTTAACAACATAACTGATGGTTCTGCAACTGTGCAATCTTCGAATGTGGGCAAAATATTACCGTCCATCTGACAAGACCAGTGGTAACACCCTGGCCTCTGATTGAAACTGGAGGTATAAAAGTAAATTACAAACGGCAGCCCCTTTTCCACCTTGACAATTAACTTTGTGTGGTCCATCTTGATGACATTTTTGAAAGACTCTTGCACATCGTGTGTTTACTTAGAATGTTTTTAAAGGTTCTGTTGTGACTTGTAATTAGTTAATCTTTCATCAACTCTAGAGGACCTATATGTTTCTATCCTTTTATTTAGGCCATGTGTTTCCTCCACCCATGAACTTTATCCAACGGTGCCGCTGGACATTACATTCATTTAGCAGACGCTTTTATCCAAAGCGACGTACAATAAGTGACGTGGGGTAAGGTGCCGAGATCGCTGCTGTGAGCCTCTGCCAAATGCCAACCGCCGTCACCATCCCACACTTTCCACTTGGGACCTTCCCCTACGAGTGGAATCCCATAAACTGGCCCACCATTTCATCTGCCCGTTCAGGATAGATAGGATAGCCTATCGTCTCCAGTTGTCCTAGGTCTATGTGCATCCACCCCATAGTCCACATCTCTAAGCTCAAGCCTGTTGTCACCAGTCCCTTGTCCACCAGGGTGTGCCAGTTCCCCATTCCTAGTGTACCATGCTGTTTTCTGTTGTCCGGATTGTGTTATTGTTTTATTGGGGCTTTGGGATTCCACACATGTCCGGGTTGATCAGTCACGTCATTCACCTGTTTCTCTATATTTAAGTTCTCTGCATTCTCTGTCTCGTTGCTTAGTCTTGCATTTGTTTGCTTGTGCCTCTGGAGTTCCTGGTTAATGTGTTCCTAATTCCCTAGCTCTTCTACTTCTGCCTCCTGAGTCTTCTCTACACCTGGGTCCACACTACTACACTGTGACAGGAACCACATGTAATGGAGCTACTAGCTTAACCACATTTCCCAGAAGCGTGTGGTGTGAATTTTTTTTTAAAACAATTGACTTTCAAGTAAAGTTATTTTCTAACCAAGTAGCAAGGTAGCATGGACAAAAACATAGGCACATATAGGTCTGTGCAACTGTCGCTTGTGTTAACTAATTGGCACACTTGTCAGTATCTGCTGTAAATAATAGCCAAATTATGCATCCTTCAGAGCTAGGTATTGTGTGTAAATATGAAGTAAGTTAAGAAGGGTTCTGTTATTATCGATCTTCATTAAAAGTAAATCTGGGTTTCTTAATAGCCAATGCCTGCCCAGCCACAGACCTCACCGCATGTCACTGCAAGCTAGCTATAGTACCATGCTATCTAACATTAACGGATGCGTGATAACAAATATCAATGACAAATCAACTATTGATCTCTAATCATACCATAGAATATATGCTGTAAAACATACTGAAATTAATGAAAGGTAGGGTAGGAATCAAAGCTATATAAGGGAAATGATTGGGTAAATTACATGGTGACACTAAACTGCCATTATATCAAAAGTAATAAAGATAATGTATTCAGAACAATATTATTGTGGAATATATTTTTTGAATAACAACAATATGTGAATAAATGGTTTGAAAATAATTCCCATTTGAATTAATTGTGGTCAAAAAGACCCCATGAATATGACCTAGGGGTAGTAACACTAAAACACAATTATCACAAAAAGTAAAAAAAAGATAGTCACAAACTTTGGTAACGAGAGGTTATTACCGAGTAACTCCAACGTAGGTAAAATGGAACAGCAGTTAGTGGTATTCTTAATTACACATGTGATTGTGTAATTAAGAATACCAGCTCTGTTACATCTCTCCTGCTGAAATGAAATCATTCCAAATTATAAAGACACATTGTGAAATTAACAGGCAAGGTTTATTCTTTGTGTATTATGAACATGTGGCCTATGAGTGTAAATAACATATTTCAAAATATTCACATCTGTAATTATGAATACCACTAACTGTTGCTCCGTGTTGTTACCAAATTAGTTACAATTTAACTACACAGGTATAGGTGCAACTTAATATAAAGTTGTCATGGTTAGTGGCTGTCTCCTTTTGTTTCTACCATGGTTTTCCGTTTGGCGTCATCTGAAGCTCTATCGGATTTTTTCTTCCTCCGTCCCGGTGTTTGGATCTCTCCGGGTCATTATCTCCGACACCTGTGTTTGGTTTCCGTCGGCTATAAATAGAGCTTAACTTCCGCTTTCCGGTGCTTCTAGATTGTTGTGGCATTATTACTAGAAAGCCGGTATTGGTATAGGTATAAGACTTTAGCTTCTGTATCTCTGTTTGGTGTTATACAGAGACACAGCTATTTGTATTAGTTATAGGATTAGAATTTCTGGTTTTCTGTCCTATCGTCCTCTATTCTTTTCTTTTTGCCTGCAGCCTGTTTATTCTTTGTTCAGCTACTTAGCCGACTGAGCTGTAGTTACAGGCTTGCTATTTTGTTTGTTTCTTTTCTGTTTTCTCGACCTCTTATACACGCAGATCAATTAGTGCGTGAGGTTCTTTCTTTTTGTTTGTTTCTCGCTGTTTTAGCGAATTCTCACCTCCGTTTGAGATTGTTTTGTGTTAGCCTTGTGCTGGGGAAGTTTTGCTCCCGCTTTTCAGTTTCCCTTTCTTCCCCTGGTGCGGTTTAATTCCGCTTCTGTGGCGTGTCTTTTAGATACGCTTTCTGAATCCTTATCTGTCGCGTTTGGTTCTCTATTTTCTAACCTAAAACCTGACAAAAGTGTTACCAAAACTTAAAATTTGTGAGTGTTCAGAACAAATTACTCTAGCAATACATGGAATTTCAGACGATCAAATGCATTTGTTGTTGAAACTGACAAAAAACAATACTTAGGGTCAATAATTACCCCACCCATACATCTAAGGGTTAAGAACAATTAACAAACTGCAGTTGTTTGGAATGTTGCAGTTGTGGTTGGAATGAAAACCAGCCAACACAGTGGGCCCCCAGAACTGAGTTTGAATCTGTTTTAGAAAAGCCTCCTGCTTTTCGTCTACTCACTAGGGCTGTGTTCAAATAACGGGCTTCCATACTATTAGGTAGGTTTGTTGAGTAGACAGGGCGAAAAAGTATTTTCTCTAAATATAGTTTACTTTAAACCCCGTATGATACACTTACTTACGGGGTTTTGCTGAGTACATTTGGGAGCACACATAAATATGACGTGAAGCTTCATTTACAAAAAATTAAGCACAGCTTCTCTTGACGTTATCCTTCAAATACAACAAAAACAACACGTGACATGGTCGCGCAAGGGTGGGCACCGGGTTGCCAGATCTTGCAAGACTTTGCAGCCAAATGGCGACTCAAAACTAACCCACAATATATTTTTAACTGAAACCAATGTATTTTAAATAAAAATCATCATATTTTTACTTTTTTAAATAAGTGTGTGCTTTGTGACTTATCATTTTTCCCCATAACTGCACTTTGAAATTTATCTGTAAAACCGCGGGCATGGCAACACAGGTGTGACGTCTTATGGCCTACTTACGACACTTCCACAGTACTTTTGGAAAATAGTATGGCGGATATTTTCCGCGGACTGCATGGCGCCTGCTACACAGTGCCAGTGCCAGTGCGCTGTACGCAGGAGACAGGGCGCAGTAGATAGGACTCTGTCTGTATCCGAATCAGCCCTATCTACTGCGTCATGTGTACTAGCAGTACTACTGTTTAGTACCCAACATGCATTATGAAAGAAATATCCTCCATACTATTTTACAACCATACTGCTGACGTTGCTGCCTACAGAGAGAGTCACGAGTTCTGTCAGAGTCTGCTGAGAGTTTGCACGGGACAGAGCACTGAGTTTGAAATAATCGGCCCGATTTTGGTGCCCTCATCAACCTCCCCCCTCTCTGACATTCTCGTAATCAGATCCTCTATGGTGAGAAATCTTGACCTTCATGCAGCCGAGACGTTCTGTTTTCCCGGAGCTCTGTTTACAGATATAAACGCATCTATAGAACAAATGGCGAGTGTGCACTGCACGGTTTCCAGAATAGTCGTGCATGTTGGGTCAAATGACATTAAGCTCCAACAGTCCGAAAAATTAAAGGATGACTTCAAGGAGCTTATTGAGACTGTTTTTAATACTGGCACGCAGTGCATTATCTCTGGGCCCATTCCATCGCCCTGCTTTGGAAACATGAATTTTAGTAGGATTCGCCAGCTCCACATCTGGCTGAAATCCTACTGCAGCACCCTAAACATTCCGTTTGCTGACAATTTTACTTCATTCTGGAATAGGCGATGCTTATTTGGCTGAGATGCTAGACACCTGAACAGACAAGGCACAGAACCTTTAGCTCATAACATTAAGCTGGCGCTGAATCAAGTGGCCTTGGACATCTGACATGTGGTGAGTCAGAGTCCTGGTGTTTTTAATTATTCTGTAACACCTGTAGCAAGAATGACCGTTTTTAAAGTCGCACACAATGACTTACCCTTGGCTCGGGCAATCACTGATTCTACGTTATTGGCTGTTAGAAGCCCTTTTAAGCACCGTATTGCTGTATGTGAACGTGTTCTCCATGACCAATCTAGTGAAAATTAATATCCAGTCTCCTGTTAACGTCCTAACAGACATACCCACATTGTTAACTTCAGCTCAACCTGCTGTTCTAACCCCATCTGCATTTAGCTCACGTAAACATGGATTTGGGCTGCTGTGTTTCAATGTGAGGAGTCTCCATCCTAAAATTGATTTTATTAGAATTTGGGCATTCCAGACTGATCCAGATATTTTTTATAATTAATGAATCATGGCTGAATGATAAAATACAAGATAGCGATGTGACTCTGGATGGCTACAATATTTTTAGATGTGACAGAAAACGACGTGGGGGAGGGGTTTCTGTCTATTTTAAATCGCATCTTATTGTGAATGTATTAATCTCTAAATCTGTCCCAGATCAGTTTGAATGCCTGGTTCTAAATTTTTGTATGGGGCGCACTAACTTTACGGTCGTGGGAGTTTATCGTCCCCCAAATGCTCTCCCCTGTGCCATTATCAACTTGTCTATTTTATTGTCTGCGTATGCCCATTCTGAATGACTAGTCATGGGAGATTTAAACCTCGATTGGTTAACAAGAGCCTCAGATGATCTCAAGGTTGTTTGCAATGATCTGAATCTCACACAGATGATCTCTGAACCCCACACGACCTAATAAAAAATACCCCACAAAGTCTACACTGATTGATGTCATCCTAACAAATAGACCACATAACTATTTTTCTAGCGGTGTCTTCCCGCTTGACATCAGTGATCATTGCCCTGTTGCCTGCATTAGGGATAAAAAAACGAGTAAAGCTCCATCCCGTTTCATTACTAAAAGGAATTTAAAAAATTTCTGTGAACGCATTTATGCATGATCTACACTTAAGTGACATCAATCGTGATGCAAACATCCCTGACCCGGAGTTAGCACTTAACTATTTTTCCACAACTTTTAATTCTATATTAAATAAGCATGCCCCTATTAAGAAATTTAGGGTCAAGAATAGATCAAACCCCTAGTTTTCAAATGATTTAGCTAATGAATTGCGTAACAGAGATAAGGCATGGCAACGAGCCAGAGAAACAGATTCACTATATCTGATTGGCAGTATTTTAGACAGCTGAGAAATAAATGTTCTGTCTCAATAAGGAAAGCAAAGTCTAATTATTATATTACCTCATTAACTGATAGTGAAGGCAATCCCGCAAAACTTTGGAAAATAGTGAAGTCATTGAAACATAGCCATGCCATCTTTGTCCCAATATATCTATTCTGATGATGGTCCTATTTTTGACAAACAAGAAATGGGTGATGTCTTTAATCATCATTTCATAGAGGCAGGAAATATTTTTGAGAATTCAAACCATGCTGCTGTATTAAATGAACAGACTGATTGTAGTAGCCGGCATTTTTCTTGCCTTTCAGAAACTGGAGCTCTCTTCTCTTTTAGGATATTTACAGAAGATGAGATAATAAATGCATTATTTGCTATAAATGTAAAGAAATCCATGGGGGAGGATGAATTATACCCTAGTATTTTACGACTTGCTGCTCCACTGATTGTAAATCCGGTAGCAAATATTTTTAATTTATCACTTATTACTGGGACTATTCCCAAGGTATGGAAATCTGCACATGTTCTGCCACTGTTCAAAGGGGGTGATGGTAAGTGAGGTAAATAATTATCGACCAATCTCCAAACTGTCTTGTTTAGCTAAAGTGCTGGAGTCATTGGTAAATCAGCAACTGCGCACTTTCTTATCCATAAATGACATTCTAAACCCGTTTCAATCTGGTTTTAGACCCGGCCATAGTACCATCTCAGCAGCCACCCTAGTTATAAACAACATTATAAATACAATTGATGAAAGTCAAAAATGTGCAGCCCTATTCATTGACCTAGCAAAGGCACAATCTTATTAGACAGATTATCCTCCATTGGTCTAGATCAGGGGTGTCAAACTCCAGTCCTGGAGGGCCGCAGGTCTACAGGTATTTGTGGTTTCCTTTCAATCAGCAGATTAGCAGACAAGCTTTTTTATACTTGCAGGATGCTTTTGACACTATGCAAAGGGCACTGGCCAGTCTTAAATTTGTCCTGAATGCCAGTAAAACTAAGTTTATGATCTTTTCTATACAGAACATTGACCCCACTGATGCACAATTGTCTACTTTGAACAATGTTGAGATTGAACCTGTCCATAAATACAAGTATTTAGGTATCTGGTTAGACTATGATTTGTCCTTTAGGTCACATGTTACAAATTTGGCAAACAAGCTTAAGCCCAAAATTGTTCTTGTCTCTCTATGGGCAACAGAAAAAGAATTGTGCAGGCGACAATATTGTCAGTTATCGACTATGGTAATACACTTTATATGCATGCCTCAGCCTCTGTTTTGAAGCCATTGAATGCCGTTTATCATAGTGCTCTGCAATTTATTACAGGTGCTGGGTTCCGAACTCATCATTGTACCCTGTATCATACTGTTGGTTGGTTCTCTCTAGATCTACGGAGGAAGCTGCATCATATATTATTTATTTACAAAGCTTTACTTGCTAAGCTCCCTCTGTATGTATCCAGTCTTTTATCAATTAACTATGCCACTAGATCTCAGGATTGTATCACCCTAAAAACACCCAGATATAAGACTGAATGGGGCAAAACTGCTTTTAGTGTTTAAGCACCCCTTATATGGAATTAATTCCAAGATGCAACTAAATTATCTTCTCTGGTGTCTTATAAGATTTTTAAAGAGCTAGTGGTTGAAATATGGGAAAAAAGAGCATTTGTAATTGTTCTTGAAATGTTTGTATGTATGTTATGTATGTAAGTTTTATGTGTTATACTTTGCTTTTTAACTTTGTTTATGCTTTTTAACTTTGTATTGCTGCAGGGGCCCCCTGGAAAAGAGGTTTCGGTCTCAGTGGGTCCCCCCTGCTAAAATAAAGGTTAATAAATAAAAAAATAATTAAAAAAAGTATTGTAAGACGTCCCGCCCTTAAGCGGCCATACTCGTGTGTTGTTGTTGTGCTGAAGGAAAACATAACCAAAGCTGCACCTCATTTTTAAAGCATCATATTTATGGGCCAAAATGTTTATTTACTTACAGAAAAGTATACTCCTGAATATACTCAGTGAAACCCCAGAAATAAGTATATCATTCAGGGATATTAAGTACACTACATTTAGAGAAAATTTCACCCACTTAACAACTTTCTCATCCAGTGTACTCAACAAGCATACTCAATAGTATGGAAGGGCACTGATTTGGACACAGCCATGATGATATCCACTGACGTAACTTCCATATATTGAGTGTATGCAGCCTATACATAAAGTGTTTTATAAACTAGATGAGCATGACATTTTTGCAGTTCAAACATTCAGCATTAGTAGCTTCCTTTAAGAGGACGCCTATGACAAACGTCAGTGCATATGTTAAACTGAGTGGTGTGCAAGCTACTTTTTTTTTAGCTAACAATAAATATAATATTATATAATAATAAATATGGATAAATATAATTGCTTAGCATAAAACAGATGTCAAAGGACCTGCAATCAAACTGTAAACAGCAGTGCTTTCCACAGATTTAAAACCTCCTTTTTTCCACTCTTCGTTAACATAAATTAAAATAAATATGCAATATAAGTTGTAAATGGACCATTCATTTGATTTATTAAAATAGGATGTTTATGTACAACAGGTTTGGTAAAAAGGAGGAGAAATGACATTTGAGGAGAAAAGATATGTTTATACTGAGTTAATTTTAGAAAATGTACAGGTTTTATGCTGTTCTATGCTGGTAGGAATTTTCCTAGCTGCATATAACATTTGAATTGACAAACAGAAGAAGAAACATCATTTACAATTGAGCAAGGGGGGATTAATAAATACAGATTTCTATTAAAATACAAATATTACAAATAATAATACTAATTATTTATTATTATTATGCATGCTGTGCTTTTCATACACCAAAAGCACTGCATGCAAACAATTGTTAAACTCAAACATAGCCTATACTGTACTCATTTCCTAGCACATGTGAATTGCAAATTATTTCTATAAATAATTGCCATTTTACACTTTTATGTGCGCTACGATAGGCAATACTGTTTGTTGTAACCTGGCCTCATTTTGATATCAATACTTTTAACAGCAGACCGAGTTTTTGCAAGTTTTAATTAATGACTTAGACACTGCTTTTTAGGCTATGCGTGAGTAACTTGGCATTTGTGTACATTGGAAATGCTTTTTTTTGATCAGAGTAGTACCAGACTGAGACTGGGATGCAAAGATAATAGCACAGAAATCCAAAGGACATGGGTATTGACTCTTATGAAACTTTTGGGCACTCAATCAAACTTGCAGACCTCAAAGAAAGAATTTAATCAGGAAACAGCATGGTTTTTCCTTATTCCTTTGGAGAAAATCTTCAAAGTTCATATGAAAATAATTAAATCTCTGATTAAAGTAACAAATGACCAAGTGTGCATTTTAACAGCCAATCTAAAGGGATGCATGTGAACTCAATTTATGCAAAGCAATTAAACTTGGAACTTTCATGTAGTGACCCTCAAGGAATAGCTCTTCACCTTGGCCCTCAAAGTATGACGTGTATGAAAATCTAAATCTAACATCTCAGGAGATCGACTTTGTAAATAGTTTAGGGCATGTTGCACAAACACTGAGATCTGTCTGAGATGACTGCAGTTGAGGTGGAGCACTTCACTATGAGGACCTCAGTATAGTGGAACCACATTGAGGATGCTCATTTCCATGACTGTTTTAAACCTTATCTGCATCACTTGTGGAAAAACAAGATATTTTTTTAAAAGACACTCTTATTCAGAGAAACTTGCACACTGACCTTCTGACAGAGGAGCAGACCAGGATAGGAAGGAATCACATAGAATGCTATAAGTAGCATGTGACCCTACTTTAACAATATAGTTGCCTCATGTACTCCCGCAATGCACTTCCACAGGTAATGCCATTGTTGTAGGACTTCGCTATCTGCTTTAAATATTACTTTTAATTACTAATTACTGTAACTAGTGCCAGGATGGGCTGCCTCAGCCAAAATACACATTACAATTGAATACACTCAGCCACGTCACTAGTCACGCCCAAAAACAGTCCAAACAAACACTTTGATACTTGAAATAACTGTTTCAAACACCACAAATGTTAGATTAAAAAACAGACACTTAGGGCCTTCAGCAATGATAAATGATGCTCAAAATATGTTTTCACATTCACCAAGACAGATGTTACAATTGAATTGTACATTCAGTATGTTTTATTCAATTTCAGAAAATATTACAAAATTATATTATTTGTGCTATTAAGAGTAACAAATAGACATATTGAATCTGACAAATATAGTATTGTGGCTGCTACCTCTGGGACATACATATATAATTCACCTCCTGCGGTCAACGTAGATTGACATTCACCTCAGTTTGGTGATTTCCCGCACTCCTTCAGTATATTGTATCTAGGCCTGTGTATCCAAAATGTGAAATGATATTCTGGGATGGTACTGTAGAACCCACACAGCTGAACCAATGTGTTGCGGGCTGGTGGGGGAAGGACCCAAACGCAGGCAGGAGTACAAAAAAACCGAAGTTTAATTAAGGGTAAAACAGGCCGGGTCAAAAACCGGGGAGACAGGGCAACAGGGCAACGGTACAAAGACAGGAGTCCAAAGAGTGGTCACAGAACAGGAAGGGGTCAGAACCGGGAAGGCACAGCAATGGCACAAAAACAGAATCCAAAAACAGGGTCGCGAGAACACAGGCAGGGGTCAAAACCGAGGAGGCATAAGAGGAACAAAAAGAAAACAAAGCAAAGAATAGCCAACGAAAAATAAACAACGGGAAGGACGAGGGATAACAAAAACTCAGAAACAGATACTAAGGACTAAAACAGATAACTCGGGCAGCTACTCGGAAACCAGAAAGAACCACAGTAACAAACTTTTTAATGAGGAACTCACAAAGACAGACTGAAATAACAAGGTTATATACACAGAGGGAGACAGACATAATGGGAAACTGGTGTGCAGAAGCGGGGAGGGGAGATTGCTCACAGGTGAGCACGATGAAACGATAAGGGAAGCTGATAATACAATAACGAGGGAGAACGTAAGACACGAACTGGACAGGAACTAAATACATAGAGACAACATGACATGGACTCCAATAAGACAAGTGCATACAAGGAATAGGAAAGCGGAAACGAGAGTCAGCTGTAGTTAATAGAGGAACCAAAGAAAGATAATTAGTGATAGAACAGGCAGAAAGAGAGACAGCTGCAGCGAGGAAAGAAGATGAAATTAGTAAGTTAGTAGATTAGTAGAAAACCCTGATTCTATGGCGTTAGAAGATTAATAGATTAGTATATATACACAAGTTAGTCATTAGTAGATTAGTAGACCCTAATTCTAAGATGTTAGTAGTTGTTAGTTAATTAGTATTATTTACAATGAAGTAATTAGTAATGAAGGAAGCGCATGACAGAGGAAATACAGAGAAAAACCGAAATCACCAAAGGCTCCCGAACAGTGTGACGACGACAGGGAGTGACAGGAATACAAAACATGGAACAGTGAAAGCACAAAATAATCATAATAAATAAATATGGTAAAAATGAGAAACATAAATGAAACAAACTAAAACAGAATGCAGAAACCTAACACAATGAGGGTTGTAGCTGGAAGGGAAGGTGCAGGCGTGTTTTTCCTCGGCTGATGTGACGCAAACAAGAGATGTTATTTATTTATCCTCCGTTCATATGAACAGAGCACAATTACATTTAAGAATATACTGGGTCCGTCGCCACGAGTCAGATATGAATTGCGCTGCTCCATATCCCACTTAAGACTGGCCTGAAACGGATCAGTAAGATACTTGTTATTCTCCGTTCGCAAACGGGGCCATGTTGTCATCAAGGATATATCCGATCTGTCGTCAAAATGTCAATATTCTAATGGGAGCATCAGAACATTCACAAAGGAGCTGAACAACACAATCAATATGAATCAAATATATTGTGTGACTTTGACCTTTGACTTTGTTGTGTTTCAGGTAGTAAGCTGCTTGTTTGTTTATGGCTACTTTGCTGTGTTGTAGTCTGTCCCTGGTGTAAGCTAGCTAGTCTACTTGTGTTTTGTGGAGTAGTTACTTTTGTCTGTGTTCGTGTGATACCAGAAGTATGTGTAAATGCTGAGATGTCATGACAATTGAGAGGAGGTCCGGAGATGGGGCATTTGAGGCATGTTGGCTGGGGTTTTGTCTTGTGGAGACGTTAGTATTGTTCTCAATTCGGGAAGGTTGATAACAGTGGTTCCAACACTTCTCAGCACAAAACCGCCGGCCGTTCTGTCTCTCGTCTGAGTTTCTTTGGATTCCCGATCTTGTGTTTGTCTTGTTTCTTGTTTGCCCATACATTAACCAGCACCCTTTTCCCCTTGTTTCATGTATGTTTATTTTCATATTTTAATAAACTACTTTTGTAATAGTCTCGAAAGGTCGCAATGATCACAGAAAGTAAGCTTAGCAGTTATTATTGTTTTACTCTCGTAGTTATCTGACTCCAAATGAAACTAGAATTTAGAATTTGGTTTTAGTCATGCGTGGAGCTCAGAGTGGTTACACTCGACTCTTCCTTGGGTACCACCATTACTCAATATATGCTCCTGGGATTAGCACTATTGCTGAATCTCAGTTCGTTGTAGAACACAGAGGTTTGGGTCTAGCCAACACAATACATGCATTATTGTTTACATAGATAGTTGTGAGCCCAGGTCAGCGTGCATTCAGAGGGCTCCTTAAGGTGAATTTGACAAGAACCGACGTAGAGGGTCCAGGGGTTCTCTTCACATCGAATCACCAGAACCATGCACCACCATTCCCGTTTTGCTGGCAGAACTTGGCTGCCTTTCCCAATTTGGGGATGCCACAAAAGACTTGCTGTACCAGGCCACTGATCAGTTGGTCCTTGGTCAGAATTGTCCCCCTGAGTATTCAGTCGTAATTTAGGCTGAAAAGGGTATAAGATGGATTAGAGTCATGGAGACCACGCAAGTTAAAAATAAGAAGAATTTAATAACAGGCAGGTAGGTCATTAGCTTAGAATTAGCAGTCAATTACAGAATACAGAGATTTAAAAAAGGAAATACAGAGTAAATATCTTACCCAGCCTGCTTCAGCTACACACAGACACAGAATATGCACGGTGTGGTAAGTCGGTTACAATCTTCCCCGATAGGCTTGTCTCCCTTCCTTTTATGCCAAATCACGCGTTTGAACCAGGCGGCAGTGCCATAAATTAACCTGGAGGGGTGGTCAAATCTGGAATTTAGACCCCCACCTTTGGGGGATGTTGAGTAGGGAGAGGGGAAAAGGAGATGATTACCAGAGAGGACATTCCACTGTTATAGTTTTTCCCTGAGTTACTGAAACTATGCTTTATTAAACTTCATTTGGTATGAAATGTATTTCATTCAATTCCTTGATTTTACCTGAATACACACATATCAAACATGTTACGGTGATGTAATATTATGGTGCAGTTGTCATGAAAATTCCCTCCTGATGAACCATTTTACATGAAATTCCTGTTACTACTACATAAGACATAATGTAACAATATAATGATCACATGTGCAATGTTTGTAAGTTTGTACAGGGTCTGTTGACTATTTCAACAAAAGTTTTAGAGCCTTGTTCCAGGAGAGAAGTAAAGGGTGTAATGACAGAGGTGCCCACATGAGGGCACTGTGGTATTGTCCGGAGTCTTTCCCATAGGAAATGACCAGGTGTAGGGTAACGGGAGAGGTCATAGATGTTATGGGAGGACATTCCTTTCCCATAGTTTGGCCAGGGGCTTGATGACCTTTCCGCCCTTAATGCCCCTAGAACACACGTACACAACCATGACAAACAGTCCAATTTCCCCTTATCTCAGTCTTTCCCAGATGGGGACATTCTTGGGAGAAAATGGCCTGAAAGCCCAAAGGAAGTCCGAGTAGCCTATTGTTTTATTACAAGGCCCTCTGGTCCTTTGACATGCATGACGAGCCCCAGTTCTCATGTTCTTTCAAATGGCAGCCTTTCCTGAGTTCCACTTTGACTCCCCCCTACAGTATGATGGCTATTCTTACATGGGAAACATGCTGCTCCCAGGCTAATGGGTTAGTGGCTAAATGACTGGACACAAAGAGTGAGCCAGAGATCAAAACCGTTTAAGACAGTATTTGCACAGCCAAACAGAAAATAGAGAGAAGATCGGAGGAATTCTCTTCAAACAGCACAGATTTAGTTGATCCCTCTGAATAAATGATAATAAAATTTATCTGTGGTTCATAAACTTCTTATCTTTAGGCGATGCCTTATGGCTCATGTATCCTCATCCTTGTGGTGCTTCTGACAGGGGATAAGATTGTGTGCCTGTCAAAGGCTTATGCATGCTGTTGACAAGTAAGTATGTCCTGGGAATAAATTAAACAAAGAAAATGCTATTTAGTTGATGCCTGCATGATCTGCCATTTTATTTCCATTGCCAAGCCCTTATCTTTCACTCATCTTTCATTAAAATGTAAATTCTTCCATATTTTACCCTGACCCATTTTCATTTCATTGGTTGTAATATTTGATTGTCATATTTTGTGAGAACTGAAGTAAGTTAAATTAAAGACTGAAATAGTGTTTCCGAAGAGATCAGCTGACAAATGCAAGAGAATTAAAATTCCATTGAAATAATGGAAATATTCTTTTTTCACTTGTGAAAAGCACTGAATGGAGACCTCAAGCAATGTTATTGATTGCAAGACATTTCCTCAGGTACATTTAGGCTTTTAATAAGTGTTCCCCTCTGGCCATGCCAGAGTAGAATTTTGAATGAGACTTACATTTAAGGTCAAGCCCCAACCACACTGAAAACTTTTTGCTTCCAAACCCAACTCAACCTGACCGAAATAACATTTTATATTGATCATTAGTCATAACATTACATACCACTTTACTCCAAATGTTATAGACAATAAGACAATAATCTTATTGTATACAGAAGATAATCTACAGTTCTAATAAGTCAATTACTTTTCATTATCATGCATTTGTTAGCCTACATTTATTGTGAAAGCATTGTTGGCATTTATTGAGTGTTATAAACTATAATAAACACAATGTTCAATTGCATAACCTAAATAGAACATTTGTACATTTAACTGTATCTTTATAAAGCATCAAGTTGTATTCTTGCACATTGCAATTGGATAGAGCAGTATGAATGATTCATAATACACTACTCACAAAAAGTTAGGGATATTCGGCTTTCGGGTGAAATTTCAGGATGAACCTAAAATGCACTATAACCTTTACAGGTGAAATTAATTTGACCTTCTCTAAACTTTTGAATGCTGCACATGTCCAACTATTCAATGTTTCAGTACTTTTTTCACAACTTGCTGTTCTCTAACAAGGAGCTGAACGGCAAAATTCACAACAGGTGTTTGATCCATGAATCGACCAATAAATTTCCTGGTTCAATTAGAATTGGTATTTAAACAGTCCTCTTCATCATGCTGTTCACATTTTGACATCATGAGACCAAGACGACACCTAACAATTGATCAACAGTACCTCGCCATTGCGAGGCTTCAAACAGGATGTTCTCAGAGGGAAGTGGCCACTGAGCTTAGAGTGTCACAGAGTGTCATCAGCAGGTTGCAACAGAGATACAGAGAGACTGGAAGAGTCACAGAAAGGCATAGAAGTGGACGTCCTTTGGCCACATCCCACACTGATGACCGCTTCATTGTGAACAGTGCCCTGCGGAACCGGATGATGAATGCCACTCAACTCCAGGCACATTTAAGGGAGGTGAGAGGCACCCAAGTGTCACGTCAGACCATTCGAAACCGTTTACATCAGCGTGGTCTGCGTGCTAGACGACCTGCAAGGGTACCTGACCACACCACCAGGCACAGGCGTCATCGTCTTGCATGGGCCAGGGAGCATTTACGCTGGACGAGGGACCAGTGGGCCTCAGTGCTGTTCTCTGATGAAAGTCGATTCACGTTGAGCAGAAATGATGGCCGCCAACGATGTTGGAGACGTCAAGGAGAGCGCTATGCATCAGCCACTGTTGTCACCAGACGACCCTTTGGTGGTGGCGGTGTTACAGTGTGGGCAGGTGTGTCTAGTCAATACAGAACTGCCCTACACTTTGTGAATGGTACAGTGACAAGCCCATACTACCTGAATAACATCATTAATCCAGTCATTGTGCCCCTGCATGAACAACACAGGCCTAATTTCATCTTCATGGACGACAATGCTCCAGCTCATCGAGGTCGCATCATTAGGGAAAGGCTGCTGGAGACTGGGGTACCTCAAATGGAGTGGCCTGCACTTTCTCCAGACCTGAATCCCATAGAAAACCTATGGGATCAGCTGACTCACCGTGTAGAGGCTCGTAACTCTGTACCCCAGAACCTCAATGACCTGAGGGCCGCCCTTCAAGAAGAGTGGGATGCCAAGCCTCAGCAGACAATAAGTCGACTTGTGAACAGCATGAGACGTCGTTGTCAAGCTGTAATTGATGCTCAAGGGCACATGACAAGTTATTGAGACATTGACATTTTTGTTGTGGTATACCCACCACTGTTGTTGGCTTTTGTTTCAATAAATTGTTTGAGATGAGGAAATCACCATTGCATGCTTCTACTTAAATGCCCTACTTTCATGATACGTATAATATCACTGTAGCGTGAACTTACATTTTCCATAAATTTCACCCGAAAGCCAAATATCCCTAACTTTTTGTGAGTAGTGTATATTTTCAATACCATGTCATGATGTTGTTGTCATGGACAACAGACTATATTCCTGAATGCATATTTTGTTCATCATAATACTGGTGCAAATCCTAGCTCGCTACTTATTGGTTGGCTAGCTCTACCAATCACACACATAAACAAACCTGAACACATCTGGTTACTTCCTGGTAGCCCAGCTAACTACACAATACATTAATTAGCCTACAACCACACACAACACTATGGGGTCGATTTAAAAATGGTTTGCGTGTACAAAAACATTGTTATCACCGCAAAAAATCATCCGAAGTGATCCCTTTTGATACCTCAGACCCTTGATGACTTACAGCCATTTTGCCAACCATGCATTCCATACTGTTCCAGCATAATTTACAGCTAAATATAGTCCCACCCCCAAATTCCCATAGAGATCCATTCAAATGCCACAAGCGTTGCCCCACCTATGTTTGAGCCTGTTTTTTTTTTGTTTTTTTTTGGATTTGTTCTTTGTCTTCTTATTTAATGTACACTGAGGGGTCAATTTACGTGCACAAAAACATGTGTAAAACTGTTACCACCCGCAAAAAAATAGTCTGCGGTGATCAACTAACAAGGTGTAAAGAGGATTGCGTGTGCTAAAATGGAAAGATACGTTGATTTCTCATTTTTGCGCATTAGTCTGAATGACTATGCAAAGTTGGGTGTCCCTATGTTATTTTGCAAAATAGTGGGAGATGGTCATGTAAATAGATTACTTGTAAGCACATGTAAAATGATTTACTAAGCCTGAAAGGAAGTTTGGGAAAGGTATTTGCGGGTGCATTTTAGTACAAATGGAAAGCAGTAATTGTAGCAAGACAACGTTCTGAATGATTGCAAAACAATGAGCGCTAATTAACTGGCCCATTCTAGCTAATGCTCAAAATAAGATAATTTGTGGATAGCCTATAGGCTACATCATGAACAGTAATAATATATTTTTTTACAGAATACAACTAGTATTTTAATCAAACAAGCAATACAACGTCTATTATAACAAACAGTGAATAACAAGCAAATCAAAACTTTATAATAAAATAAAACCAATGATCAAATGGAAATGTGATTTTATGTGAAACTTATGGCATGAGTAGGCTTAGTGCTAGTAAGCATAGTTATGATAATTTCAGTCCTGACAAACATCTGTAACTCCCAGCAGAAACTAAGAGACATCCAGTGAAACAGTTTGTAATAAACCGCCAGCTCGTTCAGTGTAGCCATCCCATACACTAAAAAAAATATCAGAAAAACGGCAACATTGTTGGCAGTCTTTTCAACGATTTCTTACAGCATAACCATTCCAAATACGCAAAATCTCTCATTTAAATATAGCTGTTTGTGGCTGAAGGAATTTACATAATTGTCAGGACTCTGATTTTTGCCTGTTAGTTTATTTTATTTAAGTTTCTGATTTTACCTTGTTTATTTATTCTGATTATTTTGTGGTTTCACTGTTCCATGTTTGTATTACTGTCACTCCCTGTCGTCGTCACACTATTCGGGACCCTTTGGTGATTTCGGGTTTCGCTGTATTTCCTCTCTCGTTTACTTCCTTCTTTACTAATTACCCTTGTTTATAATACTAATCTACTAATCACTACTAACTGCTTAGAATTAGGTTTCTTACTAATGCACTAACGACTAACTTGTAAATAATACTAATCAACTAATTTACTAACGTCAGGGAATTAGAGTTTCTACTAACCTACTAATTTACTAATGCAATCTCAGTTTCCATCAGCACCTGTCTTTCGTTTCTTCTGTCCTATCTCTGAATATCTTTCTGTGATTCCCTACTCGCTTCACCTGCATCTGATTTCCGCATTCCTCTATCTCGTTGTGTGCATGGGTCTTCTTCAACCCAGGTCATGTATAGTCTATATGTTATGTGCCAGTCTGGTCCGCGTCTTATGTGTTCCCTCGTAATTGTATTATCAGCTTCCCTTATCGTTTCATTGTGCTCACCTGTGAGCAATCTCCCCTCCCCGCCTCTGCACACCTGTTTCTCATTTTGTCTGTCTTCCTCAGTAACCCTGTGATTTAAGTCTTTTCTTTGCGAGTTTGTCACTGTTGCTTTGCCTCTGTGTTGCTACAAGCCTCTCTTTCTCTCTTTCTCTCCAAGTACCTGTTGTTTCCAGAGTCGTCTGTTCTGTTTTCGTTATCCCTAGTCCTTCTCCTGTCTTTAGTTTATTTTTGTATTCTGTCTGTTTTGTTTTTTTTGTTTCTTTACGCTTCCCTGATTTTAGACTTCTACCTGTGTTCTCGTGACCCAGATTTTTTGGATTCTGTCTATGTACTGTTGCTGTGCCTTCCCAGATCTTGACCCTGCCTGTTTTACTTTGGATTGCTGTTTTGCCCCTTTTAATAAACTTTGGTTTATTCAGTCCTGTCCGCGTTTGGGTCCTTACCCCACAAACCCTGACATAATGACTCTTAGTTGATCACCCGCAAAGTGTGAAGTGCTAACACGCAAATACTTTGGCTGCGCACCAGCAAAATAACATCCCTTATTTGGGATCTTAGACCTTTAGCATGTTGAAAACATTTTTGCACATGCAAAACTATTAACCCAACCAATGATTGGTGCAAAACAAATACCATGACCAAAAAGGTTATGCTAAAAGGTTTTGCACACGCTAAAGGCCTTTGTAAATCAGGCCCTATGTGAGTATGCATTATGTCACAATCTTGGATAGACCTGATCTTACGATCACAGACCTAAGAATTCAACTCAATATTTAAACAAATATTTAGAATACATTCATGAGCACTTACATAATACTTGTGTTTATAAATGTTTTTAATAGTTCTAAAATGTCATGTTACCAATGCACTTTGTATGCATTAACTATTCATAATGATTTAAATACAATACTGAAGTTTTTCTCTACTGAGTATTGATGGTATGCTGTGGTTACTTTGTAAATGGACCACTACAAGTGCTAATACTGAGCATTATGTAAGCTACAGAATACCACATTCTGCCGCATAACTGAAATGTGGGTGCATAAAAGTCAAGCTAATGGGCCAATGCCCAATTTGTTAAGCATTTCAAAGAGAAAAATATAGAAACTAGAGGCATGGCACACACATACTTGCCAGCATGTCTTCCCGGTCACATCTCCTGTCTGGTCTGACCCCAGTGGTGTATTGAGCTTTCCAGTGTAGTCAAGACAGCAGAAGCCCTACCTCTTCAGACTACACCATGGTTACCATGATCCTCTTTTGCTACCCTCTTTCCTTCTAGTTGGATTTATTTAGTTATAGCTGTAGCTTTGTGGTGCCATTTAATTTTTCTTTTCTGTTATGCAACCAGCCATTGATTATAAATTGGTTCCGGTATGAAAGACCCAGTATGGGTGGACAATTGCACAAGGTAAATAACAAAACATATTTATTTTATTTCATTTTTTTAAAGTCATTCAGAGAATTATCAATACATGGAACCATTTGCCAGGTCATGAGGTAGAGGGAGATATTCTCTAGGTATTCTAATCTAGGCTTGACTCAGTTCAGGTCCATAGGAAAATGACCAGCTAAAATCAGCTAAATGTCCTGTTCTCATCATTATCTTCTCATGTTCTAAATATAGACTGTATATAAATAGCTATGTGCACATGAAAGACATGAGCTTGAATCTCTCCCACTTCAGCTAAATATGTAGATCAATGGTTTCATTTGTAAATCGCTGCTGATGCCATCTGCCATTTTGTTTGCAAAGGTCTGCTTATCCAAAACGGATGCATAAATAGCTTCCTGTCAATTGCAGCCACTACTAAGATCTTGTCACACCCCTCCACTCTCCATTTGGCACTTGTATTTTAATTTGATTAATTAAGAGTAAAGTCCCAGCAATCTGCCAGCATCCTCTAGAGCAGTGGTTCTCAACCTTTCTGCTGCCAAGGCCCCCCTGTGTCCAATAAAATATTCCAGGGCCCCCCTACATACGATAAAGGTTTTTCCCCTTCTGTCTTTTTTGCTACAATGATGACAAAAGTGCTTGCTTTCAAAATAACGTTTATTTAAGTGCTTACTGTTGACATTACACTGCTTGTATAAGTAAATCAAATAGCATATTTGACCATTTCTCAAAAATAGAAAAAAATCATTTTTAAAATAAAATTACAGAAAATGATCACTAAAGTGCTATCTGTTGCAGTTGCATTGTTTTCCATAAAAATAGCATATTTGGATAAGTTTGACCATTTCTCAAAAACAGAAGATCATTATTTTAAAAAATAAAGAAAAGTATCACCAAGTTACCATTTCTAAAAATATATAAATAAATACAGAAAATAAGCACTCATTCACTCAGTGGACATTTCTAACTCAATGTGAGGTCTGCTGCTGCTGCTGGCTAATAATACGGTCAATACGTGGGGAGATATTCATACAGTCAAGGAGTGAAAGGGTGTGTCTTGGTGAACTGACTCTGGCCCCCACTGAACTCAGCCCCCTTCCTGCTCTCTCCTCACCTAAACAAACAACAAAATGACAAGCGACGAGAGTGACAGCAGTACTGCAGGGAGTTTTGAGGTGGAGGAGTTTGAAAGGATTCCTTTGTGGTGGAAGACTCTTCCTCGCGAAGATGTTGCTCGGGAAATACAGCCGTATTCATTCGAGTCACTGGCAGCAGCAGCCGCTGTATTAGATGAGCGACGTCTTCGCGATCGAGGGGAAGACCGGGGATGTAAGCGAATGGTAGAGCTAACGTTACCTAGCTAAGTTAGCTTGTTTGTCTGCCTAAAGTAACGTTACTATTAAATACATTCAAATACACAGCAAAACCCAGTCAAACAGTAACGTAGTATATTGAACATGGCTGGTTGTAGCGCCCAGCTCCACTTGGTCCGGAGAGAATTGTTATCATTTATTAGCTAACATTCATAAATGATAGCGATAACTAGCTATCTAGCTAAGTTACCAGTTCTCTGGACCAAACGGGGCTAAACTCACACACAATAGACTGCTTTGCATTACCTAATTTATCGATACATTCCATCTCTTGGCAGATTATGAAAGCTAGCAGAGCCGGTGGCGTTACACCGAGGAACGATACATCTGACTCCTTGGCATAATGCAGGCAAGTTAGCTAAAGTCAACCAAAGTAAGACGTTGCAGATGAATAACTCTATGGCTACGTTCACACTGCACGTAAAAAGTGGGCCAGATCAGATTTTTTCCTCAAATGTGACAGATCAGATTTTTTTATGGAAGTGTGAACAGCGAAAATCACATTGAATCTGACATTTACAATTTTCATTTGGGCCACTTTTGAATGTGGTATTAGATGCCGATACATAACCGATTGTGTCAAAGCGACCGCAGTCTGTCAGATCGGAATTAATGTGACTTTTTACGTCATTTTTGATGCACCTAGCAGGGCATTAGAACGTTAGCGCACGGGCTAGTTAACTACAGGGTAGGTTATCAACAGATTCACATTATATTATCATGTGTTGTCATTTTAGATAAGTGGGAAACGTGCAAAGCAGTGGATTATTTTTGGGCAAACGATACACCATAATAAATCGGAAGTAGGCAACGTTTTTATATAATTCGCGGACAGCTGCGTTACCCGTTTTGTGATTTAAAATAATGTTAGAACTGTCCATATTATTGTCTTGGTTTGTTGCACGGTATTCATTATTCACGGTTTTCTCATGTAGCTGCTTACCGAACGTTATGGTTGTCGGTCCAATCGTGTGTCAATAGTTTAATCTAAGGGTGCGCATGCTAGGCTATACGTTACACATGAAGTTGAACAGATGTGTCGTGTGATACTATATCTTTTTTATATTGTGTATTTTAACACGGCTGGAACGCTGTATTGACCAATCTGCATCCCGGAACTATCCGCATATGAAGTACTAGATAGATAGACTATTTGTTTAGCTAAATAGTTGTTTATATCGCTTTTTTGTCATTAGAGTATTTTTCTATATTTTTAAAGAAACATTCCCAGCCATCTCAAGGCCCCCCTGGCAGCTCTCTGAGGCCCCCTAGTGGGCCGCGGCCCCCCTGTTGAGAACCGCTGCTCTAGAGAATAGAGGACTTATTCAAAGCAAGGCTTTAAACCAAAATTATTTTTCAAACGGTTTGTTCCGAGCAGAACCAGTATCATAACATTTCTGTTATTGCATTCCTTCCCATATGTTCAATGACATCGAAGGAGAACGTGGCTTATTCATCATTATGGAGTGGAAACACTGTGCGCTGTAGGCCTCCTCTCTATGTGTGCTGAATGGGCACAACGTGCACTCACACCATTTTATGCACAGATGATAGACAGGCCAGGCGCTGCTTCTTTTTAATTTTGTAACCATAAAGTTAGTTTACTCTAATTTTGGTGAAATACACACACCAATGAAATGAATATGCATTTACATGTTTCATTTTATGTAGGATATTTATTATGTTATTTATAGGTTTAACTAAAGTTCATATTTCTTTGCACTTTTTAAACCTATGTTATTAAAATAATATATATCAAATAAATATAGGCAGTCAGATAAAATTGAAGTCATCTTAACATTCATAGCCAGAGCCATGGTTTTCACTTGTCCTTCCTAACTGCATTGTTGCGATTAAATTTACAAAAATGTGGAACAGCTGCGTTCTCTAACGGTGACTGGTAGCTACCGGAATATCATGCCTTCAACATTATGTTGAAGTGGAAATTACTTGTGTTGCATTTGACATTTCTTTATGTAATGTGCATCTGAATTGGAAATGACCCGGGTTGCATTTGTTATTTTGTTTTGTTTTTGTCCAGAATGAGAAATGAATTGCTTTATTAAACAATATTCTGGAATCAAATGAAAAAAAACACAATTTGCTTTCAGGCTACCATCTCATCAGTTTTGGCAACCAAACACTAACTGTTGGTAGCACAACCACATTTTAAAGTAAGTATCTACCCTTGCCTAGGCCCGTAAATAATTTATTTTGCTTTCCGCATCGGTCAAATGGCCTTCGTCAGAGCTCAATCATGTTCCCGATGTGCAAAGCAAAATAAAGTCTCGCAAGGGGTTAAAAGTAAAGTCTTCTAAAGGGTTTCCTTAGGAAAAAATACTACAGTAATTTGGGGGTTTGCTTTTGGAAGTTAATAGCATATTAGTGAAATTCACAAGGGATATTCTTATTACATTACAATCATTTGGCAGACGCTTTTATCCAAAGCGACGTACAATAAGTGCATATTGAAGGTCATTGACGCAGGAGTTATATTATATTCGGGAGTCTAGGCTGTAGACTTACTCATGTCTCCTTGTCACTCCTGGCTGAGAATCTAAAAATCGAAATGAATCCATCAAGGATCAACAATAGTGGGGACGTAACCTGGTGAAACTACTAAAATGAAAAAAGCTAACTTAACTGCCTATTAACAATTATAATGATGTGAAAAGGGGTTCATTATTCGATAAGATTTATTTTTTGTATGATCCATTAATTTTTGTGACAAGAGCAGCTTGAGACCATATTTATTATCTGGATAAATTATAGGCCTATAAATGCTCGTACAATAAACAATATGAATAGGCTGTGTAGAATATTAGCCTAACACCTTGGGCATACATCCCGCCGGCGGGATCTTGTTTGCTCAACTGAGACATTCGTTGCTACTGCAGCCGAACTATTATTGGAAATCACAAACTCTGTGTTTTAAATTTATTGGTAGACGGTTCGTGACGATTTCTGCCGAATACGTAGTTTCTAAGTGCCACTATTTCCCTGTAGCAAGTCCATTTATCAAGCAAACCCCACCTAGTCTATACCTACCTATGCGTGACATAGTGGACAATAGCATCTATGTTTGAGTTCATACATATATTTATTCATCATATAAAATTAGAATAACGTCATAGCAACGAGATAAACCCAACAATAGCCTGATCGTATGCCAGAAAAGCCGTGAAAAGCCCTGCTCACTCAAATGCAAAATAAACTGTGAAAGTACTATCTCATTCTACCATGTATTCTACTAGCAATATATGCTACTAAATATGAAATAAATATACAATCCTACCATTGGTTTTACACATCGAGATGTTCCTTTCAAAATTCAGTTGTCATTTATTGTCTGGTACAATCGGTTTGAGAAATATACAACACTTTATACCGCTATTACACTATCTGAAACGTCGCCGCCTAATAGTCCCATGCCCTGTAAGCCTGTCTCATGCATTACAGTTCACTCTGGTTTAATTATCGGCTTTTTTATCCAATAGAATACATTATAACCTTCGCAACGGTATATGCCAAGTCTTTTTGGGTGCTTTGAGCAATTTACTACAGCCCAGCGTAACGGCAGTTTTCGTTTTAACTGTCTAGTATTACGCAAGCGATATACAATACGCATTATGCAGGGGAATTTCCCTTTTGCGATATGTAAGTATTTTTGCGTCTAAAATACCGTTGGTCTCGCTGGCTACATACGTACGTTCGTGTTTCCACTCGAGCACTGTCTTTCCAATATGTTTGATAGCCCTGTTGTTATTTTCGCATTTTGAGTGCATTTCACATACTGTAGTGCAATCGTTAGCTAAATGTATTTTTGTACTAGGCTACCGATGTTCATTGACGATAGATTATTTGGCAGCATTTTACAGATGGTGGAAAACTATTTTATGTTCATGTTATCATACAGAATATAGGCTTTGGCGTATACGAGTCTCTTAGGGCATGACAAGTGCTCATTTCAATTTACTGTTGCGCTGATATGTGGTAGATTAAGGTAAAAATTTCCTTGGAGTTATTATGAATAGGAAAACTTAAAAGATTAAAAGAATACAGAAAAATGCAATCCCAGGACAAAAGTATACATACTGTAGAGTACAGGGACAAGTGATGTTTTATTGAGGTACAAGAGTGAATGATTAGGCAACATATTTAGATGTATGTAACACTGTGATATCAATGTTTTTTATCTTAAGCCACCAGAGGGAGCAAATGTGTATGCGTTATAATGTACAAAACTAATTTTATTCATTTTATGACATGTTTTGCATAGGGGTTTTGGACCCATAGATATCTACCCCCCTATACTGCTGAAAATATATAATTCTCACTTGGAAATTATGCACAAGTGAGTTTTATGAGCCCAAACTGTTGATTTGTAGTTAAATATTTCTTTTTTTATTTTTATTTGCAGCAGTGCACAATTTAGCCATTTGGATAGATTTGGAGACACTAATGGACAACAGGATACACTGCTATATTTTGCATCATAGACCTTTAGTAGTTCTGCATATCATCCTCAGATTTTGCAAAACTTGTGGACATGGAGTTTATGATCCAGGAAATGTATATATATTACCGATTTCACTTATGTAGCTCTCAGCAAAATAAAAAAAACGATTTAAAATTTTTTCCCCCCTAAGTTTCTTTGCATTTGTGGCACTTTATTTTGACTTAAATTATGAAAATAAACAAATCTAAGTTTGTATTGTAAATGGTACACCTGTCTTCTTTCATTTAAGCCATTTACCAAGTTTATGTGATGCTCACACCTGGAGTTATAAAGCCTTAAACAGAACACCACTAAATAGGTGAAATTTGCCATCTGCGCCAAGGGGCTAATGATACAGGTGATATGTGGTGCATGATGGGACAACTCTGAACTCAAGCTTATGTTTTACTTTCTTCATATTTATTACCTTGAATAGCATATGAAAAGGCTTCACATCCAAATCATGTAACATTTAATCATTGTACTAACAAAATGCACCCACACTCCCCATTTTCAAATCCCGGCTAAAAACATTTCTTTTCTCCCAAGCCTACAACCTCCCCTACCCCTAAATGACCCTCCTCCGTTTCTCCTCCCACCCTAACCATCCTCCCCTCTTCTCCTCTCTCTTCTCCTCTCACCCCGTCCACCATGTTATTTTCTGTGAATTTTGTACATGTTTATTTACTGTCCCAGTTGTTTTTTGTTTATTTTGTGTGTTTCCACCAGCCAGTTACTCCACCTTCATCTCATTTGTTACCATCTCTCCTTTTGTCTTGTTGTCTTTTGTGTTTCTGTTCCCCCCCCTCACAAACTCTGTAAGCGACCTTGGGTTCGGAAAGGCGCTATATAAATAAAATGTATTATTATTATTATTATATCCTATTGAGCAGCCTATCAGGCTGCCTTAAGTAGAATAGTAGTATTCATTTTAGTAGTAGTTTTATTGTCATATACATTAAAAAGCAGTCCATTCAATGTAATTAAATGATTGTGCTTTAGCTACCTCTTGGGTAACATATAACGTGACAAATAACACACAATCAACAACATGACACATAACCGACCACAACAATCAACAAGAAACATTCCATACAAATAGCAAGTAACATACGATTTCAAAATAAAGCCCAACTTTGACCTGCTAAAGACTTAATCAATCCACATGAATAATTAGCAATTCATGTTTGGACTATAGCTAGCTGGCTAGCACATTAGATAACGCCTAAATAAATAGCAATTCAGCATGGGGCACCAAGGTGAAGATGCTCATCATGAACCATGCAGTAATGTTTAGTGTTTTTGGAATTAAAATAATAATGTTAATGTTATTAACCGGTAACAGAGATTTCAAATTAATGTTTCTGTTATATAAATGTGCTAACGTTTTTGTTTCCGTTTCTGTTCCTAGTAAAATATTGTTCATTTCCAGTTTTTGTTTACGTTCCTTGAACTGGTTCGAAGCCTTGATTCAAGGTAATGGCATGAAATGTTCCCTCATTATTAACTTGCAATCCCAATTTTTTAGGAAAATTGTAATTGCAGTGGAAACCCTGTGGAATAAAGGACTAAACTAGGGAGACAAAAAGAAATTAGGTAATCATTTTAGAGAAAACTAGAAATTCTGCTGCTGTTACATGTGGTTCAAAAGAATTGCTAAACACACATCCTCTACAAGTTCTTATGAGGGCAGCACTCTGGAGAAAATCAGAACCTTCCTTTAAGTGACTGCAGTAGCTTGAAGACTGGGGACTCGGATATAGCGCACTGATCAAATCCGGTGATTTTCACCAGATATGAAACAACATTACTTCCACATTGTCAGTTCGCAAGGTGTTATTTTCTGCATTTGTAAGGCAGGGTGTGCAGATTGGTACATTGAAGGTGGCTACAGGGTTGGATACAATTCAGTAAATTCAAGAGTAGGCCTAGTAGGCCTACATTTAAAAATGTTTGGCATAAGGACTGCACCCAAAACGTTGTCAAAATTCACATTAATAATTTATACCGCAGCGTCCATAATTCTCGACCCGGAAAGATACAGAAAAAGACATGGAAAAAACAATTGATCCTTGCAGGAGAAAAGAATATCCCCTCAAATTACTGAGATGCCGATTCACACGGGACTAATATTATCAGATTACATTACATTACAATCATTTGGCAGACGCTTTTATCCAAAGCGACGTACAATAAGTGCATATTGAAGGTCATTGACGCGACTACAAAGCAAATCCGACAAAAGCATAGCTTTCTCACAGCGTAGGAGCTATCGCTAGTAATAAACATGAGAAGTACACAGTCAGCTATACATTCTGAACTATAGAATAACCAAAAAACACAAGTTAAATAGAAAACAGGAAGCGAATACTATAGAATGGCCCTATATAGGTATAATTTAGTCGAAGGTGGAGTCTGAAAAAGTGCGTTTTCAGACCACGCCGAAAAACAGACAGTGTTTCAGCTGAGCGCAGCAGAGTGGAGAGTTCATTCCACCACTGGGGAGCTAGGGTGGAAAAGCTCCGCAGTCGGGACGAGTGGGAGCCTTTAACACGGAGGGAGGGAAGTGCAAGTCGCCCTGCAGCAGCAGAGCGAAGTGGTCGAGCAGGAGCGTAGTGCTGGATTAAGTCCTGTAGGTAGGAGGGGCCTGACCTTTTGGCTGCAGTGTAAGCCAGGGTCAGAACTTTGAACCTGATCCTGGCCACGACCGGCAGCCAGTGGAGTGACCTCAGCAGGGGGGTGACGTGCGAAAACTTTGGGAGGTTGAACACAAGCCGAGCAGCCGCATTCTGGACCAGTTGTAGGGGCAGAATGGCGCAGGCTGGTAGGCTTGCGAGAAGGGAGTTGCAGTAGTCCAGACGTGAGGTGACCATGGTCTGGACAAGAAGCTGGACGGAATAAGTGGTCAGGTACGGCTGAATTCTCCTGATGTTGTACAGGAGGAACCTGCAGGACCGTGCCGTTGCCCTGATGTGTTCTTTGAAGTCCAGCTGATCGTCCAGGACCACCCCCAGGTTCCTTGCAGAGCGGGAGGCTGCCACCACGGTTCCGTCGACGGTGATGGACAGGTCTAGGAGCGGGGAGGTCTTGTATGGCATGAAGAGCAGCTCGGTCTTGTCGAGGTTGAGCTTCAGGTGATGGCTAGACATCCACTCAGAGATGTCAGCCAGGCAAGCAGATATCCTTTCCTTTACCTGTGGGGTAGAGGGAGGGAAAGAGAGGAAGAGTTGAGTGTCATCAGCATAACTATGGTAAGAGAAGCCATGTGAATTAATGACCAAACCAAGAGACTTAGTATAAATGGATAACAGCAGAGGACCCAGTACAGATCCCTGCGGGACTCCTGTAAGAAGTGGATGAGGTTCAGAGACAGAGTCCTTCCAGGAGACTTAGTAGGATCTATCAGTGAGATAGGATGTAAACCAAGAGAGGGCAGTTCCAGAGATGCCCATCTCAGCCAGTGTGGAGATCAGGAGTTTGTGGTTGACCATGTCAAACGCTGCAGACAGGTCAAGGAGAATCAAGACAGAGGAGAGGGAGGAGGCTCTGGCAGTGGCAAGTGCCTCAGTCACAGCCAGGAGCGCAGTTTCAGTGGAATGCCCAGTTCTGAAGCCGGACTGATGAGGGTCGAGCAGGTTGTTCTGGTGGAGAAAAACTGACAGTTGGTTAAGCGAAGCTCATTCAAGAGCTTTGGACAGGAAGGGCAGGAGAGACACAGGACGATAGTTTCTAACATCAGAGGGGTCTAAGCTAGGTTTTTTAAGGAGTGGGGTAACACGGGCAATTTTGAAAACAATGAAAACAGATGACATGTTTTGCAAAATATGGTAGGTATTCTAATTCGCGGTGGAATTTTTACTTTACAAATTACAGACATGGTAGATTCGCACGGGATTAAGATCACAGACGAACTTTGACAATTATTAGAAATCACACGAGGTCCCCAGGTAGGCTAATACTAGTCCAGTGTGAATAGGGCATTAGGCTTTATCAATGAAGCATAGGATAAAAACAAAACATCTCTTCTCATTAATGTTATACTCATCGTCAGTGCGTCTCGTTGTGCTGGGACGTAGCCTGTTAGCCACTTCCTGGACGGACATTTTAAACAAATTAGCTAATATTTCAATACAGCCAATAGTTCTATAGCCTACAGATTTTTTTTGACGTCAAAGCACAAAAAGACTGGATTGTGATGATTAGCTAAAGCCGTTAATTATCTTATGTGAACAAGTAATTCGCTATCTTGTAAAGAACAGCATCAAGGGCATGGTTACCAGAATTTTGGCGAATCGGAGTGGAGTGAGTAGTAATGATGTGCCAAGGTCAATATTAAATTAAGTTAAATTGAATTTACATGATCATATGAAACGCAGACCTGCCAACCTTGGGAAAATATTTTGAGTACCACAATAGTGTAACGCTCACACGCTTTCGCACCACTTCGCTTTGCACACGGTCACACCTAATATTTCATTATATGATGTGTGCTTAAACTGATAATCATAAGTGAATTGCATTCAATTATTTAATTATTAAATTAAAATGGAAATCATGTACAGTATCAGTCAAAGGTTTGAGTACACCTGCATAAAACCATTTTTTATATGTTTTATTTTGTATATTGTAACATATGTTTTCATTGTCAAGTATTTACAGAAACTTGTGTTGCGATGTAAAACATTGTCAATTATGAATAAAACCAAGTTTCTGGGCATGATTTCCATTTTTATTTAATAATTAAATAATTGAATGCAATTCACTCATGATTATCAGCTTATATAAGCACACATATCATATAATTTAAAAAATGGTATTCAACTGACAAACTATCTAGGAATGTATGTTGGTTTTAGCTAAATTATTACCTGAAGCTCCTTGGTGGCTGATGTCAACATCATAATTGCACAATGTGCAAAATGCATGGTGAGGCATTTTTGAGGGGCGGAGACACGGCCATTGCTCCTGATATTTAGTGAGGAACTTCTGGGGCGCATGCACTCGCTTCTTTTTAGTAACGTTACGTCTGCTGCTCTCTCTCTCCGTGTCAGTATCCTCGTCGTCATCGGACATCTGGAGCCGACACGATTCCGCGACCCAATAGATATCTCCCACGGCCCCCAGTTTGTGCACCATTGCCCTAAAGAACTCTGTATTTTGCAATTATTGGCAGACAGAAAACAGACCATTCAGTTCAACAATGGTCCTTTGTTTATCTGAAGCATCCTGATACAGTATCATAGGCTATGGCCTCTTCCAAACTCCCCAGGCATTGCTGTTAGTGTATTATTAGTATTAGATAGAGGAGAATGAAACTCTTTGGTCACACCATTGGTTTCATCAATCAGGGCCCTGAGCTTACCTCGGTTGCTGTATTGACAATACACTCACAAGTTCTCACATATTACATATTTCACCAATCTCTTACTCCACCTTGTGACAGTTTGATGCCATGCAAGGTCCCACGATTCAAAATTGCCTGTGGTGCCATGAGAGAAATGTCAGATCCCTCATATCCAGAGCCAGCCATGTAATTGATAATTCCCTCCGAACACCCCCCTGCTTTATTGCATAGTCACTGGTGATTGCGACTGACAGGTTACAGGTGTACACCCCATCAGTTCTCCCAGTGACATAATTGCACTCGTCAGATGAAAGGTGTCAAACAGATGACTCATTATGCAACATTCAAGGTAGCAAAGGATTGAGGCAAAAAAAGTTTTGCATCTCCAAAGTAATTATTTTAAGGGCAGGTGCTGTTTCATGATTTACTTTAGTAAGACACCCGTTTTGATCTTTTCCAGTCATAGCTTAGCATCCTAGGAACAGTGGAAAAGAAAACATTACAACAACAGTAGCAAGAAAATATTAATAGTGACACTTGAACATGTTGACTGGTAGAACTTTTTCATCATCAAAGATGTGGATAGGACATTGACCCCCTGTTTGGGTCCTTCAATTTTATTCAAGCTGTGAAAATAAAATAAATATGATCATGTCATAAACCCTGTGTCATTGAGGTAGTGATTTAAATGTGCTTCATGCATTTTCTAGATTTTCCTACACATGACAACAGGGGTGGAGAGAGTATAGGAGGCAGTGGATAGTAAAGAGGTAGGGGAGCTCTTATTTACAGCCATGCCTTTTTTAGATTCTGTATATGCATGGATCAGAGAACTGAAAAACAGTAACAAGCAAAGTTTATTTTAAATTATTCTTAATCCCACTCTCTGAATCATGATTGTTCCAGCATTGTTTCTATTCTCTCTATACAGCATGGCACCAGGACCGGGCTCACTACCTCACAGGCCTGTTCTGTGTTTCAACCCCCGCCCCCCTTAAGCTCCATTGATCCTGGTATCGGTTTTTCAGGTTGAAAACACTCAACATGCATTCATTTTGCTTATCTTCCAGCTTCGTGCTCTTTGTGCGTAACGGAAAAAAAAAAAAAACCTCAGCTGTTTCCCTTTTCACAAACGGGAGATACAATCTCAGTTATTTCAATAACACCAATTAGGAGAGCACTCTGGATTGATTTATAAATGGCTTGGCTCTAAGTCTGGGGGGGACATCGTTGTAGGAAACGTGATCTCAAGGGCTTCATAGATGATGGGTGCGTTGAAAGGAGAGGGGCGATGTGTACGGAGGCAGCCAGACCCATCGAAGAGAATCGATAAAGGGGCTTAATTACTTGATACAACTAAAGACAATGCCAAGGCCGTGTCACAGATGGATGGGGTTTCTATGCTGAAAGCCCTCATTTCCAGCAGGAAGGTCAACTGCCTGTTCCCTGAGGGGAGGGCCAAATCAAACTCCATTCTTTCTGAAGGAGAAGAGGACAGATGCTTCCGCAGAATATCTCTGCATCTGCAAATCTATGTTAAAGATGAGCTCCCCTACAGTAATTTATGCCCCTCCACTTACACTTGTTTACAATGCAGACTCAGTGTGTTTTCATATGTTCCATCTAGTTTACTGAACCACTTCCACAATTATATATATTTTTTGGATGTTTGTAATGAACACACACACGCACACGCACACACACACATACAGACGGCAGACAAATTAAAGGAAAAACCAACATAAAGTGTCTTTGTCAGGTGTTGGGCCACCACAAGCCGCCAGAATAGAATACAATAGAATCACTTTTATTTTCCATTTCGGGAACTTCAGTTGTAGCCACCAGCAACAACAAAAAAGACATAGACAGTGGGGCAGACCCACAACACATAAACACACCAAATAAAGACATACAATATCAAATTAAGTGAATTAAATTGGAGTTTAACAGCTTCAATGCGCCTTGGCATAGATTCTACAAGTCTCTGGAACTCTACTGGAGGGATGGAACACCATAGCATAGAATTCTCATAGGATTTACATTCATACGTTTTGACCGGGACACTATAAAAACAGGAAAATCAATTGGGGGCAGGCTTTGCATGGCCGTAAATGACAAATGGGCAACCAACTTTACAGTTCGTGAGACTGATTGCTCACGGCATTACGAAATTATGACTGTGTCATTCCATCCTCACTATTTACCTCGAGAGTTCACACAATCGATACGCCCATCAACGAAGCCTTGCGCATCGTGACAGGATGCCTGCGTCCCACTCCCGTGGACAATCTTCCCATTCTTGCAGGCATCCAGCCCGCTGGGCTTCGCCGCGCGGGAGCCACAGCACGTCTCGCGTGCCGGGCCGTGGAGCCAAACCATCTGCTCCACGAAAGGCTCGCTGTAATTGCTGAGCCTCCCCGGCGCCTTAAGTCGAGACACCCATTTGTGCCTGCCACACAGGAATTCCTGCAGCAATGCAGTGATCTTAACATCAGTGCGGCACGGTGGGCGGATTACATCTGGAGCACGGAGTGGGACCTCTAGACTCCGTGACTTCATCCCAGACGTCGGTTTTCCCCCTATTGGGGTGGACCTGCCTAGACTGGCGTGGGTGAGGCTTAACTGCCTCCGGACCGGCGTTGGGCGCTTCCGCTCATCGATGCACAGATGGGGCTTGGCTTCTTGCGCAGCCTGCGAGTGTGGCGCAGAGGAACAAACCGCAGACCATGTCATCCTGGACTGCCCGATTTATCGGGCACCCAATGGGATGCATGGTCTGTCGGTTCTGGATGACGACGCGGTGACGTGGCTACTGGAGGTGTGCCCCGAAATATAGTCCGGGTGAACCCCCCCTAGGCTCGGGGTGGTAAAAGGATAGCCCCTCGGCCCCGAGCCTGGGGATGTGGAACGATGAACGCAGAAGAAGCAGCACAAAGAAATCTCTAGCTGTTGAATGAGTGCGCTTTGATAGGGTTGGAGTGAAAACCTACAGGATGGTAGATCTCCAGGAACAGGGTTGGGGACCACAGATTTAACCCTTTCGCATGTAAGTTCCAGATTCCAGACACTGGCCCTCCAGCGTGAGTTATTTTTTGCGTGTGTTCTCAGAATATGTGACGTTCTAAACCGTCATTATGACGCAACAAACAGATCTGCCTCTAAAATCCCCTGCTTATTTCCTTATTATTCGTCATCTAGTTAATGATTGGCTATCTATGAGGCTAACTATATTTATTTGTAAAGCACTTACTGTATATAAATGTAATGATTCTTGTTTGTATTATCTTTGAGAGTTGGACATACAAACCTGCAGCTAATAAAGAAACATCATATACAAATGTCATCAAAAGGAGATAATAGCAGCCTACGCGTCTTTTTTAAATGGCCACGATACTCACAAGAAAGACAGACCCTTCAAGAAAATTAAGAATGTGGAGTTCAAATCAGTTTTCTCTCATAAATCAGGAAATAACATCTACAATATGCCTATTATCTTTAATTTTACAACAAACCGGGCTAATACACATAACTAGTTTACTTTTACTCGGTGAACTAGGTGGCGATAATGCCCCGGTGCAGAAGCAATTCGCCATTAAAAAAATTAGAAGACTACGACTTACTTACCAAACTGTTTGGAGTCGCCGTTCCGTCTGCATTACCTTCGGAGTTCCCGACTACCAGCTCGTAAGTAGAAATATATTTTTAAATATATAGGTCTACGTACATATATATATACATATATATATTAGCATTTTATCTACGACATTTAGCAGGCTATTGCAGTTGTAAAGAAGTATTTATTTTACACGCCACGATACCTTGGAGTTCAGTTCATTCATGTTCACATTGCCTCAGCGTGCTCCGTAGCTGCTATGGCTTCACAACTGTGATTATTGTGAGGGTAGCGCTTATATTGTCATTTATTGAATTTATATTAGTAAAAACACACAGAATGTCTAAGATTAGTATGAGCTATGTTATATTTTTTATTTTTTATTGACCAAATGATACTAAATGAGTAAATAAGCGTTACTTGGCATCATTTATGCTATGATAATAACATATTATTATCCCCCCCCCCCCACACACACACACACACCCGTAACACCCCCCTAACTGAACAGTGACACACAACCCCCCCCCCCCCCCCCCATATCTCATCCTATCCTACTCTAACTGTTCCAGAAAACAGGATTACTGAGTTAGCTGGATAACTGCACTAAGTGAAAACAACTCTTCAGTCCATGTTCCAGATTTGGGAGAGTTCCGGGTTATCCAGCTAACTCAGTACTAATCATGCTGTGTCACATCCCCCAACCCCCCGGCCTAGTAATTTTTATTACTATTTATAGTATGGAACTCTTCAAAACAGGGAGCTGGACACAGGGCAGTGTCACATGAGGAACACATGTAACGCATTCATTTTCTCTCCCTTTTGCGTTGGGTGGTGTAGAGGCAGACTCTGCAGTGCCGCCTTGTGCTCTGTCCCTGGGCTTCTGTAGGAGGCACAAAAGAAGGAAAGTGCCTCCCTGTGAGCCGCAGTGGGGTGTTGACACAGGGTCGCCCTCCAGTTGAGCGCCGGGGTAAGGGATGCTCCTGGATCAGCTCTTTCACCAGCTTCAGCCGAAAGTCCTTGTACGGCATTGCGTTCCTTTATGGGTGAGTAAAAACAATTTATTATTATTATTATTATTATTGTTTCATTATTATTTTTTATTATTATTATTATTATTTCTGTAGTTGGTTATTATTATTATTGGTGTTATTCTAAGTAGTAGAAATAAAAGTAGCAGTAGTAATAGTAGTAGTATATTGTTGATGTGGGTCTTGACACTAAATATTATTTTCTTACCAGACAGTTTTCGATGGACAGTGTAGGCATTGAGGACTGCAGTGTCGAGCAGGTGAAAGAAGAGTTTCTTGTACCACTTGGTACTTTTTCTGGCACAGTCAACGAAGCTGGTGATCATGTCCGCCCTGTCCACTGCTCCCATCTTCTTATTGTAGTCGAGGACGCATGCAGGTTTCACCTTTGGCTCCCCGGTGAAGTGGTCCAGCCTTCCCGATTGAGCCATGGAAGAGGGGTGAACAGTTGTGAGGAAGTTCACATCCCTCTTGTCTTGCCACTTTACCGCCAGCTGAGTGCCATTCTCCCTGAAGGTGACCTCCCCTCTCTTCATTTTTTTTGGGAACGTTGGCATCCCCCTCCTATTCAGCCGGACTGTCCCACACGCCCCAGTCCCCTGGTGGAGTAAGTGCTGGAACAGCATAGGACTGCTGTACCAATTATCCACATACAGGACGTGCCCTTTCCCCAGATGTGGAGCCAGAAGGGTCATAACCACAGACCAAGAGACCCCCAGTCCTTCAATGGCTGTTGTGGCCCCAGTGTAAATGACCATATCTTGCACATACCCCGTCACCACATCACACAGGACAAAAAACTTTATCCCAAACCTGTGGCGCTTGCTAGGGATGTATTGCGAAAATCCCAGTCGACCCTTCCACAACATCAGGGATTCGTCCACGCACAGGTCCTTGTATGGGATGAAGGACCGCTTGAAGGCTGAGGTGAGGGCATTGAACACATTTCGGATTTTATTGAGGGGGTCTCTGGTGTCTGCATGGGCAGGGTTCACAAAATGTAAACACCGCAGGAGATTTAAAAAACGGTCTTGGGAGAAAACTGAGGCAAAAAATGGAGTGAGGAGAACCGGGTCAGTACTCCAGTACTCCCTCAGGGTAGATTTCCTGACCAGTCCCATCAGAAGGGCAATGGCGAGGAATGTGTACACTTCATTTACACATGTAGGTACCCATTTGGAAAGCTTTCCAATTACGCCAATCGCTGTTTTTCCCTGCTGCTCACTGGCGTATCGGTTGGTCTCCTCCACAATCTCTCCCACCTGTCTCTACAGAGAGAAACATCCTGAAGTAGTTTACTGCAGTGGGAGTCTCCGGAGGATTTTGGACACCAGAAATTGAGTTGTCAAACTCAATTCCTGGCCCAGGGGGAGTGAAGTCGACGGCAGTCCTCCAGTCACTGGACCTCACCTCCTCAACTGGCACCGGACCTTCAGAGCGGCTACAGGGGACTACAGATGGACCCTCCTCAGGGTTTTCCTCCACATCGTCATCTCCCTCCCCGAGCTCAGGGTTCCTCTCAAGGGAAACTAAATTTGGGGGTAGTCTCTCCTCAGAATCGCTGTCACTCCCACTTGATTCAGTATTGTAATCACCCTCATCATCTGAATTAAAGAAAATTTCCCTAATTTCCTCATCAGTGAGTTCTCTTCGCCTGCTGTTTGTAAACATATTTCTTCTGTGTCTGTACTCTAGCTCGCTGATACTGTTCTCTGATACTCTGATACTGGTGTTCAGACTGAGGTGATGGGTGCACGTGAGGGGTGCACGCAACCCCATATTCTAACAGCGGAAACACTTAGATAGAAATCAATGCAAGCAAAGAGCATCTCTGGTAAAAAATATTTTATTTGCTCATCTTATATCATGCTAGTACATTTGATGAAAAGGTCTGATATTCCGATTCTGATATTTGTAGATTTGTTTTGAGAATTATGTCTTAATACAACATCTAGTTATCAATAAAGAAAATATGGAAATAAAACCAAGACTTTATTATCGCAAATGTGTAGGGTAACATTTCCAAATATGTACGTAGATATTGGAACGTGCAGGACAAGATGTAGCCTACACGTAGCCTACTCAGATTCATGAACGTGTACCCATAGGCTGCATGTAGCGCTGCATTAGCAAATATGTACTCAGATACTTGACAGTGCTGGACAAGATGCAAATGTATAGCCTATCAATATTTGTGAATGTGCATGTAAGTGAGATCGTCGGTATAATACAACTAGCTACGTAGTAACTCATATGCATACACTGCAAATGAAACTAGATGACTATTCGGATAACAACTAACGTTAACATAGTAACATTTGCATTTCAGTACAACAATAAATGACTTTTAGGTACCGCACTGGAATCATGTTTGCACTTTTACATTAGGATGCAATTGTTAGCTTGTGTTAAGGAGGTTAAAAACCACCAAACTGCTAAGCTAGCTCAGTGTTGATGTAACTAAGATATTCGATGCACAGCAATGTGTCATTTATCGTTCATTTCAGCTTCTGAAATCGCAAGATGGTTTATTTTCCATAATATACGCACCTCTGTGACGTGTCTAGACCGTGTTTAGACGGCAGTAAACCATTGTGACCGCATTCTCAACGGAGCGTTCCAATGACACGTTCTAATCACATATTTGTGATGGTACGCGTTTGGGCCATGTCTGGAATGATCACATATTTGTGATGGTACGCGCGAAAGGGTTAAAGGCATGGGATCTTATAGCTAATGGGTTAGGAATTAGTACAATGGCGTGCACATACCTCGATTAAAAGAAGAAGGCGGATTGTAAATTAGTGTTAGAGTATGTGACTTTAGCTATGCAAAACTAATTAGCTGTTGATAGCCTGAAAATCACAAGGTAAGTTATAACATTACTCAAAATACACACATTCATCAAACGTGAGCAGAATGAATTTGCGCACAATCGTTCGTATTAGCAATTTTGCTCGTATTTTGGCATTCATCAAAGTTTTCGTATCTGAGATTGTACGTGTGAACACATTTTACACCTGCTCAGGACCACGCGTACCGTGTTTGTAAATTCTGAATGGCGCTAAATCTAGTTTCAGTGATAAGTGATAATTAGAAATATGAATTTATTTTTATTATAATAAAAATATTTAATTAAATTACGATTGTAAAAAGCAAACACTTTAGATTACGCCTATTAATCAATTGTAGGCTATGAAGCCATTTATTTAGACTCATAACGTAGGCTAATAAATGCTCCCAGTAGCCTACTATTTTTTCTAAATTGCTAAAAAGTTTAAATGCTATATGCTATACCTTAAATATGCTAATTAAGACACACATTTAATCAATTCACAAAATTTGCTTTACAGTGGCCTAAAGGTCTGTAGTCAGCATTGCAATTGTGGTCAACAGCATAATATAGCTAATGCCAGCATACATCTAGTTCCCCGACAAGATGCAAAGCCAGGTGAACATAAAGCGCAGTTTTTATAAAATTGCCAACCTGTCTAATGAAATAACAATATCAAACATATTGGACAAGACAGTGGTCGAGTGGGAAAACTAAAGTGAGCTACATATGTAGCCAGTGAGACCAACCTTACATACAGTATTACTTACATAACGAGGAGGAAAAACTCACATCATATTCGTAGACATAATCTCTGATAGAATCAATACTTCTTCTGACCCACTCCCAAAATCCAAGTAAACAAGGCGGGTATTACTCTAGCCATGCTGACAAGTTGGCCAAATTAGTAAAATCTTGAGAACAAAACCATCTTGTAAAAAACAGCCTCAGCAAGCGAATGCATTTTCTGTAGCTGTTGCGTAATACTAAACTGATAAATCTAAAAATTCTGTTAAGCTGTGCTGTCATTTATTGTTCAAAGCATCCAATAAGAAATTGCAAACAGCATTGAGAAGGATATACTGTCCCCTATTGGATAAAATAGTCAAACCGGAATGACATGAAATACTTCACAGCTGCAGGTACAGCATATAGGGTTCTGTGAGTAGACGTTTCAGATTGTGTAATCGCGTTATAAAGTTTATTGCTCAAACAGATTGTCCAAGACAATAAATAACCACTGAATTTTGAAAGAACATCTCTATACGTAAAACCAATGGTAGGATCGTGTATTTATTTCATATTTAGTAGCAGATATTGATAGTAGAATGATGTGGTATAATTACACAAAAGTTTCACTTGTTTATTTTACAATTGAGTGAGCAGGGCTTTTCATGGCTATTTAGGCATACATTCAGGCTATTATTGGGTTTATCTTGTTGCTGTGACGGAATACAAATTTTTGATGGTGAAATTCTTTTTTTTTAATGAACTCACAGATAGACACTATTGTCCACTGTGTCACACATGGGTAGGTACATTTGCAGGTGAGATAGGGTGGGGGGGTTGCTTGTTAAATGGACTAGGTACGCAACAACAGTGGCATTTATGTCATGGTTTGTGACCATTTTTTCCCTTGCGGTCAGTTTCCTTGGTAGCCACGCAAGGGCGCTGCCGTTTTACTGGATGTTTGCTCCGCCCCGTCTTGATTTCAGAGTTTCTCTCAGCATCTCACCTGTGCGTGGTTACCCTGGAGCTATTTAAGCCCATGTTTTCCTCCCATCTGGGCTTTGATATTAATTTGTATTGTCTGGCATTATTTGCATTATTTTGTGTGCAGTATTATTTTGCCCTTTGATTGCTTAGCCAGTATGATTGGGTCTAGGTTTTTTAGGAGACCATTTTTGCTCCAGAGTGTTTCATTGGAGTAATGCGGGACTTGCCTTTGTGGATATATCCCCCCTGGCTTTTGTTTGTCTCTGCTTTCTGGTCTTTCCTTGCTTCCGTTGCCTAGACCTTTTGCCTTCTCCGTCTCTCCCTTCTCTCTCTGTTTGCTTTCTTCTGTGAAAGCGAGAGGAGTCTTTGTTTGTTTGTGGATGTATTTGTATAGTCATTTCTTACTAAGAGGGCTTTACTTATTTTGAGAGGCAGGACGTGTATTTTCTATTTAACTCGCGTTAGTCTTTTAGCCGGTAAATGTCCGGTGCAGCTGTCCTGTATCGTCCTTTTTACCTGCGGGACGATTGTGTTCGGAACTGTAGTTCTGTTCATTCTCCGGGTATGTCTCTCCTCATATGGAGCATGGGCGATGTTGTGGACATGTTTGTGTGTGACTGCGAGTCTCTGAAAGTAGCCTTGGAACGTTAGCTCTCTGTTCCCTTTCGCCTCGTTACATTCCCCTTAACTGAGAGGCTAGGGCGTGTATTTTCTACTAAACTTGTGTGTCATTTTGCTAGTAAAGGTATGGGACGGCGGTTTACCGGCGGCTCGCCTGTAAAATGTTTCTCTCCTGGGAGATCGGGCGTTTACCCCCTTAATGTTTTCTGCGTGTGACTACGAGCTTATGGAAGTAGCCGTGGAACGTTGGATCTCTGTTCCTGTCGCCTCGTTACATTCCTCTCTACGGAGAGGTAGGGCGTTTATTTTCTATTAATCTCGCGTTAGTCTTACGTATAGCCGGTAAATGTCCGGTGCAGCCTGTCCTGTTCCTCCTTTGGGTACCTGTCTCCGTACATGGAGCTTTTGGCGATTTTGGTTCGGAACTGTAGTTCTGTTTTGTCATTCGGTACATGTCTTCCTATAGGGAAGACTGGGCGATGTTGTGGACATGTTTGTGTGTGACTGCGAGTCTGAGAGTAGCCTTTGAACGTTAGATCTCTGTTCCTTTCGCCTCCTCGTATACTATCTCGTATTATTTTGCAGGGTTTGTTGGTTGTGTTTTCTTTGTACCATTTATGCTACTCGACTGTTCTTATGCGTTTCGTTACTGAGGCAGGGCGTTTATTATTGCTGGCTCTTTAGTTACTTAGCTCGTAGAGGTATGGGACCGCAGATCTCTGCTCTATTCGCTTGTAAAATGTTTCTCTCTCCTGGGAGATCGGGCGTTCACGCTTTTACTGAGTTACTTAGCTCGTAGAAGTATAGGGTAGCAGTTCTTTGTTCCATTAGCCTTATTTGGTTTTCTTACTGAGAAACCTGGCGTTTGCGCTTCTACTCATTGGTGTGTGACAGTGAGCCGGTTAGTAGCTTTGGTACATGTGTTCCCTGTCTTGTCTCCCTCCCTTAACTGCGGGGTTTCCCGCCTTAGTGGCCTTAGGTCTTAATGAATCCCCTTGCTGCATTTGGCTCCTCCTACCTCACACATCACACCACCTTTACAATTTAGAAACTCTGTATTCAGCATTGTTGTCACAAATCGCGTACTAATAAAGTTAGAACACGGAGTTTGTTGTTTGCACTCGTAGTTTGATTGCAGGAGCAATCTCACAATGCCAGTGTCTTGGCCACTAGGGCATCTGCGGGAAGGGGTAAAAGAAAACAACACAATTACGGAGAATTAAGGAGAATCTGCAGTTCAAACAGTCAGTATGTAAGCCAAACACAACAACTGACCAGGAGATTCAGAGAGCACGGCTGTCCCGATTAATTGGGTGGAGAAGGCATTTCAAAAATTCGAACACACCTCCCAATCAGAGTGTTTACAAACAAAGAGAGTTGTAAAAACTACTACACCAGTCCACGTTTCATTCAATACACTAACTGGGCTTTGAGTTCCAAAACATTTAAAATGAAATCTGATCTGCCACCCCCAATACAAACAACAACAAAAAACTTTTATCAATGTTGAATAAGGTAATTACAAGTGGGGTAGATGTGTCCAATGAAATTTCCATTCAAATGTAACTCACTCAATCACCCCCAGACTGGTACCAGGATCAAACTACGGGGTAATATCGAGAATAATGTGAGGTATTATCTCTTTCTCCACATTCTATGTTTAGCCTTGACCAGCAGAAACCTAAAAACATGCATAAGCGAACATAGGAGTAACACTAGGACTCGAGATGAGAAGCTCAGTGTTACACTCTCCGTTCCCTCTCAGTCCCCATCCCTGGTTGTACTCCGTGTTTTCCTCTTTTACTCACGTTTCTTGTCTTGTTTTTACATTTCCCTGTCTGTCTTCCTTGTTCTGCAGGCTGGGCGTGGTTTCCCTGCTTGTTTCACCTAATTCACCCTCGCTATTGCTCTGCCTATCACATTCCTTTCCCCGTTTGCATTCCTCACGCCTTTGTCTCCGCTCAATCACTCTCGCATACATTCTCACGCTGCTATCACTCATTAGCTCATTGACTTCACTATATATTCTCCCTTTGTTTTTTGTCTGGTGCCAGTTCGTTAAGTCTTGTTCATTGTAACTCTGGTCTTGCCTAGTTTTGGAATCTAAGTCATAGTCTTGCTTTGTCTTGCTAAGCTAACGCTTCATAGTCTCGTTTTGTCTTGCTGAAATTAACGCTTTGTCTGTTTTTCTGCTTACCCGCCAGCCTGCAGCCTCCTCCCTGTTCTACGCCACGCATCCCTGTCTCCCACATCCCACTCTCCCTCTGCTACACCAACCCAGGATTCAGGCACTGTCCAGCCCCTTTGCCTGCTCCCCGCTCCCGCTCTGCACCTATTCTCGCCAACCCAGGATTCAGCCCCTCTGAGTCGTTCATTTGAGCCCAGTCCCTACCCGGATCCTTAACACTCAGTAGCTGTTCAATTCATCAAAGCAAATCACAATGTCTCATCTCTCCGATACATAGAGTAAGCACCATAATTCATTGGACAGTGACACATTTTTAGTTATTTTGGTTCTGTACTCTAGCACTTTGTCACTGTAACCTTTCAAGCTCAATGAGGTTGAAGTGCAGACTGTCAGATTTTCTTTTGAGGGTATATCATCTATATCGGATGAAGCGTTTAGAAATTATAGAACCTTTTGTACATAGCCCCACCCATTTCCAGGCATAAAAAATATTGGACAGTTTAACATAATGTAGAATAACAATAACTTTTAATATTTGGTTGCATATCCTTTGCATTCCATGACTTCCTGATATCTTAGTTTCTGGTACTCCTACAAGCGATACTATAACCTCTCTGCATTTCAATATATCTCTATAGGAATTGGGGGGTGGGACTAGATTTAGCTGTAAATTACACTGGAACAGTATGGAATACATGGTTGGCTAAATGGCTCTAAGTCATCAAGGGTCTGACATATCAAACAAGCCTTAAACCATTACTCTTCTGCCAGATATGCAGTAGAAATGGATGGATAATTTATGACTTATTTTTCCAAAGAGTTCAAAAAAAAAAAGAGGAAAATTTGTCAGGAGAAACAACCCTTCAAGTGATCCATCCATATCTACTGCATATCTGGCAGCAGAGTGATGGTTTGAGGCTCGTTTGATACCTCAGACCCTTGATGACTTACAGCCATTTCACCAACCATGTATTCCATACTGTTCCAGCATAATTTACAACTTGATATAGTCCCACCCCCGAATTCCCATAAAGATCCATTCAAATTCAGAGAGGTTATAGTATTGCTTGTAAGAGTATCTGAAAATAAGATATCAAGAGTCTTTTGGTATCCTTTTATACCCAGTCATTATAGCATCACCTGTTTACATGAGGTATGCTGTTTACAGGTGTTTTTTGAACTTCCCAGTCTTTTTTTGCCCCTGTCCCAACTTTTTTTAAATGTGTTGCAGGCATCAAATTCTGAATTTGCGTATATTCACAAAAATCTTTGTAAAAAAAATTTGATATGGTAAAACATTAAATATCTTTTCTTTGTACTGTTTTCAATTAAATATATGTAAAAGAGAATTTACAAATCACTGCTTTTATGTGCATCTTACATACTGTCCCAACTTTTTTAGAAATGGGGTTTGTATTATTATTGTAGGGAACATTCATTTAGGCATGCATGTTCTCCCCGTGTCTGCGTGGGTTTCCTCCGGGTACTCCGGTTTCCTCCCACAGTCCAAAGACATGCAGGTTAGGCTAATTGGAGACTCTAAATTGCCCATAGGTATGAGTGTGTGAGTGAATGGTGTGTGTGCCCTGTGATGGATTGGCGGCCTGTATTCCTGCCTCTCGCCCAATGCATGCTGGGATAGGCTCCAGCACCCCCCGCGACCCTGACCAGGAATAAGCGGGTTAGATAATGGATGGATGGATGGAACATTCATTTAAATCTATACACTTATGTAATGGAGTACTATCATCCTTATACAACTGGGTGGCATAGTTTTGTGTAGTCAATCAGACTCATAAAATTTCTCAAAAGTCTCATATACTATTCTCAAAAGAGCATATACTAACTAAAAATGGGTAAATTGAATTAATAATTAAATTAATTACCAATAAAATTACACATTAATAATTATGTTAGCAAAATCACAATATTATGTACACAGTTGATACCGAATTAATATAAATGATTCAGCTAAAAGATGAAGGCATTTTGGGGAATCCCTGCGATTAACATTGGCTGACTCAGTTCAACACAAGAGCAACATTAATACAGACAATCTTGGAAAATGTAATAGTTTTGTGAGGTCCCCGTGTTCCGTCCCTGGTCTTCCTTTTGTCTCACAGTCCACCCGTTTTCCCTCTCACCCTCCACTTGTGTCTTGCACTCCCCACACCTGCATTGTGTTTTCATCTCGTGTCTTTGTTAGCCTTCCCCCACCTGTTGCTCGTTCTGTTCTCGTCATGTTGTGTATTTAGTCTGCCCCGTTTCTTTGTTCAGGGCCGGACCGTCTTGTGTTGCTTGTGTGCTTGTGTTCTTGCTTGTCATGTGCCCTCTCGTCATGTACCCTCTCGTCATGTACTCTCTTGTAATGTACCCTCTCGTAATGTACCCTCTCGTCATGTACCTTCACGTCTTGTCATGTTTTGTGGTTTTTGTCCCTTCGTTCCTCCAAGACCTGCTCGTCCCTCTAGGCTCCCTCGTTCGCTCCAGGCTCCCTTGTTCCTCCCAGGCTCCCTCGTCACCCCCAGGCTGAGTTCCTGACCCCCAAGCTGAGTGCCTGAACCCCAGGCTGAGCGCCTGGCCCTGAGCGCGGGCCCCCACACCTTCCTGACCCCGGCTGAGTACCGTCCACGTTCCTGACCCCCGGCCTGAGTGCCGTCCACGTTCCTGACCTCCGGCCTGAGTGCCGTCCACGTTCCTGACCCCCGGCCTGAGTGCCGTCCACGTTCCTGACCCCCGGCCTGAGTGCCGTCCACGTTCCTGACCCCCGGCCTGAGTGCCGTCCACGTTCCTGACCCCCGGCCTGAGTGCCGTCCACGTTCCTGACCCCCGGCCTGAGTGCCGTCCACGTTCCTGACCCCCAGTCTGAGTGCCCGTTCCTGACCCCCGAGCGAGTGCCCGTCCTTGCCAAGCCTGGTTCCTCACCCCTCCACGTTCCTGACCCCTCCAAGTTCCTGACCCCCCTCCAAGTTCCTGACCCCTCCATGTTTCTGACCCGTCCATGTTCCTGCCACGCCTAGTTCCTGCCTGATGTCTGTTTCCGTCTTGCCCCTGCCTGTGTTCCCATTAAATGTACTCCCTGGTGGAGTTTTCCCCTGAGCCGTCTCTGAGTCTTGCATTTGGGTCCAGTCCCCCCCGCGGGAACATAACAAAGTTAATTGAACACAAAGTACCAAACAGAGCAAAGCACAATTCACTACTATAATGTACAACAAACTATGTGTGCGTGTGTGTGTGTGCGTTGGGCGCACCTGGGGGTTTCCATGTTCTCCTGCATGTGGGGGGTTGCCTCGGACACGTGTTCAGAGAGAAAGAAACTAAAATGGAGGGAGGTTTGAAACTAGCTTTAGCTGGAGCTAGCTAATGGTGGTGCATGAACCATACCATACACAAGGGATAGCCGTAAACTTATGCGTGTGCTTTGAGATCAGCGTGCAGTGTTAAGATTACGACTGGTTAGTGTTTAAAGACAGATCACATGCAAGATACATTCTGTGTGTGATGCATTAAACCTAACGCAGTGTGGTGGATGGCTTACAGCCATCCAAAGTAAAATGATGACACAAAACTTTTACATAACACACATTAACCATTCAATAGAAGTTGCATACATCCAATCACAAATATGTTGCGGTGGCTAGCTAATATGCTATTGCCCATTTTACAGCCTTACTTGAATCAAAGTGTTACGGTTACAGACACGAGACTGGACCCAAACGCACGACTCAGAAACAGGTTTCACAGAAAGAAGCTCACTGAGAGCGTTTATTGGGCAAGCAAACGACAATCACAGACAAGGGGCCAGAATCCAGGGAAGAACAGGGCAGAGGGGCTGAGCAGGAGCAGGCAGCGAATGGGGGTGCAGGATGGTGACTGAGTCCTGGGTTCGGCAGAACAGTGGGCTGCACAGGAACGGGAAGCAGAGGGGCGAAGAGTGGAGTGGCTGGAACCGCAGGCTGGAGGGTAAACTGGAAAGGCAGATGACAGGGTTAACATACGCAAGACTGACAGGATAAAGATCAAGCACACTACATAAATGAAGCAAACATGGCGACAAGGCAACAAACACAAGAAAAATATATAGAGAGGGGAAATGAGTCAACGAATAAATGCAGTGTGAGAATGAACAGTAACATGGCTGCGGCGTGTGGAATGCAGACGTGGAATGAGAGCGACTGGCTGAGGGATAATGAGAGATAGAATGAGTGACTGCAGCGTGAGAATGTATGTGGAAAATGAATGAGCTAATTGGAGTGAGTGTGGAATGCGAGCGGGGAAGGTGAGTGATTGGCTGAGGGAAAATGGGGGCTGGGGCATTGCTAAGACCGAACGGGACCACCAGGTACTCAAAGTGCCCGAGGGGGGTGTTAAACGCCATCTTCCACTCGTCCCCCTCCCAAATCCGCACAAGGTGGTAGGCGTTGCAGAGGTCCAGCTTGGAAAAAATGGTGGTGCCGTGTAGGGGATCAAAAGCAGTTTATCAGAGGTAGGGGGTATTTGCTATGGATGGTGATGGGGTTGAGACCACAGTAATTGATACATGGGCAGAGGGAGCTGTCTTTTTTTAGATACAAAGAAGAACCCCGCCCCCATAGGCGACGAGGATGGGCGAATAATACGTGCGGCCAGGGAGTCGTGGATGTAATTCTCCATGGCGGCTTTTTCAGGACCGGACAGGTTGTAGAGGCGACCAGATAGGAGTGGAGCACCAGTCAGCAGATCGATACCGCAGTCGTAGGGTCTGTGAGGGGGTAAGGACAAGGCAAGTGATTTACTGAAAACTCTGGATAGGTCATGATATTGGTTAGGAACAGAGGACAGGTCAGGTTCAGGAAGCTCGAGGGAAGGATCGGAGCCTCCTGAGGGAGGTAGGGCAGAACGGAGACAAACTGAGTGACATTTGGGGCTCCAGCTTTGAATTTGGGTGGTTTCTCAATTGAGATGGGGGTTGTGTAGGTGAGGACCAGGGGGGACTGGGAGGATTGGATGATGTAGAGTTGGATGGTCTCCCTGTGATTACCGGAGGGGACTAAGGGGGGACGGTGGAGTGAGTGACACGGGCCAAGAGACTGCCGTCCAAGGCGTAGGCGTTGAGTGGAATGGCGAGGGGCGCGGTAGGAATACCGGCCAAAAAAAATTTGAATCGGCCCCGGAGTCAATCAGGGCCGACGGGGGTGGCAGACTGGGTGTCCCACAGGAGGGTAGCCTTTACTTGGAAACGGGACTGGGCTGAATGGGAAATGCTGATCGGGCTCGCCAGGAAACCCAGTTTTACCGGCGCGCCGTCCCTTTTGGACGAACAGGAAAGACAGACAGGAAGTGGCCGGTCTGGCCACAATAGAAGCAGGCACCGGAGGCGAATCTCTGGCGGCGGCGGTGATCCCCCTTCCAAGCTGGTGCCGCCCAACTGCATGGGTTCCTCCTCCGGCGGGTCCAGCATCGGAGGAGTGGATGAGCTTGGAGAGCGAGAGGAAGCCGGGTACCGTGGATGGAAACTGGAGGACGGACCGGAACGACCCTTCTTCTCTCGAGCACGAGCCCTCAGACGAGTTGTCCATGGAGATGGCCAGCCCGATGAGGCTGTTCAGGGAGCCTGCCTCGTCCCGCGTGGCTAACTCGTCCTTGAGGTCCTCGCTCAAGGTGTCGAGGAAAACACCCTGGAGGGCGGCGTCATTCCACCCAGACTCCGCGGCGAGGGTGCGGAACAGAATCGCCATCTCCGCCACGCTGCGGGTCCCCTGGTGGAGCTGGAGGCTTTGGGTGGCATCACGACCACACTCCGGGTGATCGAACACCCTACGCATCTCCGCCGTGAAGGAGGCGAACTGGGAACAGATGGCCGGTTGGCTGTCCCAGACTGCCGTCACCCACTCCCGTGCCTCCCCGCCCAGGCAGGCCATGACGAAGGCGACATTACTGGAATCCGAGGAGTAGGAGGCTGGCTGTAGTTGAAAAACGATTGCACATTGTTAACAATTCAGTGAGAATGTATGCGGAAATGAATGAGCTAATTGGAGTGAGTGTGGAATGCGAGCGGGGAAGGTGAGTGATTGGCTGAGGGAAAATGAGAGGGAAAACAGGGAAAACAAGGAGGAGAACCACACCCAGCCTGCACAACATGGAAGACAGACAAGGAAACGTAACAACGTGACATGAAACGAGAGGTCATGGGGAAACACGGAGAACAATAGGGAAGTGGACGGGGAGAAGGCGGAGGGTGTTACACAAAGTCCTCTGTTGGATTGCCCACTGACAATGAAAAGGGGAAAGCCGGGCGCCCAATCCTGTGGTTGCAGTTCATAGGGGTAGGTAATGGAACCGGTCGCATTACTTGAGTCCCTGGAACTGGTTTATTTCGTCGTCAGGGTTACGATGGAAAGGGGAACCGGTCCGATCCTGGGATTGCAGTTATTTCCCCCGAAATACGCAGCTGATCCTGCTTGCCTCTTTGGGGACTCACCGGCGGTGCTGTGCTGCAGGATCAATGGGTCCATGGTCCGCTTGGTGGTTCTTCTTGACCAGCGGGTGCTTGCATTTCTTCCTTGTATCTCGTCTACGGTCCTCCGTGGCTGATAGCCGGGGGTAGAAGAGCAGGCCACGCTCAGTTGGGTCGGCGTCATGAATGGCCGTGTGAGGGCTCTTCCCCGGGTGTGCAGGTCGCACGGGGCCGTGAGACGAGACAGTGAAGGCCCTGGCAATTTGAGTGGACAACTGAACCGGAAGAACTGGGTGGAAGAGCGGCCGTGTTGCCCCTTTTATAAACTTTATTGGCAGTCACACATTTCCGCTGCGCAGTATCACATTACAGTGCGGGCGGAAATCACACCTGGTACAACGTCCTACGTCACTTCCAACGCGGAGGAGGAGCCTCCTGTGGACTACATGGAATGGTAGTTCCTGTTGACCCTACATTATTATTATTATTATTATATTATTTGCATCTTTTGAAATTATGAAGTAGGCGGAGACAGGACAAAAGCCGGTGTTATTACCCCTTTAACTTGATTGTGTGAGCCCCTAGTGGTTGAGACGCAGGCGTCTCAATTTGAAAAACATCACAAATGCGTTGCTAGTTCCACGAGAACACGGATTTTATAACCATAAACCGCGTATCATCATAATTAGTACTTAATATCCTATCAGCGTGCGATATATCAAGTTCCTATCTGCCACCATTAGCTTGTATTCATGAAAGTAGCATGCTATGCTGCTACACTGTTATCTACAATGGACCCGACCACATGTAAGATAGCAGACATTTAAACATATTTGAGAGTTAATTAAAGTTTTTATTTTATCACCAAAAAATCGTTTACTATCACAGCCGCAAGAAACACCTTCCAAGATCCTGAATACATACAAGTAAATCTGTCAACATGCCTACTCACTCCACAGGAAAGAAAACGAGTGGTATTTGTTTGTCACCACATAACTTTTTTTGCTATAAAAAGCGCCGGTAAAATATGAAATGAAGTCGTAACCTTACCTTTGTTTATGAAGATTAAGATGTCCCCTGCAAGAATCTGAGGTTATTTTTTGCCTTGGTTGACCCGTTTTTAAGATTCAATCCTTGTTTCAACATGTGTCCATGCTCCAAAATAGCCGTGCGTAAATGACCGCATTCAAAAGAGACTCTAGTAAATCCTTCAGACAAACTTGATTTTAATTGACACTTATATAGTCCAATAGAGCACATCCTAAGCTTTCTGAAATGGTATGGCATTCCCATAGGTAGATTTAACCAGCTGATCGCTATCGATGCGTAACACAGGACCAGGTTGCACACATTCGGAAGCCATTTTGGATCACAATTCGGCCTGCTTCATGCGCGCATAGTGCGTCATCATTATTACACGGAGATTCGAATAATTTTTTTTTAAAACAACACAGCCATTTTAGAACTTGTAATTTTTATTTTTATATATATATATATATGATGGCGAAAAAATATATGCCCCTGTCGAATGTAGCGGAGGAGATTTTTAGGAGTGAGTCGGAGGGAGAGAGTGAAAGTGGCTCTGACGCTGAAAGCAAAGACTCTGTTGTCGAAGACGCTTTTGCCCAGGGCGAAGATGTGGCTGTTGACATGTAAGTATTAACTGTATTAAATTAACTAATAACTTTATTTGTGCATAGGTTTAATTTTAGTCAAAGTAGCCATGTAAAATATAGCATTTATTATCTAATTTCTTGTGGCTAAATGGCATAAGTCATATCATGTATTGTATAATTATATACTAGGGATAGCTGCTACATTATGGGAAGGATGTGCTTTGTCTTGTCTGTCCTGTAGTGATCTTGATGACGTCTCTGTATGCACTTATTGTACGTCGCTTTGGATAAAAGCGTCTGCTAAATGAATGTAATGTAATGTATACAGTAAGTAGGCGTGTTGATACATAGCTTAGCCATGCATTAGCACGCATCGTATCTTTAGCACACCAGCATAAATGGGCCATAAACTAACCTATGACATTGTTGCTGGTTGTCAATGGTAATCAATTTTTTCAATTACATTTTTTTAGTTATATAGCGCTTTTCACAGACGACTGTCACAAAGACGCTTTACAGAACAGAAAGGGGAAATAGGAAATGCCAGCTCTAAGCCCCCAGATAGCAGAGGTAAAAACTCTCTAGTAGGGAGAGAAAACCCTCATACAGTGTCACTGGTTGGCATTGATTTTTGTGATATTTATAAGACTTAAGAACTTAATTTAGAAAAGAATTACAAAAAGTAATTATTTTTGTAATTCTAATAAATTTTTGTAATTCTTAAAGGGGAAAATGTATATTGTAAGAAGGGTAGGTCAAATAAGCTAAGGCTTCTTCCTACACCTTTTCAGTCAAATTACTTATTTAATTATATCTTTGTACACACATCTTTGTAAAGAAAATGTTAATAACCGAAATAAACTAAACTAACTTAATTTAGGGTAAATTTTAATCACAGTCTCTGTCAAATGTAGCATTTATTTAATTTTTTTGGAAAAGCCTAGCATTTTCATTTTTGATTCGCAACATAGTACATTATGTGGCTCTTATTGTACACTTTATTTTGATTTCTTTTAAATAATTCAGGGTAGAAGATGCTTCTGCTCTGGACAGTCCCTGGACCCTCTGCTCCTGCACCTGCACCTGCACCTGCTCCTCACCCCCGCACGACTCACGTCAAGGAGGCCCTGCTCTCGTTCACCGCGAGGAGCTAAAACAAGACCAAGCGAGCCAGAGCCCGAGTCTGAGGACGGATGGCACAACATGGCGGATGAGGATGAAGAGCCTCATCAGTTCCCCTTCTGCCCCCGGAGGACCCCAGAAGTGCAGCTGGACCTTCAGCAAGACTACAGCCCCCTGGATCTCTTTCGGCTGTTCTTTAGCACAGATGTCCTCAAGCTCCTCTGTGACAACACAAATGGCAACGCAGCCCGCAAACATGCTCAGGGACTGCATACGCCATGGTCTGATGTGGATGCTGAGGACATGCTAAAATATCTGTCCATCGTCCTGTACCTGGGTCTTGCCCCTCGTCCACATCATAGGAGGTTGGTAACAGCACACTATATCCTCTCCAGTCAACGCTGCAACATACATTTTCTATTCAAAATTGTGCTGGCTAGTGGGGCTCTGGTGGAAAAATACATTTTTGGAACCACAAACTGAACTAGAGCTAATAAATGTATCACCCTCTGAATGTGAAGTGATTGTAATTATCTCCTACTACCACAAAGTACATAATAAAATGCTTCATTTGGACAAAAAAGCATTGTATTCATTTTCGGATAGGTTTTTGGACCCTTATATATCCAAACCCAAATTATTTGGAAAAAGGTGAAAATTCCCTCATGTAGTTGATACAAACATGTTTTTCTATGAGCCAGAATACTTTATCTGTTGAAAAAAACTGATTATCTCTTGATTTACTGTGATGCACATTTTATCCATTTGGATAGATTTGGAGACCCTAAGGGACACCAGGATACACAGTTTACAAATTAGCTTATAGAACCTGAGTAGATTCACATATCCCCCTAAAATTCTGTACACATGTTGACAAGTGGTGTGTGCACCAGGAAATGGAAAGTATGACCTGTTTTACATCTTTGCCTTTCAGAGGTTCACTGTAAACTAAGAATTACAAGCTCGTTTTTTTTTTTTTTGCAAAAAGGTTGTGCATTTACAGCCCATAATGTATGTAAAGATTATGAAATGTAATTATTTTAAGCTAAGACACACAAAGGTACAGGGGTCTTCTTCAATTTAAGCCATTAAACAAGTGTGTGTGGTGAGCATAACTGTAGTTATAAAGGCTTAAACAGAAAAGTGAAAACAGGCGAAAATTGGCATCTGCACTAACAGGTTAATGAAGAGTTTGGTATAAGGCCATTTCTTGTTACTGTCTTTTTTATATTTATTATTAAAAAAAACATTTTGCCCGATGTCCTGGCCAACTAAGATGGTCTTACACTAAGCATATTCTATTATTGGTATTCTTTTTGTCTTCATCTATGATACTCCATGAGCTACTACAAGTGTACATGTATGTACACCTGATAATATTTACCAATTATGTAACAGGTATATTTGAACTTAAGAAAGAGCATTTAACGAGTAGAACCCCCCCGGAACTTAGATTTACAGATTTTAACTGTTTATATATGTTTTATATTCCAGATATATAACCACTAGTATCTCATTGACCACCCAGTGTCCTATATGTACTGTTATGTAATGTTGAATTCATTAAGAAGGCGTTGCTGATGTGTCAATATTATCTATCTATACAGGCGTACTCACGTGGCCACCCTTACCTGACAAAGACCAAATTGGTCAAGGTTGTCACTACTCATGGTTTAAGCTAAGTATATCACTTGGGAGCATAATAGCAGTGTGCTGGTATTACTTTAGTATTTTGCATTATTCCTTTTTACTGAGCACCTGCACTAAATATAGGATGTGTGCATGCCTCTATTATATTACCCAGCAACAATTGCTTCTCTGAGGGTGCTTTCACACCTGCCTTGTTTGGTTCGATTGAATCGAACTCTGGTTCGTTTTCCAAATTGCTGCGGTTCGTTTGGGCAGGTGTGAACACAGCAATCGTACTCGGGTGCGCACCAAAAGCGGACCAAACAAGCGGACTGAGACCTTGTTGAAGAGGTGGTCTCGGTACGCTTCCAAACGAACTCTGGTGCGGTTCGTTTGTGGTGAGAACGTGATCCGACCTCGGTCCGACCCAACTGCAGAAAGCACTGCACATTTTTGGACTAAACGAGCTCCCGTAGCCAGCTACGCTGTGCATTATGGGATGAGGAAGATGAGCATTTCCCCTTTCGCAACAACAACATGCGAGCGTGACGAATCGGAGTAATCGCGGACAAACGTGTCTTCAGTGCATCAGGACATTATTTTCCAGCCGCAGCCGCGCCTCATTTTCAAACTATATCGTTTGCCTAAAGTGATAAATGCAAACGATGTAATAACCGATGACCAACGCCAAAATCAACCCGCACAGTTGTCTCTCCATTGTGAAATCAGTTTCTTTCGAGTTTTCCCGCATGGAAATTCTGACCAATTGGCGAGCAGTTCAGGAACCACGTTTTGCTCCCGCCCCAGACACAATGAGTGAAATGAACGTTCTCACGTGGCTTGTGCGGCTGCATTTTGGTTCGCTTCACCAACTCATCAACTCATCTACTCTTAAGACTTGGTGAGGACTAGATGAGGGTTATCTATGCCCTAATGTGTAAAACCATAGAAAGAGGGTGTATTTTATTTTTCACATCACTATATATAGGCACTGTATATGTGTGCATGTGAACATTAAAAAAATAAAATAAAAAACAACACGTGTTAATGAACAAATAATTCACTCTTCGGAAAGCACTATTATGCCTATCAGTTGAACAAAGACTATCTTACACCCGGCGCTAACCCAAACGCAAGTGTCTTTGCTATCTTACACCCGGCGCATGGTTCATAATAACGCCTTGTGTTCACGTCGTTTAACTAGCATGTATCCTTGCGCCCATTACAAGTGAACTGGGCGTGTTGGTCTTAAGATGAGGAGTGGCCAGGATTCTTTTTGGCGTATTGCTATCTTGAGCCAGCAGAAAGCGCTTGCGCTAGAACCACCACAAACCTGGTCTAAAGTCATGTCGCAGTTGTTTATATGTTATTTTAACAGCGCATATAAGTGCGTCTACATAGGCGTGTGCACAACGCGCATACCCTCCTGTCTGTTACACACAGGGGCGCGCACAAGCATGACTAAAATATCTAGATCACAATGTGAAATATTATTATTGTGTAGGCTATATCAAAAATGCATAATAATAAAAGGTTCCATAGGTCCACATAACTTTCCCTCAGCGAAGGGAAACGATGCCACATTACATTGCTCTCAGCCCACTCCATCAACATACAGGCGATGTACGGGACAATGGCTATCCATTAAAAAGGAGCTGATAACACCTACAGTATATCAAGCCTAATGCGTGAATTGTCATTTACACCTAATGCGTGAATTGTCATTCAATGGAAAACTCGCGCACTGCAATAGACGGACATTTGAGTTTTGAAAATGCACTTCAGATGTCATTACAATACAGCTCTGTTTATCTAGGAATACAGCCTGTAAGTAAATAGAATGGTTTGTGACTGAAAAAAGTTCAAAACCTTGTCCAGTGAATATTGCTTTTATTGTTTTTCAAATAGCCTAGGCTACAGCAAGTTCGCTGTGCATAAGGTTTTTTTCGATAGCCTATGGTTAAAAAACGGAGATAAATGTCACCATGTTAACTGAATTGTAACCTTAGCTTCATATTTTTTAAATTACAGTGACAAGGTTTCCATACCCTCAGCTTATTAAAACCCCACTGATTTCACCTGTTATTCCATAACTGAACAAAATATTTTAAAGAGAACTAAGCGTCTAATTAGAAATGAAATTTGCAGCACGTTACACAATTAATTTACAATTAATTTTAATTCCATTATCTGCATGTGCGCTTTACGGGAGCAGGTCTGCTTCCCCTGCTGTAAATCGCCCTTTTCACAGTCTTCCTGGGAAAGTGGATCGTATTACGCTACCAGTAAAACAGGTTGGTCACATTTCCATAAGCAGGACATTATAAAACAAAGGAAAATATGCTGAACCTATGGGTTGCCAACCTGACAGATTTATTGTATTTAGTGTCATCATTAAGGCAAAATAACGTTATTTATGTTATTAATCAAAATTATAATGCAGGTAGCCTAATGAACTTCGGATGAAGCTTGAACATGAGTTCATTGCATAATCAAACGAAATTCGTTAAACAAGCAGGCTAATTTGGCGTTTTCGAAGGTGACACGGAAGCAATTGGTCGCTTATTCTCAGCTGTTGCAGGTGCTTTTAACGAAATTTAACCGCATATATTTTGTAAACAGCACTGTCAGGAATTATCGGGAACTCATAATGGTTAGCCCGAATAATATTGATCATAGGCTACTATTGATCCATATAGCCTATTCCTTGATCGCACAAGCATGTCTGTTTCACCATCATATAAGCAATCCGCCGAGGTGGAAAAGCAGGCTTTTAAAGGGAATGGGATATGACATTTTGATTGGTTTATTGCATGTCACGCCCAAGACACACCTATAATTAATGAAGAGACTAGGTTCAGCCCAGTTGCACCTTGCGCCGTGCTTAACGCCTAAAAACCACGCCGCTAAAATAGCAAAAGTGGACTTGGACACGCCCTAAATGGACTTAGCGCCATGCGCTTAGACCAAGCGCCAAGATCGCCAAGATAGGGCCCTAGGGGCTTGGCGGTCACCTGATATTGGCCCACTGGCGCACACACATATTACATTGCCTAGCAATAATGTTCGCTAACTAAGACTGCGATGCATTAGTTAATGCAGTAAGTTAAGCTAATAGCTAGCTACTGAGATCATGCATAAGCAAAGTTAACGTTACCTAACGTTAGTTCAATTAATCAACAATAAATATTAAGGAAACCAAAATGTTTTTGTCACATGAATAGCATGCAGTCTCCCGACTTTTTGTGGATTTGAAAGAGCCGAGGGGGATGATGATCAGAAAGCTGGATGACTATAGAGTACTCAAGTGACTACGTCACGCTGTTTGTGAACATACCAGCGCTGGCACTGTTTAAAAACTCCATGTCCCATAATGCCCTCCGAACAAGCAGCCTTGTCTCCAGACGTTGTCATATAACGTAAGCCAGCAGTAGCATACAGCTACGTTTTTAAACACTTTTTTCTAACGTTAGCTAGCTAGCTTGAAAGACTAAAAGCTAGAATTGCTTTATGTGGTTAACCACACCGCAGTTTCTGACCTTGTCGGGCAGGCTTCTCTACTTAGCAAGCTAACGTTCAGCGGCAGTAGCCTACTCCCATCTGCCACAGTCAGACAGACGAGATGATGATATCTTATTGGTCGAGAACCACCCGTGTGTTGCAGTACTGGATATGTAGTCCGTTAAAGTGGACTACAAGTCGAAATACATTCATTAATGCATTACTTTAAAAAATAAAAATGGGAACATGCGATATATGGAATATATCCTTGTACCACACAGGCTAATCCAGGAATGTTTTGGCTCATTCTATAAATCAGATTTCAAGAAATAGTCGATAGTCTCCGAAGCCCATTCTATCTTCCATAGGGAATTTACTTCTGCAACCAGACAATTGGCATATTAGGCTACACCGTGAAGATACTGACCATCAGGGCTGTGTCCGAATCAGAGCCCTATCTACTGCGCGCTGTCTCCTGCGAATAGTGCACTGGCAGAAGTGCGCTGTTTAATGTGCACTGTTTAGCAGTCCGCAAAAAATATCCGCCATACTATTGTCCAACCGCACTGTGGAAGTGTCCTAAGCAGGTCAGAAGATGTCCCACCAGTGTTGCCATGTCCACGGTTTTAAAGCTAAATTGGGATACTTTCAAAGTACAGTCACGGGTAAAAATGAAAAGTCGCAAAGCACGCACTTATTTTAAAAAGTAAAAACATGATGATTTATAATTAAAATATGTTGGTTTCGGTTAAAAATAGCCTATAATTTGGGCTAGTTTTGAGTCGTCATTTGGCTAGAGTCTTACAAGATCTGGCAACCCCGTGCCCCACTCTTGCGCTGCCATGTCGCGTGTTGTTTTTGTTGTAATTTAAAGGAAAACGTCAGTGAAGCTGCGCCTCATTTTTTTAAAACGAAGCTTCACGTCATATTTATGTGACCAAAATGTTCGTGTACTTCTTGAAAAGTGTGCTCCCGAATGTACTCAGAGATTTTCTTAAAAAGGGGGAGATGGGAGACTCCGCGTCTTTTGCATTGTAAAAAGCGTAACGGCTAGCAGTACCTTAGATTGGATCACGTGCACCATTGCTAGCCAATTGTTTCTTGGGCGTGACATACTATATTGCCAAAAGTATTGACGTCAGTGAGACTCTTCAGAGTTTTTCGACAGTTATCTACGGCATTTGGCAATATAGTATTGCACGCACCCTTTAATATTTTGAAAGACAGAAAAACGACCATTTATGATATTAGCCTACCACTCCATGCACCTATAAAGAGTGACTTGCTTACTTATCACCACTGTTACACTGAAATATCGGTGTTTACCAAAGACACATGGCCACACTTTAATTGCATTAGGAAGGGAAAACATTTTTACAGGTGGTACCTAGCTAGCCTATGTAACGTGGGCCTACTTCAAATCATCGGAAGGAAATAAAAAAATAATTAAAAAAAGTCCTTGTCTCAACCTATTATTACAATTTAACGTTACTGCTGCACGTAGACGTGGCATGGTGATGTGATCTATACTCTGATATTTTGGTAGAATGTTTGTGGAATACAATTCCAAGAGTAGAAAAAAGAGCGTAAATGTGGATGTTTAGCTATGTAGCTAATTAGCTAGCTAGCTATGGTATAAGTTACTGTTAAAGGGGACATGAAGCACTCGGTAAAGTGGCTCTGGTTCGTTAGCTTTTTACCTTAAATTGATATGACCATGCGTTCAAATCTCAAACCAACCCGTATTTCAGAAGTTGAAATTAGCTTTTTTCCCACTAGGGCGCAGCCATCTTGGAGCGACTGCGGTCGTGACGTCACTAGGTTGGTCGGTCTCTGCTGCTCAATGTATTCCTATGGGAAAATAGCTGACTTTCAGTGAGCTCAACGATGTATTGTGATGAAAAAATAAAAGAAAAAATGCACAGAAGGTCTTTTTCTATTGCCCCAAGATGCTCAAATGAGTATTACTGAACAAAACTTAATTTAAAACTTAATTTCCACAATGGTAAACAAGCAGGCACTTTAAGGATGCCAACCTGCATTTGCATATAGCAAAACCAACAGAAATTATTGATCCTTTGTAGCAGTGCAATGCCTACTAGCAAAGAAACCCACCTCCTGTAACTAGACTGCATTGACAGCTCTGCTAAATGACTGCACCTGCTAAATGACACCACATACAGGTTTAGTGCACCTGCTAAATGACTGCAACTGAAGTTTGACAATTATTTGAGAGCCGTAGGGAGATTGTGGAGGGGGTCCTGCAATATACATATGCAATATGCAATATGATCAGTCTGTCCATCTCTATATTTTTCCCTCCCTCTATCTCCCTCCTCCCTCTATTTCTCCCTCCATCTCCCCTCTCTTTCTCCCTCCTTCTCCCTGTATTTGTCCCTTCCTCTCCTTCTGTATCTCTGCTTCCTTTTCCCTCTGAATCCTATATTTTTTCTCTCTCCTGTATTTCCTCTATCAATCCCCTCTAGTATATTTACCCTCTGTCTAACTTCTGTTTATCCTGACCTCTATCCTCTCTCAAACCTCTGTCCTCTATATGACACCTATCACTCTGTATGTAGTGTCTCTCTATCCATCAATCAGTGTGTGATGTTCATATTGTAATTGGTTTTATTAGTAGTCTGCAATGTAATTTTAACAGTCAAGAGATTGTTATAAGATGATTTAACAAAATTTCTGGCAGCAGAGTGATGGTTTAAGGCTTGTTTGATACGTCAGACCCTTGATGACTTACAGCCATTTAGCCAACCATGTGTTCCATACTGTTCCAGTGTAATTTACAGCTAAATCTAGTCCCACCCCCTAATTCCCATAGAGATCCATTCAAATGCAGAGACGTTATAGTATTGCTTGTAAGAGTACCAGAAAATAAGATATCAAGAGTCGTTTGATGTTGTTGGGTCACAGACATCAGGAAGTCATGGCATGCAAAGGATATGCGACCAAATATTAAAAGTTATTTTAACTAACTTGTGTAACTTTCTAACTTGTGTGTCAGTGATCACAGGTGTATTCACTTTTGTCTTTCTAAAGTATTTGTTTTTGATTGTTCATAAGAGGAAACATTCTACTTGTCAACTTAGAAATAATGCAATTATTGAGAGGTGATACCATTTTGAATCATTTGACATTTAAGTGATATTGCACAGGGGTGTACTCACTTCTGTTGTATACTGTACATCAGTATTTTCACAAAAATAATGCTTTCTTTATTAAAATTTCTAAATAATGCTTTCTGTGTTTTGAATTTTAGCAGCGAAATGGTGTAAATGTTGAGCCATCACTATGATGGTAGACCAACACAATTACAGTCATGGTCTTGAATTGGACTCGCATTGGTCTGGTCTTGGTCTCGCCCTCCCTCAGTCTTGGTCTTGACTCGGTCTCGCCACCTCAAAGTCTTGGTCTTGACTCGGACTTGATATGCTCTGGTCTTGACTCGGTCTTGGTTTAGGTGGTCTCGACTTCAACACTACCCACTAGTACATCCTTGCGGTCCCATTAAATATGTGTACCTACTGTACTATTCCCCAACATGATTATACATTCAGGTCCAGAATTGTTGGAATTCCCTCACAAAGATGTGTAAAAAGCTGTACAATTAAAAATACCATACTGGTAATGAGCAAATAGTTGTTTATTCAATGAATGCATGGAGCTGTTCCATCTTATTTCATTTGATACTAACTATTCAGTTCATACAGATGTCAAGTATCCAAATATTGATGATGAATATTGCATAAGGTTTACACAGTTAATAGATCACCTTTTTGTTTTATAGTAATGTTCAGAGAGGAATAATAGTTTGAGCTTTGTATGTGATAGGGCAATTAAATCAATGGTGTGCCTGTTTGTTTGGGGAGTTTGACCTACAGTTCATGTGCCTACCACATGAAGGTGCATGCTCAATGGACAGCAGCACCAAACAATTTGAAATTACTGTAGGTGGAGAGCTACCTCACAGATAGTAATAACAGTAATCCATACCATATATATCCTAATAGTTACCACCATACCTGGCTGAAAATAAACATAGGACAACTTTTTTCCTGTAGGCTAATACATAAGCAGAATCCATTTAGCACAGTAGAGCTACAGGTGTTGTATATTATACAGCCTTTTCACGCATCTTTATCAAGGGAACCCTTAGCCTAATAATTTTTATAATATTATGATGATACGATATGGACATAGGTCACTCACAGCAACGTGGGCTTAGCCAACGCGATGCTGACAAAATAACGTTAGCTTGTTGACGTTAGACTTGACAGCCGAAGTTGCAACTGCATTAGCGAACTATGCTAGCTACAAAAACAATGCCAAATAGCTTATGCTGCGCTATTTGACATTGACTGACTGAGTGACCACCAGCAGTAGGTGACGGTCTCACTTTATGATAGCGTTACGCTTATGTTATCTTATTATCATCGACATTAATTCAATTAACCATCATCATCGTCACCATGGCATGGCGCACACATACTATACCTCCCTGCGAGTCCCTGTTAATCATGAAGCTACCATGCTTACCGCTTCAACTACACTCTCCTCCTGCTCCAGCTCACTCTGTCCCTCGGCCCTGTCATGCTCACTCTGTCACTTCTCGGCTTCCCTGTCAGACGCCTGCTCCTCTGCCTGGCAATGGCCATGGCCAGCCACCTCTCCTCCTTCAAGTTCCACCTGTTGCTGCACAATGTCAGGTACTGTAGATGTTGAAGCTACTGCAGCCCCTGCCGCAAACATGTCTGTTATTTTTGCACATTTGGCGGCATCCGCCCCTAGATTATTTATTTTTTTGGCCTGCAACTTCTCCGCACCCCCCTTGCGCTTTTGTTTATCAACTTTGACGCCCTCATCCATTTTTGGCTCTGAGCCACGGCATCTGACACGAGAAACAGAGAGGACAGAGGGGGAGGGGTGGGTCCTAGTAAGAGATGTGATTGGGCCAGCCCAGTGTCAGTATAGAAAATCAACCAATGGGCCGCTCTCCCTGCTTTATGGGCCGGTCGTTGGACTGGTCGTTTTTTTTTTTTAATTAAAAATTATAAATTAAATTATATCAGCCCCAAGGTGCATCGGCCCACCGGGAAAATGCCCGGTATGCCAGATTACCCGTCCAGCGCTGATCCGAATTTCATTACCTGCATTCTAATATTGATTAATAACATAAATACTGTTATTTTGCCTTAATGATGGCACTAAATACAATAAAGCTGTCAGGTTGGCAACCCAGAGGTCCACACATATTTCCCCTTGTTTTATAAGGTCCTGCTTATGGAAATGTGACCAACCTGTTTTACTGGGAGCGTAAATGAATGCTTTACATTACATTCATTTAGCAGACGCTTTTATCCAAAGCGACGTACAGTAAGTGCCTACAGAGACATCATCAAGATCACTACAGAACAGACAAAGCACATCCTTCCCATAATGTAGCAGCTATCCCTAGAATTTACTTTAAAACAATCCACTTTACCAGGAAGACCGTGAAAAGTGTGATTTACAGCAGGGGAAACAGACCTGCTCCTGCATGAAGTTAAAGCACGCATACAGAGAATGGCATTTAAATTAATTGTGTAAAATGCTGCAAATTTGTTTTTGTTTCTAATTAGATGCTTAGTTCTCTTTAAAATCGTTTTGTTCAGTTATGGAATAACAGGTGAAATCAGCGCGGTTTTAATAAGCTGAGAGTATGGAAACCTTGTCACTGTAATTTACAAAAATATGAAGGATGAAGAATAGGGTTCAAATGCAGTGACGTGACATTAATCTCCGTTTTTTAACCGTAGGCTATCGAAAAAACCGTATGCACAGTGAATCCGCTGTAGCCTAGGCTATTTGAAAAACAATAAGTACAATATTCCCTGGACAAGGTTTTGAACTTTTCAGTCAAAACCATTCTATTTACTTACAGACTGTAGGCCTAGACAGCAGTATTGTAATGACATCTGAAGCGCATTTTCAGAACTCAAATGTCCGTCTATTGCAGTGTGCGAGTTTTCAATTGAATGACAATTCATGCATTAGGTGTAAATGACAATTCGGCATTAGGCTTGATGTTATCAGCAAAGTTTTTAATGGATAGCCAGTGTCAGAACAGAAGATTACAGGAACGGCTGGCAAATATAGGCTAAGTCATAGCTTGATCCAGGACAATTGCGAGTAGTCATGTAACCTTACACGTACCATCGCACATCGCCTGGACGTTGATGGAGTGGGCTGAAAGCAATTTAATACGCCATTCCCCTTCGCTGAGGGACAGGTAGGCTATGTGGTCTTTGACCTATGGACCCTTTTATTATTATGCATTTTTTTATATGGGCCATTCTACAGAAGTCGTGCAAATTGAGGGTTGGAGAAAAGTGTAAATTTGTATTCTTTTTGCAAAATTCTTTTATAATATATGTTACACTTTATCTGAAATACATAAATATACTATATGTACAGTGTAATCACATGTCATTTTTTCAGAATAAGGATGAATTTACTGACTGCTCCTAAATATGTCACAACCGAAACATGGTGTAAACCCTGCTTTTGAAATAAAATTACATACCCAATTGATAAGTTTAATTCACCACTTTGAAAATTACATTTTTGAAAGAAATCTTGACTGCTGTTGAATTTGAATCAATTACCCTGAATTTTTAAATCAAATAAAACATTGGATTAATTCAATTTAGTGAAAACTCTGTACAAATGTTCTCTATAAAATGGACAGATTTGATCACATGAATTTGATAGATTCTTATTTATGAGATTATATATACCTTTACCAGCACAATATCTTGGATATTTGATTGATTATTCATATTATTCAAAATTTTAACAAAACAGCAGGTGTTTCGATTGTGACCACATTGTTGCAGTTGTGACATCTCTTACTGAAACCTGAATTCCAAAGTTGGTACAGTACATAAAATGCAAATAAAAGCAGAAAGCAGTGATTTGTTAATTATCTTGTCTATATATTTAAATGAAAACAATATTTAAAAGATATTTAATGTTTTACCTTAGCAACTTCATTGATTTTTGTAAATATACGCTAATTCCGAATTTGATGCCTGCAACACGTTCCAAAAAAGTTGGGACAGGGGTATAAAAAAGATTGGGAAGGTTGCGGAATGTTCAAAAAACACCTGTTTGGAACATTCCACAGGTAAATAGGTGAATAGGTGAATGCTATCATGACTGGGTATAAAAGGAGCATCCACGAAGGCATTTACGAGCAAGGATGGGTTCGCCACTTTGTGAAAAACTGCATGAGCGAATAGTCCAACAGTTTAAGAACAATAAAGAGAATACCAAACCCGGACTACTTCGCTAGGACTAACCCGAGATAAGGAGGACTGGAGCACACAGAGCTCAGAGCAAAACAAAATATTTAAATACGACTGACGTTTCGACGTCAACGACGTCTTCTTCAGAGTCAAAATGGAAATACAGACAAATGCACCGGGAGGTATATAAATACCCTCCCATCAATTACACAAAATAAGGTGCGCATGTGTAGGACTAATAAATCTCGTCATAGATACCACATATACAATGTTATCTTCTTTAACAGGATAAAGAGAAGAACGACAAATGTCATAGGTAAATGAACTAAATAATTGTCTATTGTGAACATGGCATAAAACAATATAAAATGAAAATCAAAAAGCCTGTACACAAGTTACAAAAAACATGAAAGGTTCAGCGACTCATTTAACCCATTGGGTTCCACACTATTGAGTGTATGTATCCAGTACGCCTCCCTGCGGAGCAGTTGCTTAATAATATCTCCGCCTCTGGGTGATGAAGTGACTCTCTCAATACCCCAAAATTTTAGAGAAGAGACAGAACCATGATTGGCTTCAGCGTAATGTCGCGCAATAGCATAGTCCATATTTTTAGACCGGATCGCGGTCTTATGTTCAGCAATTCTAAGTTTGAGGGCTCTCTTAGTCTGTCCGATGTAGATTTTGGAGCATATACATTTCAGCATGTAGATAACATGGGTAGTGTTGCAGTTGATAAAAGTGGTTATTTTAAATTCCTTGCCCGAACGTGGATGACAGAAGACTTTAATGTCATTAGAGTTAGAGCAATGGACACAGTGTCCACAGCGATAGAAACCTCTAGGGGGCGTAGGTAGCCAGGAGGGTTTTGTCTGCGGACTACTCACGCTGTGAACCACCTTGTCTTTTAAGTTGTGTGGCCTTCTAAAGCACAATCGCGGAGGTTCGGAAGTAAATTTATTTAAAAGAGGGTCACTCTGGAGAATGGGCCAGTGTTTACGGACAATGTTTTTAACTCTTCCAGCGACCGGACTGAACTCAGTGGAAAAGCAAATACGAGGAAGGGTAGCACGCTTAGGCTTTTTACAGAGGAGGGACTTCCTATCAGTATGGCGGGCTCGGTCAATAGCGGCAGTAACGTCAACAATACTGTAGCCTCTTTGAAGAAATCTGCTACGCATCTGACAGATGTTGCTTTCAAATTCTGCATCCGTGCTACAGTTGCGTCTCAAGCGCAAGAACTGTCCAATCGGTATATTACGTATCAGTGGACGGGGGTGATTGCTATCCGCTCTTAACAGAGTATTTCTGCTTAAGGGTTTACGGAAGATGGTAGATTCAAGTTTACCGTCATCACCTTTAAAAATAGTCAGGTCTAGAAAATTAATGGATCTCACGTCATGTTCCTCTGTAAAAGACAAGAACAATGTTTCTCAACACACGATTGCAAGGAATTTAGGGATTTCACCATCTATAGTCCATAATATTAGTAAAAGATTCAGAGAATCTGGAGAAAACGGGCAAGGCTGTAAACCAATATTGAATGCCCGTGACCTTCGATCCTTCAGACAGCACTACATTAAAAACGGCATGCTTCTGTAATGAATATAACCACATGGGCTTGGGAATACTTCAGAAAACCATTGTCAGTAAACACAATTTGTCACTGCATCTACAAATGCAAGTTAAGACTCTACTTGTAACGTCCCGTTCCCATCCTGTCCGGTTCCCTTGTTTTGCCTTGTCCCTCCGTGTCTTGTTCCATTCCCTTGCCCTGGTTTTCCCCGTTGCTGCAGGCTGGGCGTGCCCCTTCCGTTTGGTTCACTCTTTCCCCACCTCGGTGTCAGCCTATCTCCTTTCTTGTTCACTGCATGCATTCTCACCTGTCTTTTAGTCAATCACCCTCATTTACATTCCTCACGCTTTCCTGATTGTTTCCAATCACTCTGTCCCTATTTAACCCACCTGCTGTCTCCCCTCCAGTGTTGGATCATTTCTTGTGTTGCCTTCCGTACCCTGTTTGCTAGTTCGTTTACGTACCTCGTTAGGTTTCCTGTCTCCTGTTTCGGTCTCTTGTTCTAATTCTCTGTTGAGTTTAGACTCCTGTCTCTCCTCGCTTTCCCTGTTCTCGCTGTTTCTAGTTCCCTAGTCCATGTAGTCTCCTCCTTCTCTGCCAGCCTGTGTATTTGCCCCTTCGCTCCGACCGGCCTGCAGCTGCGTCACTCCCTGTGTGTGTGTGTTGCAGTACCCCAGCGCTCTACCCTCGTGGCACCCTCAGCTGGGTGTCCTGCCTCTCTCCTGCTCAGTGGTTCCTGTCCGGCCGTGGCGGCCTCCTTGCTGCGACTTCGGTCCCAGGCTCTGCGGTTGCCCAGTTACCCAGACCGGGCCTGCTTCAGCTCCACTTCACTGCCTTACTCTGTGCGTGTCCTGCCTAATACCTACCTCAGCCTTACAGTTTCCACTTTCCAGTTCCTGTTGGACCTCCCGGTCCAGTTCCAGTCCGGTTCCGGTTCGGAACCCAAAGTCCAGTTCCGGCTTGGAACCGCTTGCTGTTTCCACTTTCCAGTTCCTGTTGGACCTCCCGGTCCAGTTCCAGTCCGGTTCCGGTTCGGAACACAAGTCCAGCTCCGGCTTGGAGCACGTGCTTAGTCTAAGGACTTCCTCATTCCTCCCTGTGTTGTGTTTTTGCCCTATGTACGGCTTGGGACTGCCCCAAACCAGCAAATAAACACCCATTCCTGTTTCTCTGTCTCTGAGTCGTGCATCTAGGTCCTGCCTTATCCGGGATCGTGACACTACTACCCAAAGCGTATGCCATATATCAACAACATGCAGAAACGTTGCCAACTTCTCTGGGCTCATCTGAGATGGATTGACGCAAAGTGGAAACGTGTGCTGTGGTCTGACGAGTCCACCTTTCAAATTGTTTTTGGAAATAATGGACGTCGTGTTCTCCCGGCCAAAGAGGAAAAGGACCATCTCGATTGTTACCAACACAAGGTTCAAAAGCCAGCCTCTGTCATGGTATGGTGGTGTGTTAGTGCCCATGGCATGGGTAACTTGCACATCTGTGAAAGCACCATTAATGCTGAAGGGTACATATGCATTTTGGAGCAACATTTGCTGCGATCTAGACAATCACTTTTCAGGGACATCCCTGCTTATTTCAGCAAGACAATGCCAAGCCACATTCTGCACGTGTTACAACAGCATGGCTTCGTCGTCAGAGAGTGCGGGTGCTAGACTGGCCTGCCTGCAGTCCAGACCTGTCTCCCATTGAAAATGTGTGGTGCATTATGAAGCCCAAAATATGACAATGGAGACCCCGGACTGGTGAGCAGCTGAAGTCTCATATTAAGCAAGAATGGGAAACAATTCTGCTTTCAAAACTACAACAATTAGTGTTGTAGTTCCCAAAAGATTACTGAGTGTTGTTAAAAGGACAGGTGATGTAACACAAAGGTAAACATGCCCCAGTCCCAAATGTTTTGGGAGGTGTTGCAGGCATCAAATGTAGAATGAGCTGAATAAAGAATGAAATGTAGAATAAAGTTGATTAGTTAAAACATGAAATATATTGTCTTTGTACTGTTTTCAATTGAATACAAAAAGGACTCGCAAATCATTGCTTTCTGTTTTTATTTACATTTTATACACTGTCCCAACTTTTTTGGAATTGAGGTTTGTACATGTGCATTGATTGTCTCACTATTTATTGTCTTTAATAAGAATTTACGGACAAGTGTCACCACCCGAAACAGGTCTGTCAAAACAATACCATTTGTTTCGGTAGTGACTGTTTTGGTTGTGACAATTTTGGCTCATTTCGGCCACAAAGCAAAAGATTTAGCAAGCACATGGTTAGCAACCACTTCTCTGTGCAGATGCACCTTCCTTTTAATCAAATCTACAGTTATGAAATCAACTTTTTTTCTCTAATATGAAAACTTGGGTGTTTGGGTGTGACGTCCCTTAAAACCACAGACTAATTTTCATACTTTGAAGGACAATTATATCAAAACGCTAAAACCTAGCTACTCACCATGTGGCCTTGATTCATATGACGGCTGTCTAATTTCCTGGTTAAAAAAAGGGGTGTGTGGCTACAAGCAGGTTCACTGCACAGACTCAAACAGTGTACGTTTCGGTTGTGACGTAAAAATTGGGGACAGCAGGTTTTTTTAATTATAAAATTTATTACAAAATAGATTGCATTATTTTAACTTATATTTGATAAAAATTCACATGCTTTATTGAATGAGACAAGTCAAATAATTGGCAAAAATATTTTTGGTATTATTTTTTAATGCACCAGTTTAAGGGTTGATAGTGGGGGCAGCCATCTCCCAATAGGAATTTATACTCCCAAGAGTATAAGTGTTGATTTTGGATAAATGTAACTATTATTACTGCAATTTATATATTGGATTATATTAAAACATAACATGATCTAATGAATTATATAGCATTGAAAGATTTTATTGGTCAATTTCTTACTTTTATCAGAGAGGGACAGCAATTTGCATGACTTTTGTAGAATGGCCCATATAGCCTACACAATAATAATATTTCACATTGTAATCTTGATATTTTTAGTCATGCTTGTGCGCCCCTGTGTGTAACAGACAGGAGGGTGTACGCGCGTTGTGCACACGCCTATGTAGATGCACTTATATGCGCCGTTAAAATAACATGTAAACAACTGCAATATGACTTTAGACCAGGTTTTTGGTGGTTTTAGCGCAAGCACTTTCTGCTGGCTCAAGATAGCAATACGCCAAAAATAATCCTGGCCACACCTCATCTTAAGACCAACACGCCCAGTTCACTTACTATGGGTGCACCATCACTTGATATTTAACTGACGTGAGCGCTAGGGGCTATAATGAACCCTGCGTCGGGTGTAAGACAGCAAAGACACTTGCATTTGGGTTACGCCGCTTAGCGCCGGGTGTAAGATAGGGCCCTAGATGTTCTAATACATATCCTGTAAAATCGGGAAGGAGAACATGGACCATTAAATGAACTACTCTCCATGTTCTTTAAATATTACATGTTCTATGATTCAAGTCAGAAGCCCACTTACAGTTTTAATCTTAAACGACTGTGAAGTGATGGAGAGAAACATATTTTTAAAAAATGAAATGTGAATTATTCAAGGGGATTTTTCCTCTTCAAGTGCCTACTGTATATGCAGAACTCTTCATCCAATTTTCATAACCTCACCATGTAATCATGTCTGAAATTGAGTTTCTTATGTGTCATTGGATTAGTGATTTAAGGATGCAATCTATGTCATGATAATAACTTCACATGATTTACATCCAAAAGTTTGTTTAAAGGGATCTCTACATGAAAAATTACAACATTTTGGACGCACACAGGAATATCATTTTAAAGGTTTTGTTTATGGCTAGGTGGTAAAATCTGAATTGCCAGTTTCGGCTGTCAGATTTATAATTTCTACCTACCTCATTTTAAGTATCTTTTCAAACCTGCCAATGCTAAGTTCTAGCTTTTTCATTTATAATACAGGATGTGCACCTAAATTACTAAAATGTATTATTCACATGTAGGAATTCCTACATGTGGGGTTTTAAATAGTCTATTGAGGCTACAATAATGAAATTTAGGGCTCAGCTTTTGAAAAATTGAGGATTAAAAATACAGTGGTTGACGACATAAATGCCAGATACACTTAGATTTAAACAGAGGCTAAATAGTTTTGTTCTAATGACACTATCATATTTTTCACAAGAAAAGCGGCAAAATAAAGATAATTTATTTTGCAGGCTTGCAAAGCCCACATTAGTGAATTGCAACATTTCATATAGCATTCCTCAGATTGATGCGAAATATAGAAATGTCTTTCATTAAATATTGCATATTTGAAATAAATAATTCTGTTTTCTATAGAAAACCTTAATGATGTCTCCTATATTTTCCATTCCCCAAGGACAAAGTGCCATTGATTTGCAAGTTCATTGAGCTCAGCACATAATTTCCACCTCATTTTTCAAGAACAAAAAATGTCAATGAGTTCAGAAGATTGCAGCTGCAAAATCAAGTCTAACAATTGGGCTCTGATGGTCACTGAAGAGGTGTTCATCTGACATATCTATTAGAAAGGTATATTTTTATATGGCTTCGGCTTTGACCACCTACACTTTAGACGGCACCATGGATTAAAGCCTTGCTCTCAGACGGAGCCCATATGATTCCATGGTTTCAGTGTGTATGGAAAATGAATAAAACATTATTCTTGCTTTTGCTTTCAGTGACTGTCCCCACAGAGCAGAGCATGACACAAAACCAATTAGACCTGTTAAGTCATTTTGGCAGGTAAGAAAAACAATGAGTAATTACCATGGCTAGTTGCAATTTTCAGCCTAATAACTACCCCCCTCCTCAAAATCCCCCCCACCCATATTTTGGAGGAAGCACAGAATTATTCAAGGAGGGGAAGCAAAGTTCACAGTTTTCATCCTTCCTCAACAGGTAGAAAGACAACAGTTAAGGACATCACCAATAAAACAATTTTACATATCTCTCTCTCGCTCTCTCTGTAAAATTCTAATTCATTGCTATGAAATACATCTGTAGATAATAGAAAATCTTACAGAACTTAGAATGAACATTTGGGGTTATTATGTTCAATAAGGCAATTTGTTTATCGCCTTATTTAACATAACAACCCCAATAATCCAATTCCAGGAATCCAGTTTTAACGGGAGAGTGGAAAGCTAGCCACAGAATGTCAGGCCTGAAAGGACTATTAAGGTGGTTACAAAGTGTTTAAAGCAGGGAGCAGACACGTACGTGGATGGACAGACTACCGGATTGTCCACGGACTATTGTCTTTCATAGTTCAGCGTACCAAGCCCCCTTTGTAGACTACATTTCCCATACATTTTTTGTGCAAATTGCAAACAACAATGGCGTCGTTCATGGAAGAAGATTACGGTACACAGAAGTGAAATGACAGGTCCGTGCGGACAGGTCTGCGCGGACACAAAACGACTGCTGCGCGGACTGCCTAGGCGGATGTCCGTTTTGGGTCTGCTATGATGTAAGACCCTGCGGACATCCGAACGCATTAATTTTTTAGTGACTATGAATTGGCCTTTAGCCTATCCCCACACCCAATGTGCTCAAAAGCAGAGATTGTGTGTTTCTTGAAAACATTTTACTTGTTGATATATAAATGGCAGGCCAATTGTTCAGCTAAAAATCGCATATTGATAGTATGACATGCATTCCAGCATGGATACGACATTCTAAAAAAAATTTAGACGCAAATATAACTGATAATATGAGAAATCAGTGCTTGAAAAAATGAGAAAAGAAAAGTGGTAAATATTACATTGCAATTGCTATTCAATACGTTTACATATTTTCAAGCACGGTTTTGCTGAGAGCACAAATTAAAGGTTACCATTTCAATCAGTGAGTGCAGTACTTTTTTCAATTCTAGTTTGACATACAGTGTATCATTACAAGAAACAAAGGCTCAATGACACTCAGTCTAGAATACAAAACGACACTCTGCTCTAGACGTTTCTCTCAATGTTTTCGATTTGAAAATAATCCCTGATCCTCGCATGACGTTTTATATGAATAGCCTCCTTTTACTACAGCAATTTCACAAGAATATCAATAACCAGAGATGTGGCTTATAGAAAAGCAATAGATATAATTAGTTGGCAGAGAGGGGTAGGTTCTCAACATGCAAAAGTTGTTTCACAGTTTTCTGTCATGGAGCCCTTGTATTTCTTTCATCTCCATATCAGCTATACTGACAGGAAATATGGCCATAGATTAATGTTTGTAACGACTGGGGTAGTGATCAAATTTTCCAATTTCCTTTTCATTTGCAGCCATAATGAGTTTGTGTATTACTTGGGTCAGTAGTGTGTAACTTCATATTACATCACCCATGTCAATTTTAGACTCTGCCACAGCCAATATATAGTACACTGAAAATAAAATCCAGTACCTGAGGTCGAATTGACAGTTAATTACTGAAAATATATTCCTTCAATTAAGAAATAACACATTTGTTTTTGGTACCGGCTAGATATTATATTCAAGGTAATATGTTAATTTGAACATTGCTGTGTTGTGACAAATGGTTTTGGTTTCATTTCTGCCCTTGTGTTGAGAATTTGACGTGACTGCCTTACTTTTCTCACTATATTGAAATGTAATTTGGTGTAGAGTGAAGCAATCATCTGGAAAGGGTGGAAACAGAACTGAGCAATTGATCGGTTGAGTGTTCCTAACCACACGGTGGAAGGGTAGCCATGGCAATAGAAACGGTTGTCTCACAGCATGCTAACACTGCAGTTACCTGTTCGGCAGAAGGGGTGAATGGCATAGATGCTTATTTAATTAACTTCAGGATCATCTAGAAAATGTATGACTGCAATTAAGAATATCAAATCCACTAATGAGTAACTCATAACTGGAATTATCCAATTCCAAATGAATTTTCTGTCCTGGTTGGTTATCTGGTCAGAGATAGAAAACTATTATTTTTACATTCATTTGCAGTTAACTCATCTTATTTCAAATAAAGCTAATATTTCATTTAGATAATTATTTGCTCACCACATTTGACCTGTTTGGAACTACTGATGATATGTTAAAAAATATATAAAGAAAAAAAATACATGCATACCCCTAATGAAGTACAAGAAATATTCTTTAAGAAAATAATCAGTCAGCTAAATTTGTCCTTATCTCTGATTATCAATTTCTTCAGAGAGAGTTTAATAAATAAATTTTGGTGATTGCGCTAAACCATGTTTGGAAGAAAAAAACATTGACTGCGTTGTGCGAATTGTGAAGGCAGATACCTCTTTCAAAACTGGATGAGACAACGGGGAAGCTGACAGAGTCAGAAAGTGCAGACTTCTCCTTTCTTTCCCTCTTGATCTTTGCCACTGCTAACTCAAACCTGCTGTTTACCCAGTAGCCTGGGGAATAGCATGCGCTCCATAATCGTGTTTGCCCAGATATTGGGGTGGGAGCTCCACAGATAAACATATCTTCTCTCCCTCTGAGGTTCGGATCTCAGGAAAAAATGGAGGGGAAGAAAGATATCTGGGTTTTATTCATTTATTTTGCAGGCCGCGGCATGACAGTTTTGTTTGCCCTCAGTGTGAGCCATGAGCCTACAGACACCCTTCTGTGGCTGATTTACACACTGTTGCAGATGAATCTAAAAATCCCCATTGCCAGCATCCAATGAAATATGCAATAAACACTCACCAATTGAACTGATACAATTTGATTTTGACAATAATAGTAACTTTATTTTTATAGCACTTATCAAAACATAGTTACAGTGCCATATAGGATACAATTAACAACAAAATAAAATAAAAAAGCAAATGATCACACATTAATTAAAAGCAAGCTTAAAAATGTGTTTTTAAAAGTGATTTAAAAGAGGACACGAACTTGGAAAATCTGATCTCCTCAGTCAGATCTCCTAGGGGCCCTGACAGAAAAGGCCTGATCACCTTTAGTGTTAAAGGGGAATTCCACTGTGCTTGGCAGGGGGGTGTAAACGAGGGGGGTCCGGGGGCTCCCTGTTGAAAATTTTGACAAAAATAACCCTTAGATGGAGATACAATATCACGCTTAAATGGTTCATCCTGGTCCACGTTTCCCAATAACGATCAATCGCAGGGTTAAGTGCGATTTCAACGATTCAGCGATAATACGATGGCTCTTAAATTTGTAACACGCGTTTCCCAAAACAGTTCTTAAAGCATGAACGTGCAGTTACCTCTTAAGAGCTACTTAAGCACAGCACAGGGGTAAAATCCGGGTTCAGAAAGTAAAAAGGGTAACACTTTACATTAAATTGCACCTATACCTGTGTAGTTAAATTGTAACAAATTTGGTAACAAGAGGTTATTATTGATTAACTCCAACGTAGGTACCATGGAACAACAGTTAGCTGTATTCGTAATTACAGGTGTGAATATTTTGAAATATTTTATTTACTCATAGGCCATATGTTCATTATACATGCAGCCATACCACCATGTAATCTGCTCCTGCTGAATTGCTGAAGCTAAGCAGGTATGGACTTGGTTAGTACTTGGATGGGAGACCTCCTGGGAAAACTAAGTTGCTGCTGGAAGTGGTGTTGGTGGACCAGCAGGGGGCAATCTTCCATCTGGTCAAATAAATCCCAATGCCCCAGTGCAGTGATGGGGACACTGTGCTGTAGGAGATGCCATCTTTTGGATGAGACATTAAACCGAGGTCCTGACTCACGGTGGTCATTAAAGATCCCGTGACACTTATCGAAAAGACTAGGGGTTTCCCCAGTGTCCTGGCTAAATTCCCAACCTGGCTCTTTCAATCTGCCACCTAATCATCCCCTAGTTTAAATTAGCTAATAATTATTCTCTCCCTCTCCACCTCAGCTGATGTGTGATGAGCATTCTGGTGCAAAATGGCTGCCGCTGCATCACCCAGGTGAGTGCTACACATTGGTGGTGGTAGAGGGGAGTTTCCCCCTCATCACTGTAAGCGCCTTGAGTATCGAGAAAGGCGCTATATAAATGCAAGGTATTATTATTTTTATTAATAAATAAACCTTGTCTGTAAATTTCAAAGTGTCTTTATAATTTGGAATGATTTCATTTCAGCAGGAGAGATGTAACAGGGCTGTAATCACATGTGTAATTAAGAATACAACTAACTGTTGTTCCATGTTACCTATGTTGGAGTTACTCAGTAATAACCTCTCGTTACCAAATTAGTTATAATTGAACTACACAGGTATACGTGCAACTTAATGTAACATGTCACCAAATAAACAGTCCTCCCCAGTATTTAATTCCAATCACATGGATTTGCTAATTTCCGCAATTCTTCAGCCAGGAGGTAGAACTAATTAGTGAAATCAGCTGGCTGAGTTAATGGGTGGAAGAACACATAGCAGGAATTTTACTTTCTGATCCCTGGATCTCTGTACTTCTGTCTGTGGTGCTGCTGATACGGGAGGAGGAGGGGCGATAAGATTGGAAGATGCGAACCTACTGTGATGCCCAATACATGGCCGGTTAGGCACGTCAAAGTTTCTTTTGAAATAAAATCTTTTTCCCACTGATTTTACTTGTCTCAATCTTATTTATTTATTGGGCTATTTAAGGAATGGCTTTTTTTTAAAATAAATAAATAAACGTAAATATTGTTGCATCTAACATCACTATAAAAACAAACAATCAGTGATTATGGTAACCGTAAAATGAAATGAACACTAACACGAAAAATCAGTATGAAAATATGTGATTTATGGGCTTCTAAAATGCACTTAACCGTCGACGACTGGTCTGGAGTAATCGTTAATTTACGAGCATTTCTAAGAGCGTCTTAAGTTAAAGTGATGGTCAAGGGATTCTAAAAACTTAAAATAACCACAACATATCACAGAGGGATGTATCCACTACACACCCACCAAATATATTTTCAAGAAAATGTGAATAGGTATATTAATATACATCTCAAAGTCAGCTAACAAACTCAGTCTTGAAAGGACTCAGGATTGTAGGGGTGTGATTTAAATCCACGCCCTCAACCTGAGTGCCATCGACGTCATCCATCCCTACATGTTTGAACACATATCTCATACAGTTCTGTGGTTTGAACCCGGCGAGGAATTAATGCAATCAATTCAAAGTAAAATACAGTGCGGCTGCTATCGAGATAAATATCACACGCAAGCTCACAATCAAAGTTAAGTTAACTTAAATGCTAAGCAGAGTATTGCAAACGTTTGATCTAACGTTAGTCTATTTAAAGCAAGCTAAATTGCAAGACGACGTTTCAAATGCATGGTCCACACAAATCATTAAATAATGGTAGGTTTCATCGAATTTTTAAAATTTACTTAAAGGCCCCTTCAGTCATTTTGGTTGGTAATCGAACGAAAATTACGTGCATGGCAACTAAGTACGTCGGTGGATAATGGTTCTTGTCGTATTTTTATTACTGTAACCAGCCACTGAACAATACGACAAAACCATTTCCAAGGCATGGTTTATTTGGCAAAATCTTAACAATCTATTCTTTTCGATATATTATCTGACGAATGAGCAGTGCACAAGTAAAATGTGTGAGTGATTAGTTTGTTTCCATTCTGAGCTGTGCAAGGAGCAAGCTAATGTTACTAGCTAGCACCACGGAGGGATGGATAAAACGGTGAAAGATTGGGTTAGTGAACTAACTATTCTAAATCCAAATGCTGATAACGCGGACAACTATTCTCAAGGGCAAACAAAACGAGCATTTGGTTCAGACTTCAGACAGGATTTCTTAGTGGGACTGTGGGACAGGACAGTTTTATTCGCCTCAAACTAAGGGAGGAGTTATGTAATGAGACCAAAATATGTATTGGTTGGGGGTTCATGTCTATGTAGACATGGACCCATTTCGACTCCACCCTTTTTTTCAGCACGCAGTAATAACGAGATATAGATACACTGCAAACTCGTTCAATTTCAGTCTAATTTATTCCTCGCGCTTTATTTGTGCAGAATACATAAATAACGTGGTTATAAGCATATTATGGATTTCTCTTGACCATCACTTTAAGATGCGTTTGGGAAATGCACCCAAAGTTCAAGAAGCTTCGTACGAAGGGTTTTACGACCGTCTTAGCCTTATGATGCTTTTGGGAAACGCACCCCTGGTGATTTTGTTAGTTACAACCAATCGGCTGTAAAATGGCTCACTATTCATTCTTCACTCATCATTTGAATACCAACTTCAGTGTTGTTCCAAGTGCATTGACAACAAACATCTTACCATTTGATGAGTGTAATGGTGCAGCTCTCTGAAGAATGCCCTCTCCTGATATGTGTAACTGTCTGTCTCAGGATCCTACACTTTCTCTCTCCTGAACTGAATGTTGTTCTCTCCCTGCAAATCGCCTGCTGCTATTGATTGGAAAGGAATAGGGATATTAGCAGAGGTGTAAAATCCAGATTCAGAAAGTAAACGTCCTACTCCCTCTTCAGCCAGGAGGTAGAACTAATTGGTGAAATTAGCTGATTGAGTTCATGGGTGGACTTTACACCACTGGATATTAGCAATAGTAGGTTGAAAAACATGACTAAAACATGACAAAGTTAGTCTTGCACATACCTTACAATAGGAGTTGTAGTAAAGCAAGTATCTGGTACATGTGCAGTAGTTTTGAGCTATATCTCTGCTCTCACTATAGGTAGAGCTCATTTTAATCAGGAGGAGAGCTACTTTTCTACAAATCAAACATAATTTTTCGGTGGAACTTCCCATTAAAAAATGATGTATTTTTGCAGACAATTTTTTATTACATTTTTTTTTCTTCCCCTTATGAGGCTTAGCCTCTGTTAGCCTCAATGACAATCCGTCTATGATGAAAAATATATTAGCTAGCCTAGCCAGAAGTCTAGCCTAGCCACTTACTTGTTACTCATTTCTCCTCTCTGTCCACCTCAGTCATCGTTCACTCGACGCACTCTCGGGTCGGCTGCACGTAGCAGCAGGTCCGGCTGCCGCCTCACGCCTTTGGCTAATCTCCACCTCAGCTGTGTATTTGGGCTCAAAACGGTAGCCTTCCCTCTAATTCAAGTAAAATATCTCGGAAGTTGTTGTCAACCAGTGCATGGTCCACACAATCATTGGAAGCCATTGTACTGGAATAATTGGTAACATAGCTAAGAACTCTTTGAGCTAGCATGCAAGCTAATATTGTTTGCAGTTGTCCCCCCCTCTGTGTCAAAGGCTCTCGCTTGTCCCGACTGCGGAGTTTTTCCACATTAGCTCCTCAGTGGTGGAATTAACTTCCTATTCCCCTACGTTCTACTCCAACCCTGCCTGCATTCCGTCGAGGCTTGAAGACACACCTCTTCAGACTCCACCTTGACTGATATCCTCACCTAGGAATATTAGTTCCCTGTTTACTAGTTCCCTGTGTTTTCCTGTCTGTTTATTATAGTTTAATAGTATTTAGAATAGAAGTGTAGTATTGCTGATTTACCCACAGCTTACTGTGAACTACAGTCAATGTTCATTACTAGGGATAGCTGCTACATTATGGGAAGGATGTGCTTTGTCTTGTCTGTTCTGTAGTGATCTTGATGATGTCTCTGTATGCACTTACTGTACGTCGCTTTGGATAAAAGCGTCTGCTAAATGAATGTAATGTAATGTAATGTAACAACAGGTTCACTGCCTCTCTGACCGTGTCTGAATCAGTACATACTTTTAAAAAAAACTGTTAAGTATGCAACAAAACAGTAAGTGATTCGGGCGCAGCCTCTCTCTCAGATTCTTTTGAGATAAAAATATCTGATTTTGAAGTCTTCTAAGTTGTAAAAAAAAAAAAAGACTGTACCACTGTCTTAATATGATTATCCAGGCTTAGATTACTGTCAATGAGGACACCAAGATTTCCGCAACTTGAATTTACATTGGGTAACAGAGGACCTAATTCACTTTGGACACTTAGTACAGCTAGTACCAATGATAATAACTTCGTATTTGTTAGCATTCAGTCTTTAAGACAGTGAGCCTAACTGTTTTAAATTGATAGAGAAGTATAGCTGTGTGCCATCCGCAAAACAAGGGAAACGTATTTTGTGTCTGCGAAAGATATGTCCTAAGGGCAACATATAAATGGAAAATAAAATTGGTCCTAAGACAGAACCCTGGGGCACACCACAAGTCACTTTGGACTTGTGGTCCAAATCCCAGGACCTGGGATTGCCAATGACCACACTGAAAGTTCCTGCAAATACAAGTAAATTTAATCTAAAACAGTGCCAGTGATGCCAACTTAGGCCCCGATGTTTTACTCAAGGGATTATTTCCCTGTACCTAAGGGAATCGTGTAAGTGCTGAGCATAAAACCTCAAATGTTTTCTTATGGTAAGAGTATTCCTTAAGTATGTTGCTGTACATCGACATATCATGTTACGGTAAAAACAGAGAAATCCCCACGTTACCATGGACATGGTTTGGATTTCCCTTATTGACAAGGCACTCGATAAATGGGTTCACTAACATCAGTTTTAGCTATTTATAGCGCAACAACATTTGAAAAGGACAGTAAAAGACAAAATCCAAATTGGTCAGCAGAGCAAAAATTATAATATTCAAAGAATTATCCAAACAAAAGTAACTTTTTAGATATGTTAGCTACCTATGTAGCTAATGTTAACTCTGATTTAAAGTAGGTTAACGTTAGGTAGTGTTAGCCTTATTTATTTATGTAACTGTTAATGTTGGCTAATATAGCCTAATGTGCCATAGCTATTCACAGCAATTCCCTCTTGTACCTATCTACAGTGGCACTTTAATGTTATGTTGTAGGTTCAATAAATAACTACTGGGATACTTTTGTATCATCTCGTTGGCATTGCTTAATGTTAAACCTTTTGTGTGCATTTCTGGAAGAGCGTCTGCTAAATGCATTGTATTTGTAACTTCATACAGCAGCGATGGTTGGAGGTAGTCTACTGTAACTTATTGTTATGTAGCTAGCTAAGAAATGCTAATGTTACTCATATTAGGTTACTGTTTAATATTGAAAAATATGTAGTATAAGCACATCTAACTGGTTAGGCCAGGTGCAGGGTAAAAAAGTGAGACAGAGAAAAATAAAGAATAGAATAGAATAACTTTTATTTTCCCGAAAGGGAACTTCAGTTGTAGCCACCAGCAACAACAAAAAAGACATAGACAGTGGGGCAGACCCACAACACACAAACAAACATATAAAATGCCAGTATATATACAGCCAAACGTCTTGATTAAAATAGCCCCACTGTCCCGAGATGTCCAATGTCATCAACCAGTCCAACACACAAACTCCGCCTCAGCGCCTCCACAACTTTCCTTCATAGGCTACATGCAGTGTTGTGGTCTCTGTCCACTGTCGAAATGGAGCTGAGCCTTCCCAGTCGCCACCTCACTCCTCCCCCGCATTATCTTCTCCTTCCCTGGTTGCCTTTTGAAGATTGCCCGCAGTCCCGAATCAGTCCCGACATCTTCAACTCCGGTGAAGAGCGATGGTAAACTCCGTGGCTGCAGCGGACATTTCCGAGCATAATGCGAATGCGTCTCCATGGTGACGACTGTTACGGCCACTCCCTGAATGACCGCAACATAAAAAATGCACAGACGTTGAGTTGCAAATAAAGAAAATAAATTTATTACACCAGGGGGAAAAGGAATAGGGAGCGTATGGGTGCGGGAATGCAGGTATTTATATGTATATATGTGTCTGTGAATATAGATATGTGTAGTAAAGGAAACAGGTCAGTAGATGAAGAAAATACGAAAAACCCACAGTCCAACAAACTCGAGTTCGTAGACCGTGAAGGAAAAAACGTCTCACTCGGAAGCACAGGAACAAAAGGAACAGCAACTCCTGATTGCTGGGCAAACCAGTGTTTTAAAGGCGTGGGCTAGGTGACTCCAATCAGTCAATTACCTCTGGAGGAGGGGAAAACAAGACAACACAGCAGGGGAAAGGCAGGCACACGTAACAACGACGACAAACAAAATCATCCCCGCTAGACAATTCGTCAATATTATAAAAACGAGCAGCAGGATTGCCCCGAAAAATCTCCGGTCCACTTCCCCGTCCCACAACAGACACGCAGCGCATGAAAACAAACGACAAAAAGCTGACACAACAAAACACATTCAAATTAACAAACACAAACACAAGAGACAGCTGGACTACATGTCGCCATTACAGCTCCACAATTTGAAAATACCCGCACACTAGCAAATACTCCATACATAGGTATGCTTGACGAAGACCTCTTTAGTCGAAACATTGCATGAATAAACCACAATGGAGCATTTGCTAGTGTGCGGGTATTCTTTATTTTTTACTGTTTAATATTGCAATAATAATATTGTCTTGTTGTGGCCAGTTTCACGGAGCTCTAATATCATCGTATCACTCTAATATCATCTCAAAATCATCTCTTAAATTTTGGAATTCAAATTTTCTCTTAAGGTGTTTTTTTGATATTGTTAAATTATTTAAGGGAATGCTTAAAGGGAGATACTTCAGTAAATCCTTAAATGATTACCATGGTGGTTGAATGTGACACTTGCCAGTTGTCTTTAGGCAACAACAAAACAAATGTGCATAATTTTTTTATTATTCAGTCATTTAAATGTATTTTAAAACGTATTTTTCTAAGCCTAAATTTACCACTATAAAGGTTCACCCAAACTGTCTGGGCGTGGTTATGAGAACTGTCAATTAGCTATGATTGACAAACCGTGCCCACTTGTTACCATAGCTACCTCCATGATATGCGCTCGTCTTGGGAGACTGTGTTTTCACAAGCTAGCTAACTTAGTATATCAAGTATCGATATCTAAGGGAAGGATGCTGACTTATCCAATAATAATTCTTGCTAGCTAGCTAGCCAAGTTAAGATAAAAGCACAACTATAACGTTCTTATGAAAGCAAAATAGCTGGCTAACATTATCGATAACGTCACCTTATGAAAGCAAACTAGCTAGCAAATGTTATCGATAACGTCACTTTAAGAAAGGAAACTAGCTAGCTAGCTAAATTAATATAACAAGAAATAGTCTAATAGTCCTTAAAAGGCACTCTAATTTAAGCGAAGTTAATGTCGTTAGTCAAATATTTGCATTGTCTTGCCTGTAGGCCAGCGGCCCAAACTATGGGTCACGAGTTATCCATGGATCCCTAAATATGATTTAGAATTAGCTAGTATCACAGCCATCTGACTGACAGAATTAAAAACGCACCTCAAATTTGCAAACACGCCCGTTGTTTTCATAAGAAGGTCTTCAATCTGTAAATCGATAGTAAACATCATTAGATTAGCGTTGTTATTATTAGGCAATCAGGTATTAAACAATTACCACTTACTACTTTGAATGACACACTGTATATGCTCCAATATGCTCATACAGGATAAACGAATACAACAGGGTTGTATCAACTCGGAGGTAGCTACAAATCGCTCCAGTCAGATTTCTTTACGGGGCGTGGTTATCCTCATGTGACCCACTATGGGGAGAGCATTCTCAACCGGTTGAAAATAGGACAAAAAATTTAAAACTCTTTTTGCTCCAAAACTAAAAAACGGACATAATTAATATTTTCCGCATGTTTCTTCAATGCCCTCTTGTGCAAATAGCATATAAAAACCTAGCAAGTGTGACTAACCACCATGTTACTCCTTATAATATAAAATAAAATACTTAATTAGTACTATGCAACTCACTTAAAGTTAAGGGTATTTTAAGAGACAAGTTAAGGGGAAATTTCCCTTAAGTTTTATGCAACTGGGCCCCAGTGTTTAAGACGATCAAATGGATATAGTGATCAACAGTCTCAAATTCAACACGGAAGTCTAAAATGGAGGAGTCTGCATCATCAGCAGCTAGTGGTATATTGTTCATTACTTTCGGTAAAGCAGTTTCAGTACTATGGAGGGCTCTGAAACCAGACTGAAACTTCTCATAGAGACCAGTTCCATTCATGAAAGCAGTCAGCTGCTCAGCTAGAATGTTTTCCAGGACCTTATATAAGAACGGAAGCTTTGAAATCGCTATATACTGTAATTTCTCAATGTATTAGGGTCTAATGAAGGCTTCTTAAAATGTTTTTATTCTTCAACTACTCCTTAAGTAAGAGGGGGCAGTTCCAGTGGTTAATGATTTATTTATGATTGCTAGAATATAAGGACAATCCAAGTAAATCTGGTGGGAAGTATGTCAAGGGCACAAAAAGAAGGCTTCATCTTCACAATGACATCAACTCAGCAGAGACCATGTCAAAGAATTCAAAGGGAGGAATTGTAATCATTGGGACTGCCACGTCCTGAGCAGATGGGGTAGTCTGCATTCTGATTTTTTTTTTACCTTGTTACAAAAAAAGCTTAAAAATTCTCCACATTTCTCATGAGAGGGTTCAATACTAATACAAGGGGGAGCTGTGGCATGACTAATAGTGTTGAAGGGTTTTGATGATTCTTTTCAATGAGGTCAGAGAAAAAGTGTGCTAGTGCAATTCAAACTTCCGTATAGTAAGTTTTCATTAGATCTTTCAGAATGTCAAGGTGAATATTAAGTTTAGAAGTTTTCCATCTGCACTGCCTTACGGCAGTCTCTCTTGAGAGCACGAATGGTCTCAGTTATCCAAGGCAAGGCATGTTTATTTGCATTCCACAGCTTCAATGGCGTGATTTGATCAAGAATTAAAGAGCAAATACTATTAAATTTATTCATCAATTCATCTACCGCCATTGTCGGGCTGCAGCCCCAGAGCAGTGCAGGTGAGGGCCTCAGAGAATTTTGCAGCAGATTTAGAATTGAAAATTTGAGAGTAAACTTGCCTTTGTTTCACATCAGTCAGATTTTGGAGCACAATATCAAACATAACACACTTGTGATCAGAAACACACACATCTTTCAAGGGCACATTATTTAAATACAGACCGTGAGAGAGCAGAAGATAAAGGGTGTGAACTTTTACATGTGTAGGTCCAGAGTTAGCTCATAATAAATTAAAGGATTCTTTAATATTTAAAAAATACAATAGCAGATGACTTAATTGAGAAACATACAGTGAGCACCATAATTAATTTGGTTCTGTACACTAGCACTTTGAGTTTGAAATGATACAATGATGATGAGGTTGAAGTGCAGACTGTCAGCTTTAATTTGAGGGTATTTTCATCCACATCGGAGGAATCGTTTAGAAATTATATAACCTTTTGTATGTAGACCCCCCCATTTTCGGGTATCAAAAAATATTGGACAGTTTAACATAATGTAGAATGAAGTAATAATTTTTAATAGTTGGTCGCATATCATTTACATGCCATGACTTACTGATGTCTGTGACCCAACAACATCAAAAGACTCTTGATATCTTATTTTCTGTTACTCTTACAAGCGATACTATAACTTCTCTGCATTTGAATGGATCTCTATGGGAATTTGAGCATGGGACTAGATTTAGCTGTAAATTATGCTGGAACAGTATGGAATACATGGTTGGCAAAATGACTGTAAGTCATCAAGGGTCTGAGGTATCAAACGAGCCTCAAACCATCACTGTGCTGCCTAGATGGATCACTTTAAGGGTTGTTTCTCCTGACAAATTTTTATATTGAACTCTATGAGAAAATAAGTCAGGAGAAGAAACCCTTCATAGGTGGTTTTGGTTTTCATAGTTGAATTTAATTAAAGCTTTATGCGGCAGTAAGCTTAAGGATTAGTAACATTGGCTAATTTGTTTTATTTTTCTGGAGGTTGAGGTAAAAAGAAATAAAATTGGAAACTTATCTATCGAGCTATGAACTCACATCTGCTTATTATGTTATTAAAAATAGGTTAATATTGATTAACTTACTTGTCATTGGTAACCAGCTATTGAATATTTAGCAGTTATTGTCTTGCCATTTTACCTTAATATGCAGGAATATTTATAAATGTTATCCAGCTTCGGAGGCTGTCTATTGAGCTAAATGGCTTGTTTGTGTCCCTGAATTACACATGGGAAGAAATCATTGTGCCAATCTTATATTTATCTTTGCGGTCAAAAGTAATATTTATAGTCTATCTCTATCAATTCATATTTAGGTACTGAGTTGATAATGCTTTGAGCTGCCCAAGAGATCATGTATACTGCCAAATTGGGCTGGGAGTAAGTGTTTTTAGGTTTTTTGGTGGCAGTGTTCAACAATTCACAGGGTCAGCCCCAAGTGCAGAAGAACACCCAGGCCCCTCTGAGCCAACTCTAGCTGATGCAGTTTCCCAAAGTTCAGACAGCAGTACCTGCTGGCCCCTCTGAGCCAAACCCTGTCACTGTAGCAACTCAAACACCAACCCCAGACCCTTGAAAATCCAAGCTCCTCTGGATCATTGGACAGCCCTATTACCCCTACCCCCAAATAGCGCCGTTGTGACAAAGTGTTTGACCTGCTGTACAAGGAGTCCCTAAGTAACAAGGCCGGGTTTAGGCGCATGGAGGCACAGACTGACAGGCTCCTGAACATTTTAGAACAAATGGCAGTTAATATGTAGCTAGCTTGTGTTGTGCATGTACCAATTACGCGATACTATAACTTCTCTAGTAGATATGGATGGATAACTTGAAGGGTTTCTTCTCCTGAATTATTTCAGGAGTTCAGTAGGAAAATTTGTCAGGAGAAACAACCCTTAAAGTTATCCATTCATAGCTACTGCATATCTGGCAGCAGAGTGATGTTTTGAGGCTCGCTTGATACCTCAGACCCTTGATGACTTACAGACATTTTACCAATCATGTATTCCATACTGTTCCCGTGTAATTTACAGCTTAATCTAGACCCACCGCCCAATTCCCATAGAGATTCATTCAAATGCAGAAAAGTTATAGTATTGCTTGTTAGAGTACCTGAAAATAAGATATCAAGAGTCTTCCAAACTTCCAAGTTATTATCTAATATGTGGACAATCATTTACACCTGTTTTGTGCACCAGTCATCAATTTTAATCAATTTATTGATTAAAGGTCGGGGTGTACTTATTTTTTCCTCATGAGGAATTTGCATTTATGTTCATTTCAATTGCTGAAGTGATTCCAAAGTTTGTTTTAGCATCATTTGTTGAATTAGTTTATCTTAATCAATCAATATGGTTGAAATAAAAATAAAATAAACCTGTGTCCAGATGTGGCAAAAAAACTGACTACCGTTTGAGGGTGTACTTACTTTTTCACGACTGTATATTCCATGGGCAGCGTCTCAATGGGAATCTTCCCAGAATTGTACTAATATCTGACATGATCACAGGTGCAAAGCAGGGTCAATTTTAACAATGAGATCTTATTTTTATCATACAATCAAAAGGACAATGGTTTAGTCTCTCTGCCATTGCCTGGTGATCAGGCTGTCATTGTCAGGTGAAGTCATCACTGTGCCTTTCTGCTCCGGGGCCTGGATCAGAGTTTTTCACAGCCATCTCTGATTGTCTGAACAGCATCAGAATCCTTAATCACGTCCTAGTGAGATAAGTATTTACACTGTGTCGCTTTGCAGAAAAGCAACCCCACTTGGAAAATAAGAACTAGAATTTTGATATTACTGAATCTAGGGGTTGCAAGCTACATAGCTTAGACATTATCAAATCATTTTGGTTTCAGTCAAAATCCAGAGACCATATAGAAAATCTTGTTCTGACAGTTTAGCTCTTTTTGGAATCTTGGGTTCATAGGCGGAGGGTGAACCAACTGCAGGGTAAGGCTAGAAGGGGAGGGGGAGATTTCCACCCTCGTGCGAGCGCACGCAGTATGTGAGCAGAAAACATTTCTGCATTAATTTCACCATAAAAACAGTGAAATTAAGAGCCCATGTACGCTTTGGTTGTAAAGTACCAGTAGGGTTGTGTTTAGGAGTTAGGGTTTATAAATCAAAGGTCCTTGAAGCTTTGGGAACATTTGAATATTATACCATTTATTTTAATAGCATGCAAAAAGAAATAAATAAATAAACATTTTGGCGGCCGCCAAAGAATTTACAATATAGGAAAAACACTGACACCCCATACAAAATAACACTCCAGAAAATGTGAGTTATTAGATACGATAACATTTTCACGTCATATTGATAGGCTAATTATTTAAGCGACTCCACTGCAAGAAAATAGCCTATGCGTGATTTTTTTTTTCTATTGGCATGGCAGCCAACATGCACATAATTTATAACATTTTTAATTGACATTAACAGAGAGTGTAAGGGGTCGGGTATGGAGGACCATACGCGACAGAGGAAATCTAAAAGTTATCCCCGTAGAGATAGCCACAAGAGCGGATAGACTCCGTGAGAAATAGGAAAGAAAGAAAAACTAAAATCTCAACCCAATTAATAATAATAATAATGAATAATGCATGGCATTTATATAGCGCCTTTCTAGATACTCAAAGCGCTTTACAATGATGAGGGGGAAACTCGCCTCTACCACCACCAATGTGTAGCACCCACCTGGGAGATGCAACGGCAGCCATTTTGCGCCAGTATGCTCACCACACATCAGCTGAGGTGGAGAGGGAGAGAATAATTTTTTTAGCCAATTAAACTGGGGGATGATTAGGTGGCAGACTGAATGAGCCTGGGTTGGGAGTTTAGCCAGGACACCGGGGAAACCCCTACTCTTTACAATAAGTGTCATGGGGATCTTTAATGACCACAGTGAGTCAGGACCTCGGTTTAACATCTCATCCGAAAGACGGCATCTCCTACAGCACAGTGTCCCCATCACTGCACTGGGGCATTGGGATTTATTTGACCGGAGGGAAGACTGCCCCCTACTGGCCCACCAACACCACTTCCAGCAGCAACTTAGTTTTCCCCAGAGGTCTCCCATCCAAGTACTAACCAAGCCCACAACCTGCTTAGCTTCAGCCATTCAGCAGGCGCAGATTGCATAGTGGTATGGCTGCTGGCATAGTGGTATGGCTAATAGGGCGAATTAAACTCTTAGGCTAGATTATAGATAGGAAAATAAAATAATGTCTCTCTCTCTCGATACTGGTGAGTAGGAAAATAGAGAGATAAACGAATAGAACATAAAGCAACCCGGGAACACCGGGCGAATAATTGGTAGAAATGAAAATGGTAGAAAGAAAAAAAAAAGAACAGAAATCCTCCAGCTCGAATACGTAGCGAGCTAAACTGAAGAGGAAATCAAAAACAGAAACAAAAGAAGGTAACGAAAACTGGACTGAGAAAAGAGTAAATAAGGAGGCAGAAAAGATCCGAAGATCTAACCCTAACTCTAATACTAACCGAATTTCCTGCTTTGCTTATTGAAACAACAAGGAAAGCAGTGACCAAGTCCTATACCTTACCTTAGAGCTATATATAGCCGAAAGGTGACAAGGAACAGGTGCGGGAAATTAGGGAAGGAGCACGAAGTCTCGGAACGGAAGGCGAACGAACATGTAAAGAGCGCCCTCACGCCGCTCCGAGGAGGAACGACCACTGAACCGAAGAGAAGCTGAAATCCCATGACAGAGAGTGTGACAGTGTGTCCTGAAATGCTCCGTGAGTCCGTGATGATCCTTCAGCTTGACTGCCGCTTCACTGACAAGACAACGCGTTGATGGATGAGACTTGCTAGCTAACTAACCAACTAATGTTAGTACATGTAGTCTAACCATGCAGCAAGCGGCTACACGCAGCCGGCCAGCTTAGTTACCTCCTCTGCAGTAGGCAGTAGCCTAGTAGAGTGAGTGAGCTAACTCGACATGGAGTCCTCTATCACTAGCATCTGTATTTGTATTTAATAGCCTACATTATTTTAATCGCCAGGGAAGGCTAAGCCTTCACCGGCCTTACACACCCTCCGCCTAGGCTTGGGTTACATATCTTATGATCATGGTAAAACAATATTGGTAACATAACAAATATTAGGCGCGTAGCATGGGTTCAGTGAGCCACCACTAGGGGTGTCATAAAATATTGATGTATCGATGATCAATCAGCACGCTATTTTATCGATAAATTTGTGAGACATCGATGTATTAATATTACATAAAAACATGTTTTTTCTAAGGCTGTCATAAAATATTGATGTATCGATGATCAATCGGCACACTATTTCATCGATAGATTTGTGAGACATCGATGTATTAACATAACATAAAAACGTGTTTTTTTCCCATTAATTCTCCATTTAATATAATATAATTGGGTGGCCACAGGGAGGTAACGTCACGGCAAGCCTGTATTGTGACACTTCCTGTGACGTTCCGTTCCCATCCAGTCCGTTTTCCCGGTTTTGTCATGTCCCTCCGTGTCTTGTTGGATTCCCTTGTCCGTGTTTTCCCCTCTGCTTCAGGCTGGGCGTTTCTCCTCTGTCTCGCTCTCTTGATCTCCCACTTTAGTTTCTGCCTATCGCCTTCCCCGCTCGTTGCACACATTCCTCACCTATGTAATTGACAATCACTCCCGGTTACTTTCTTCACCTGTGCTTTATTGGTTCCAATTTCACTCCCCTATTTAACCCACCTGCTGTCTCCCCTTCTTTGTCGGTTCATTACCTGTGTTTCCGTCCTGACCCTGTTTGTTGCTCTCAAACTTAACTAACCAACCGTGTTTATGTCATGTCACGCTTCTGGTCCAGTATTCGTCAGCTTGCTGTCTTTTACCTGTTTACCTGGTTTGCAGTTTGGTAGCTATCCCTCCGAAACATTCTCTGTTGCATGCTACTTACCTGTCTCCCTTCAAGCTCCAGACGCCGCGGTTCCAGCCTCCCTGTAGCTGTGTCTTGTCCTCCCTATGTCACCTACCTCCTGTACTTCAGTTACGGTACCAGGATCCCTGAATGTTAGCCGGCTTCAGCAAGATTTGCCCGAGCCACGCCGCACCTTCCAACTCCGCGGAGCTTTCTTCAGCTACAATCCTGTCACAGTACCCTGCCATTAACCTCTGCTTTCTACCCCATTCATCAAGCTACCTACCCAGTCCGGTTCCAGTCCAGCTCCAGCCCAGGTCTTGTCCAGTTCCAGTCCAGTACCAGTCCAGTTCCGGTGTGTTGTACACCTCTGGTAAAGTCCAGTTCCGGCTTGGAACAAGTTCCGTGCCGGCTTCCGTTTTCCTGAGTGGACCCCTCCGGTCCAGTTCCAGTCCAGTTCCTGTCCAGTACCAGTCCAGTTCCGGTGTGTTGTACACCTCTGGTAAAGTCCAGTTCCGGCCTGGAATAATTCCGTGCCGGCTTCCGTTTCCCTGAGTGGACCTCCCGGTCCAGTTCCAGTCCAGTTCCAGTCCAGTTCCAGTCCAGTTCCGGTGTGTTGTACACCTCTGGTAAAGTCCAGTTCCGGCTTGGAACAAGTTCCGTGCCGGCTTCCGCTTTCCTGAGTGGACCCCTCCGGTCCAGTTCCAGTCCAGTTCCTGTCCAGTACCAGTCCAGTTCCGGTGTGTTGTACACCTCTGGTAAAGTCCAGTTCCGGCTTGGAACAAGTTCCGTGCCGGCTTCCGTTTTCCTGAGTGGACCTCCCGGTCCAGTTCCAGTCCAGTTCCAGTCCAGTTCCGGTGTGTAATACACCTCCGATCAAGTCCAGTTCCGGCTTGGAACAAGTTCCGTGCCGCCTTCCGTTTTCCTGAGTGGACCTCCCGGTCCAGTTCCAGTCCAGACCCGGTGCCACTACTCCACCTTCCCTAACCAGTTCCGGCTTGGAACAGTAGGGCACTTCCGCACCCAGTCCGGCTTGGACTCCCAGTCCTGAACCCGTTTGGTTCCGGCTTGGAACCTACCTTGACTTTCAAGCCCAGCTCCGGCTTGGAGCAGTCCGTAAGGGACTCTACTTATGTTTAATTAATTAACCTGTTTTCCTTTCCTGTACAGCTTTGGGACTACCCCAACGCTTAATAAAATTACCATTTTCTTGAATCTGCCTCCTGGTCGTTGCACTTGGGTTCGTCCCGTATCAGGATCGTAACACTTCCTTTCGTTCATTTATACGTTAAGCAGCCTGTGTTGGCTAGCCCACTAGAATAAAAAAAAACTTGCATACGGTACGTGAACCAAGTTTCTTATAATGTTTTCTAGCAAATTATTATTCGGAGAACACAATTTCATTTCACAAATGCCTTAGCGTTATTTGCATTTGTTTCTGTAAAAAAAATTTTATGGAAGAAAAACCACTTCATTGTGGGGCCAAATACATGTTCTTGTTTATTGATTAAAACATGTATAACATGATGATTTGTCTCATCATTATTGTCATTATTATCATCATCATTATTATTATTATTATTATTATAGGATAGTCAACAAGCCTTTAGGCCTCACTATAGCTGAAAAGTGTTTTCAGTTGACTAACTAATTACCAACGTGACATTTATCTATATTTATCGGGAAAACCTCCCGATCATTGATGCGTGAAAAAGGCATCGATGCCAAGCCTAGCCACTACACAAAACAAAGTGAGTCTTTTGCAGATTGTCTTCTGATGGATACACAAATGTGTATTTCTGCCCTGTGGAAAACCCCTTGGTTGCTTTGCCAAAAATAAAATAAAATAAAATTGACTCAGGCTATCTGCTATTGTTTGGCTCTGATTGCTTATAACCTGTTGGCAGTATTTCTAGTCGGGAGTATTTTTAGTTTAGTAGTTTTGGCCCCTCAGCACTGATTCACTGTACAATAACAGAATGATTAAAAACACCACAGGGGCACCATCTGTACGTCGCTCCTTGATATTAATTTAAAAAATACCCCCCTCCCTTAATCTGAGCACCAACCAAGCTACCAAGCCACAACCTGTCACCTGTTGTGATGAACCCCCCAATGCCTGCACAGCCATTGATGGGTTGTAAATATGAATAGGCAGAAGTTAAACACTTCACCCCTTTCATCCTGATTATTTTGTATATTGATATCTAAAAGGACTTTAGTGTTGCATTAATTTGTTTGATTTTCTTAAGTCATATCCTCTTGTTTATTTATTGTTTTTCATGTAATATCTGCTGTACCACAGAGGTCTGCCTTGTCTTGGAAGTACTTATTAACCCTGGACTGCAGAAAGAGCCTGGTAATTTATGTACACCATACAGACTGTAAGTAGCTTATTCTGCTAGCCAGTCAAGCAAACAGGTTTTCTCCCTCAAGTCAAAGAACCATATAGGAACTGATTATGGAACTGACATTGAGGCAATTCATCTGCTTTTCTATAAAAACTCTTTCCTGAATCCAAACTGATAGCCTTTTTTGAAGTTAAAACTGAGTGTGACTGTCTAGACACATCTAGAAGGGCTGCAGTATCTGCTGTGCTATCCAGCCATGGCCCTCCAAGGCTTCTGTTTGAAAGCTGGAGCAAGTTTATTTGTTAAATCTAGGGATGCACTGATAGAAAAATCTCTGACCGATACCGATTTTCAATCAGTTTTTATGATTGGTTTTATGATCAACTATTTAAAAACTTGCCATTCTAAAAAAACACATTTTTAATAATAAAGATGAAAAAAGACAGGGCCAAGTTACATTAAATCATTTAGGAAAAATTGGGTAGCATTGCTTTGGAATAGAGCTAATTTAATTAATGTGAGCTACGATAGGCAATATTGTTTATTGTAACTTGGCCTCATTTTGATATCAAGACCTTTTATGGCAGGCCTAGTTTTAATTCATGTTGACAGCTTTTTTAGTCTATGCATGAGTAACTTGCCATTTTTGTACATTCACCACTTGTGAAGACATCAGCCTAAGTTGCAGTGCAGGACAATAAACAGCAGGATGCTATTAGGCCAAAGCCTTCTTTACAATCTTCATCTTGACACAGTCACAAACAATAGATTGCATAAAATGCAACGTTTCTACTCACAAAAAAAACAAAAAAACATGTTCCGATATAGGAACAATAACAGTAGCCATATTATTCATGTTGTATAAATAAACATGTGGTGTTTTTTTCCTACCTTACTGTAGGCTACTAGCCTACTATGTACAGTAGCCTACCCAATGTACTTTTGATTTATTAGTCCTTTTTTTCTACAAAATCTCTTATATATCAAGTATAAGGAACCAAATATCCTACCTGGTTATGAAGCTACAGCTGTTTTTTCCCCTGATGAACCCTGAAATTTATTAAATTTCGCCATTGTCCAGCTATGTGGACATTTCCACATCAACTAATGTTACCTATTGCACTTGCGGCTGTAATACATTGCTGTTATTATGTAAGAACACATGTAGACTAGCCTACTTTTGAATGTATGTTTTTACGGATATAAATTCATTAGGCTACATCTTTTTTATACATATTATGTATAGGATGATGTTATGAGCTCCTGCCCTTCTGTGTTCCTGTTCTCTCTCCCCCTGTCTTGCAGCGCTGCAGGTGTGCAGGTGAACAGGTGACTGAAGCAAAGTGGGTGGAGCCTAGAATTTGAATAATGGCGGCAGAAAGCACTTTGGGCTCTATTTTAATAAACCAAACGCAATGGTGAACGCAAGAGTAATCGCTTGGCGGTATCGCTCTGAGGGCGTGTCGGCGAGAAATTTGGTAATTTCATGACGGCAATCTTGGCGCACCTTATGGCGGTATTGCTAAAAGGCTGGGTTTAAATGTCCAAGGTGTGTCTCTATGGTAGCCAATCAAATTGTTGTTCTCATGCTTTAAAAAAAAGCCAGTTGGAACGCAATCGCTCCATGCAATTTCATAATGAGCAACCCAAACGCACTGGACCGTCAACGACAAGAGCGATTTTCCGCACAGGAATCAGACATACTTGCAACAGAAGTACAGGCTAGGACTGTAGTAATTTATGGATCACAATCCACACACTACTAGTCCCACGCGCGATATTGTTGTTGCCCGGCACTACATACGGCGGCAGAGCTATACTTTATGTTACCTACTAACGTAAAGTATCACTCCACCGCCGTACTTCCATGGAGAATTTAGGTGAGCACAAAGTAAAGGATTCAATGATAGTTTGACTTCAAAAATGATGGTATAATCACTGAAAATAACCCAGATAGACTGCCGTCGTATTTTATTTGCTTTGGGTGCACTGTGGAGTGTTTAAGTGTGTTTGGTAGTGGATGCTACTCGTTACCTTAGAGTTGCGCTAGCATTAGCAATGTGTGTATGTCCAAAAGAAGGGACAGCATGGAATTATCTGAAAATGGTTTCCATCAATCAACTACATCATGGGTAAGTCGTAATTGAGACATTATGTCCAAAATTCCAAACTATCCCTTTAAGATGAAATGGCACCTGGACAGTTAAGCATTGCGTATATTTCTGACTCAAAGGGTATATTTCTAACTCACTGATGGGTATAGCCATCATGCGATCAATCGATCTTGGAAAAAAAAAACATAAAATGCCCATGTTTTGGAACAGAGGCTCCCAAGCACAAATGATTATTGATTTCCGAATGAATAGATATTTGGCGTTATTTCCGGCATTTAAAAAAAGGATTTTGTTGGCCTGGTGGGGGGTTCTCGTATAGGCTATATTATAGGGGAAACACTGAATATGGACAACAAAGTGCAATTACTTTTTTATCTAACAGGCAAATGAAAACAAACTCTTGCATTACAAACAAACAATTAACTTTTTTTCTTCTTTTTTATTGACAGGACATAGTTGGAGGTGACCATCGGTTGTTTTTAACACAATCTGCCAATCCGATGGTCCAAATTTTTTGGTTTTATTGGCCGATACCGATTGTTGGCCAATACATCGGTGCATCCCTAATTAAATAATCTAAATAGTTTAAGCAGTTCTTACAATATAGCCAAAAGCCCATAGTTTATAATGTAGCCTACCTAACACGACTCAGTTTCAATTGTTTCCCCTTTCAGTGTGGAATGAAGAATTACCATACAATGCCACCAGTATCCTTCATTTTAGATTGTTGCTAGCATTTCCATGTCTGCTTGCTTATTTTTAATAATGTGTCATTATGATAATCTTTCAGAATGACACATTTCTGCAGACAGATTATCACATTTCTACAAATGGATTAAAGGCTACAACAAGTTGGGCATAGATACCCTCTCTAAAAAACAGGTGAACCTGATCAGCTGATCTACTAAAACATTGTTACTTTATTTATGTAATTTAATTTATGTTACTTTATAAGTGTTGGGTCTGAACTAGGCATTGGCAGTAATATGTAATTGCAAAGTTGCAAGCCAAATTCCACCGTCAAGCTGATGTCAGGCTAACGTTGTATATGCACATGCATAGTTTTCGTGTTTTTGAGCTTTTTATATCATGAAACATACTGGTTCAATACTGGTAGCAATTTCGGTCGAAGTATGCTAATTTTAGGATTTAAATGCGATTTCTCACATGATATGATGTATGTTTTTGTATAATTTGTCGGAGTCGCAATCCGAATGTATACAGACAGGGGGTGGGGTTTGGGACTTCCCCAAATGTTTTGTGGCCGTTTCAGATACTAAAACCAGGAAGAGACTGTAGGTTGCATTGGTTGGTTATAAAATAGCATTTAACCAGAATGTTTGTGAGGCATTTAGAGACATTACAGCAATGTCTGTTGGGTTATGAATTAACATCATGTTCATAACTTTCAGGGGACATTAGGTTATTGTCACCATCACTCCTGGTGTCCAGCTAACTCATGATTACTCGTTATGTGTTAATTACGTGTCTTGATTGTCGTATTGCATTCCGCACGTTTCCCCATTACCCTCATTGTGTGCACCTGGTTTTCCTCATATTTAAGTTCTAGCCCTGCTGTCTCTCGAGTTCTTTTTCTTTGTTCATGGCTCTAGATCTGTGGTTCCCGGTGTGTACTTTAGCCCCGTTTACTCTCATTGTTCTTCTTTTGCTGTGTTTCCCAGTTAAAACATTTTGTTATATTTTTGCACCACTCCTTGCCTCCGTGTCTTACTTTGGGTCTAAACTGGTGACTGTTATGATATCTCCAGGATTTTCTAAGACCAGCTCCTCTTTAGTTGTACAAAAGGCTAATTCCACATTCCCTGAAATAATTAAAAAACTCTTTATTCTCATGGAACATAGTTTTTTTTTTGAGTCCCAAAGGAATAAAATTATCGCCCATTTAAATGCTGTTCTGTTTTCCCAGGAACATCTGTTTGTTTATAAATTCAGTATTTTTTTATTTTTTGTATTTCTGATGACTTTCTGGAATGTACCTTTAAGCCTGAGCTGCTTTGCTCAAGATTTAATTTAGATTTCAGTGCTAGGGGGGTCTGGGGGCATGTAATTTGTTCTCTTTCAGAATTTCCCTCCCTTTTATGTAGCTGGATCACATGCTGTATTATTAGATATTATTCTGTTTCCATTTAAATACTTCAGCAACAAACTTAAAAACATCATATAGCCATTTACATGTACAGATCCTTTCCAAAAAATTAGAATATCATGGAAGTTTTTTTTTTCTTCCATAATTCCATTCAAAAAGTGAAACTTTCATAGATTATAGATTCATTACACACAAAGTGAAATATTTCTAGCCTTTATTTGTTTCATTTTTCATAATTTTGGCTTACAGCTCCAGAAAACCCCCAAAACAGTATTTCAAGAAATTAGAATAGTGTGTCGAAAATCAGCATTTACTTCAGTTATTTCAGAGAATGAGTGGAGTGGCTTGACTCGAGGAATCCGACAGTTGTAGCCCATGTCCCGGATACGTCTGTACGTGGTGGTTTTTGAAGCACTGACTCCAGCCTCAGTCCACTCCCTCTGCATCTCCGCCAAATTTTGGAATCGTCTTTGCTTGACAATCCGCTGAAGCCTACGGTCATCTCTTTTGCTTGTGCACCTTCTCCTGCCACATTTTTCCCTTCCACTAAGCTTTCTATTGATATGCTTGGACACTGTACTCTGTGAACAGCCAGCCTCCTTAGCGATGACCTTTTGTGGCTTACCCATCTTCTGGAGGGTGTCAATGATGGTCTTCTGGCCAATTGTCAAGGTCTGCAGTCTTCCCCATACTGAACCAAAGTTGAAATGCATATTCATTTTCAATACCTGTTCAGTGGCACAATATTTTCACTTGGCAATGTGCATCTTCTCTAATTCATATGGAATAACAAGATACCTAAACTTAGTCTTGCTAATCCTCAGCACCCCAAATGTATGGATGACCTTTCTCTCCCAGATTTAACATATTACTGGGTTTTTCAAACTGAGGATTTACAGACAACTGAACATTTTATTGTTGGGTATAACATGGGGAAAAAAGGTCATAATGCAGTTTGGTCCAATTACATTAAGTTCCTTGGATTTGTGGCTCAGCATTAATAAATTAATTAGACTGCTACATGTATAAGGTCATACCCTATCTGGAACAGTAATAATCTGTTGGCAAATACTCAGCCTTTTGTTTATTCCGCCTGGTCACACAAGGATATTCATATATTGCCAGATATTGTCCACACTAATGGCCCTACAGTCTTTTAATGACTTAAGGGAAATGTATTAGATCCCTCGATATTGTTCTTGTATTTGTGCCTCCAATCCTCTCTCTGAGCTTACAATGTTCCCTGGGACAAAGCACTGAGCCCCCACCTAATAGCCCGTCGTAGCTTTCCCGACAAGCCCACGTTCCTCCTGTCATGGATATTCACTTTTCACAGACAGCCTACTAAACACTCACATTAGTGTTTGGCTAGCTAGAACATGCAGAACTATATGTCAAATGTCATAGACTTGCATCAATAAGTAAAACCAACCAAATTAGTGCTAGGCCCAGAGCAATTTAGCCAAACATGTACATGCTAATACTAGTCAATCCCAGTGATGGGAACATTGCCACCTCTGTCTGTTGTGGGATCTGAAGGTCTTGTTTGCTCTGTGTTGCTAGCTATCTAGGCTAGCCAGCTGCTGATATCTGATAATAAAGCCAGTCATACCATATCATGCCATACTAGTCATACAAACATTCAATGTGAATTGACTTGTTGATGACATCAGAAACAAGGTCTTCAATGACCGATACCAAATCCTTAGCATCTAAGCAGTATACAAAGTGCTTAATATCTTAAAATTTATTTTCTTTGATGCAACAAGTATTTGCATTTTTGTGAAACAGACTAATAAAAAAAAGCATTGTTCTCATTATAGAAACATTTTTCTCATTCTGTTCCAATGACCGAGATGGAGACAATTCAGAACACACAGTATTTCTACGTTTCATTTGTCCTTTATTTTTTCTTACAAACTTAGAAGTGTTCAAACAGCCTTCATAAACTGGAAAGCAGATATCCTGTCTGAACATTATAGAAAAAGGAAGTATAAGAACATACCTCCTGTTTCATTTGCTCAATCTATTTCTGACCCTTGATGTATAACATCAGACGGAAAGACTGCTCTAGTGCACAATAGATCTGTCCAGCACAGAGATGCACTGTGAAAAACAGAGGTCAGCCTGCTAGTTTAATACGTTTTAAAAGCCCCTTTCACTTGCATGCTGTGTTTCAATTAATCTGTTTGCCAAAAAGCCTGACCCAGCACTATTCATGGCCAGATGCAGGCAAGGACAGTGACCTGATTCATACCCCTCTAATTTATATGATAATTAATGCTCTTTTCTTTTAATTGCCCTCTCACACCCTGATTGGACTTAGATCACACCTGGCAAACAAACGGTGAGGGGCTGGAGTATGCCCTAAGCTGTGGAAGGAGGTCAACCTTCTGAAAAATTCTTGCTTTGGGAATTTTTTTCCCATTCTTCCTGGCAGAACACTTCTAGCTCAGAAATATTCTTTGTTCTCCTTGCATGCACGGCATGTTTGAGATCTCTTCACAGATTTTCAATAATATTGAAGTCTGGGGGACACCTTCATCTGTCTTTCCTGGAGGTATTTCATGTTCATTTTGAGGTATGCTTTGGATCATTGTCTTGCTGGAATACCCAACCTCTCTTCAACTTCAATGTCTGGACTGACCTTCGAACATTAGCATCTAGAATTTCTGATATTTGGTGGAATCCATTCTTAATTCAACCTCCACAATATTTTATGTGCCCCCCACTGCCACACAACACCCAAGCATAATGGATCACCCTCCATGCTTAACAGTTGGCAAGTGGTGTTCTCTACAAATGCTTCAGCCTTTTTTCTCCATACATACCTTCTTTGGTTGTGGCAAAAAAAGTTCAATTTTGGCTTTGTCAGTCCAAAGCACATTATTCCAAAATGCTTCAGGCTTCTCAAGGTTTTCTTTTGCATACTTCAGACTTTAAGGCTTCTTTCTGGCAACTCTGCCATGTAGGTCTTAAAGTATGTTTAATGTACATTGTATTTTTGTCCTGTGACCAGCGCCTGCTACTCTTTTTTGCAGCTATTTTGCAGTGATGTGTGGGTTCTTCTGAGCATTTCTCACAAGGTCTCAGTCCATTCTATCTGAAATTGTGGAGTGACCCCGAGTGACCATGATCCCTAATGGTCATCCAGAACTCATAGAACCGTCATAACCGTCCGTTCTATTTCGTTCCTTTGACCATTATGGTCATCAATATGGATGACTTAATACCCAAAGTGTCAGGAGGGACCATCATCCTTACGTGGATGCCAAGGCCGCAGATAAGACGGTCGCACCGACTGTTGAGCCTGGGGTCACATTGACGTGATAAAACCTCGAAAAATGTGCAGGGGAACGTCCACGTCGCCGTTCCACAAATTTATTTGAGGTACGCCTTCCAGGGCTGCCAATGAGGTAACCATACGTCTGGTGGATCAGCCCTGGATATCAATAGGCGAGGGTTTAGCGCTAGCCTCATAGGCCGTGGCTATTGCCTTCACTACCCATCGGGAGAGGCTTTGAGCCGAGAGCGCTGTCCATTTGCTGTCTTGCTGATGCCATCGCTAGCAGAAACGCCGTTTTAAAAGAAATCCACTTAAGGCTGATTGTCTTGAGAGGCTCATAGGGCTGAACCGTGAGTGCTCTCAGCACCAAGGGGAGATCCCAGTGACCTCGCAGGTCTCAGCTGCCGGGCACCCTTCAGGAACTGGCTGACCAGGTAATGGCTCCCTGCAGGCTTATGTACCGAGACATGCCTGCTGGATATGGCAACCGCATAGGTTTTCAGTGTGCTGGCTCCTTTCCCGTTATCAAGTAAGGACCGTGAAAAATCCGATAGTACAGGGATTGGACAGTGTACGGGGTCCGCACCTTCCCTTAAGCACCATGTGCTAAATAGCTGCCACATATACTCATAGGCCCTCCTCGTAGAGGGGGCTCTGGAGTTGAGTAGCGTCCGCTGGACGGGGGAGCCGCACTCTGTTATCGAAGGGTCGGGCTCCTCAGTAGCTATACCCAGAGACTCATCATGTTTGGCCGAGGGTGCCAAACAGTGCCGCTCTGTTGTGATAACAGATCCTCAGGGAGGATCTGTTATCACAACAGAGCAGTGAAGCGTCTGTCATTAAGACCATGCGTCGTGAGGGTATAACCCCCCCGGACCCCTTCCTTTAGGAGGCTCACTCGTCACCATGGGCGGAGTAGCCTGAAGAATTGATCCGTTACCCTGATTCGGGTGTGACGGCCCCACCTGGGGTGCAGCGACTTGGCATTCAACTATCGATAAAGGCAGCCGATATTAGGCCCATAAGCCTCTGAAAAATTCCTCATTTCGAGGAACTGATTCACTCGGAACTGAGACACCATGTTGACCACAGTAGTTATGCGATGGGGTGTCCATGATGCCTTCATGCTTTTTGAATCGAACAGCAGACCGATGTATTCGATTGACTGTATCGGAATCAGCTGGCTCTTGCTATAATTGACGTTGATGCCCAATCTGGCAACATGCTCCAACGTCTTGGCAGTGTGTAAGAGCATCATACCGTACGATTGTGCGCATATCAGTTAATCGTCTAGGTATGGTATGATTCTCAGCCCCCTCAGCCTGAGTGGCGATAGAACCACACTCATGCAGCGAGTAAGTAAACGTCGGGCTAGAGACAAACCGAACGAGAGAGCACTGAATTCGTATGCCCGACCTAGGAATGCAAATCATAGGAATGATGATGCTCCACCCCAACAGTGAAGCAATCTGCTGTTCATACGGCGTGTATAACATTCAATGTCTGGAGCATCCAGTAGGTATCTAAAGTGTATCGTTTTAGATATTTAGGATTTAGGTCTCTCAGATCCAGTGAGAGCCTTCCCATTCACCAGCTGGTGTCAGCGGCCTGACCACCAGATGGACCTATGGGGTTATGTCGCAAGTCCGGTGCCGGTACACGGGAAGACGGACGATGACTAGCTCCCCTGCCATATGCGGGTTGTGCGTCCCTTCTGACCATTAGTTGGGACCAGTGCACACCAGAATGTTGAGGGAGGGAGGGGGGGGGGGGGGGGGGGGGGGGGGGGGGGGGGGCGGGGCATCTGCTGCTGTCTGGTTGCTTCAGTGAAAACCTGGCCGGGAACAACAGGCCAGTCTCTGATTATTCTTTCTGTGGCATCTGGTAGGGGCGACTGAGCCAACCACACTTGACGCCGAGTCACCGTGAGAAGGGACATTACTCGGCCTAACTCACGGGTCATAAACACAAATGCTTGTAGCAACACATCGTTCAATGAGGTGTCGACCTCTGCATCAAGCATTGTCTGCGACTGCGCAAACATTATTACCAATTCACGCTGCTCTGGCAGCCGCTCTATGAGCCCTACAGAGTAGATTGTCTGTTGCTCTGCATTGTGGCTTAGGGCAACAGCCGTCTGCCCGGACCGCCTCTTCTGTGAACACTACTAATGCCGCAATGGCAGGTTCCACTGAGGGCATTTGGTCCAGCCAATGGACCGCCGCGTCTTACAATCTCTGGCCATTCGGATACATACCAGGGCTTGGCCAGCCTTTCTTTAGCTCCGCCAGAAAATCATTTGATGCTGGCATAGCCAATCGTGCCCCCTGAGGGGCCTGTCGGTGAAACTTTAGACATCCCAAAAGTGCTAGCCCGAGGCATATCGCAACCCATGCATGACAAGGCCGCATGGAGAATGGTTTTCTAGGGAGTAACCCACTGCTTTAACCCCTTGGCGCAGATGGCAAAATTTCACCTATTTAGGGGGTGCATGGCGGCAGTGTAATATAATGGTTAAGGAAACTGGTCTTATAACCGAAAGGTAGCAGGTTCGATTCCCCAGGTAGGACACTGCCGTTTGTACCCTTGGGAAAGGTACTTAACCTGAATCGCTTCAGTATATATCCAGCTGTATAAATGGATAAATGTAATTTAAAAAATTTTTAAAAACGTTGTGTAAGGTCGCTCTAGATAAGAGCGTCTGCTGTAATGTAATGTGCTCTGTTTAAGGCTTTATAACTCCAAGTGTGAGCATCACATAAACTTAGTAAATGGCTTAAATGAACAAGACAGGTGTACCATTTACAATACAAACTTAGATTTGTTTATTTAAGTCAAAATAAAGTGCACAAAGCAAAGAAATTTCAAAAAAATTTGTTTTTCTTTAGTTTGCAACAAAATACTGAGAACTACATAAAAGAAATCGGTAATATATATACATTTCCGGGATCATAAATTCCATGTACACAAGTTTTGCTAAATCTGAGGATGATATTCAGAACTACTAAAGGTCTATGATGCAAAATATACCAGTGTACCCTGTTGTCCATTAGTGTCTCAAATCTATCCAAATGGCTAAATTGTGCACTGCTCTAAATATTTTAAAAAAGATGATATATTTAAATGCAAATCAACAGTTGGGGGGGGGGGGGGGGGGGGGGGGGGGTAGATATCTATGGGTCCAAAACCCCTATGCAAAAACATGTCATAAATTGTCCATTATAAAGCATATACATTTGCTCCTTCTGATGGCTTAAGATAAAAAACATTGATATCACAGTGTTACATACACCTAAATATGTTGCCTAATCATTCACTCTTGTTCCTCAATAAAACATCCCCTTTTCCCTGTACTCTACAATATGTATACTTTTGTCCTGGGATTGCATTTTTCTGTAGTTTTTTTTTTTTTTTTAATGTTCCTATTCATATTGACTCCAAGGAAATTTTTACCTTAATTCACCACATTAGTGCACAGTAAATTGGAATGATGATTTGGTCATGCCCTAAGAGACAAGTATATATGCCGTAGCCTATATTATGTACGATAACATGAACATAAATTAGTATTCTACATCTGGAAAATGCTGCCAAATGTTCTATCTTCAATGAACATCGGTAGCGTACATCAAAAATAAATTTAACGATTGCACTACAGCAGTGGTTCCCAACCCTGGTCCTGGAGTACCCCTGTGTATGCTGGTTTTCGTTCCAACCACAATTGCAATACCAGAATTTTAACAAGCTGTTATTTTTTCTTAATTAGGTGTTTTTATTGTATAGAGAGGACACTTTTAAACTCTTTACTCTCTTAAGCCACGTTATGTTAGCAATAGCTATGCATGCCATGAAGAAAAAAAAAACCCATGTTCATTATGCTCATTGTGTTATATTGCAAACAATTACAAAGAAGAAGTAACAACTCAGGTGATTAGGCTCCTAATTAGGTAATTGGAACGCAAGTTTAAGTTCCTTCATAATTTTTTCCTTAACACAATGCAGGTTTGGCTCGTGATCCATTTGCTTTGTCTTTGAATTCTTCATTATTTACCAAACGATTAGTTTTATTGGCCATGTGTCCACAATTTCACCAATTATGAGCCTATTGATTCACCTCAGTCTTTAATTTGATCAGTTAAAAACATTTTTTACCTCCTTTTAATTGTTTACAATACAACACAATGTGAATCTTGGGACTTTTAGTCTTCATGGCATGCATAGCTATTACTAACATAATGTGGCTTAAGAACGTAAACAATCCCTCTAAACATTTAAAAACACCTAATTAAGAAAAATTAACAGCTTGTTAAAATTCTGGTATTGCAATTGTGGTTGGAACGAAAACCAGCATACACAGGGGTACTCCAGGACCAGGGTTGGGAACCACTGCACTACAGTATGTGAAATGCACTCAAAATGCGAAAATAACAATAGGGCTATCAAACACATTGGAAAGACAGCTCGAATGGAAGCACAAACGTACATATGTAGCCAGCGAGACCAACGGCATTTTAGACTCAAAAATACTTGCATATCGGGAAAGGGAAACTCCCCTCCCTAATGCGTTTTCTATAGAGCTTTTGTAATACCAGACCGTTAAAACGAAAATTGCCGTTACGCTGGGCTGTAGTAAATTGTTCAAAGCACCCAAAAAGATAAGGCCTATACCGTTCCTAAGGTTATAATGTACTCTATTGGATAAACAAGCTGACAATTAAACCAGAATGAATGTAATGAATGAGACAGGCTTACAGGGCATTGTGGTATTATGAGTCGACGTTTCAGATAGTGTAATAGTGGGTATAAAGTGTTGTATATTTCTCAAACCAATTGTACCATACAATAAATGACCACTGAATTTTGAAAGGAACATCTCAATGTGTAAAACCAATGGTAGGATTGTATATTTATTTCAAATTTAGTAGCATATATTGCTAGTTGAATACATGGTAGAATGAGACAGTACTTTCACAGTTTATTTTGCATTTGAGTGAGCAGGGCTTTTCACAGCTTTTCTGGCATATGATCAGGCTATTGTTGGGTTTATCTTGTTGCTATGACGTTATTCTAATTGTATATGATAAATAAATATATTTATGCTACGGGGAAATTGTGACACTTAGAAACTCTGCATTCGGCAGAAATTGTCACGAACCATCTACCAATAAAGTTAAAACAAAGAGTTTGTGATTTCCACTAATAGTTTGGCTGCAGTAGCAACGAATGTCTCAGTTGAGCAAAAAGGTCCCGCCAGTGTCACCTTCTATGCAAAGGAGTTAACTGTTCGTGGAACACGAGTCTCCTCTCGACCCTCTGTCAAATTGTTCTGCTGTCTCGGACTGACTCTCACTAAAGTAGGTGTTTGACGCTGCTGTAGAAAGGGCGTCAAAGTCAGCTGTTGCACTGCGGCGCATAGCTGCATAAGACAGGTTGCCGCCCTTGCCAGCCTTTGCCGTTCGTGCAGGGGCCTCAGTGGCGGGAGTACCTTCACATTTGTGTGCAACCTCTACTGCTGCTGGTGTTTTGCCCGAGGGAGGCATGTGCACAAGGCACTCATGCCTTAGAAAAATAACGAGCACTCGCAGACGATAAAAACGTGGTGGTAGTCCTTAATAGGAGAAGCCGAGGCAGATAATGTAGCGAATCACGCATATAAACCAATCGATGTAGCACCGCGCTCAACGATTGGAAAAGTCTTACTGGGATGCAGCTGTGGCCAATACAGACTTAAAAATTAGTCACCAGAGCCGTAGCTCGCAGATGGTAAGAATTCAGATCTCACTGGGGTACACGCAAGGCCCAGGTTCGATCTGGACAACGAAAATGTCTTACTGGGGTGCCACCGCAGCCAGTACAGACATAAATTCAATCAACAGAGTTCATAGTTTGTACAAAACCAATCCATGGCTCCCCCACATTCAGTGCACAAGGCGCTCCTGCCTTAGCCAAATAATGAGCACTCGCCGACGATAAAACGTGGCGATGGTTTTTAGTAGGGGAAGCTGAGGCAAATAGTGTAGCGAAGCATGCGCACTCGTATAAACCAATCGATGTAGCACCGCGCTAAGTGATTGGGAAGCCTCACTGGTGTGCCGCCGCAGCCAGTACAGACTTTAGAATCAATCACCGGAGCCAATAGAATCTCGTGCCTTAGTACCTGCAGATGATAAAATGTGGCAGTGGTCTTTAGCAAGGGAAGTCGAGGCAGATAGTGTAGCGAAGCACGCACACTCTGCCTTAAAAACCAATCAATATAGCAATCTAATTTAGCAAAATAAAAGAGCAGCCGCAGACGATAGAACGTGGCGGTGGTCTTTAGTAGGAAAGTCGTGGCAGATAGTGTAGCGAAGCACGCATACTCTGCCTTATACACCAATCGATGTAGCACCGCGCTAACCGATTGGGGAGCCTTACTGGTGTGCTCGCGCAGCCAGTACAGACTCAAAATCAATCACTGGAGCCATAGCTCGCCGATTGTTTGGTAGTAGATCTCACTGGGGTACACTATCCACACCCAGGTTCGATCAATGAAATTGCAGAAAGACCTGTACTTTACCGCATACAAACCTGTTCACCGCGTAACTTGATCTGCTAGATTGAACACAGTAAATGCGGTAGCACCACGTGCCTACTGCCGCAGTATCCAAGAGCCAATATCCGTGCAAGATAGCAAGACTATCCGCAGATATCGCTCGTAAGTGCTTATCACCACCTTTGGAGGACAATTAGAATCGTATTGAACGATAAGAATTGTAGCCCCGACCGAAGTCACAAGACGCTGTGGGATTCACACAGGACAGTCTCACGTCTCAATATGCATCGGGGAGAAAATTGAAGAGGACTTCTGCAGTGATGCTCCCCCTTTATGGAAGGAAATACGTCACTACGTGGAGGTCATGTACCATGACAAATTCTGGTATAAAAGTCTCGATGCATCTGGCCGAAGGAATTAAATAAAACAGCTACCATACTTGGATACTTTAGAAGGCATGGAGTTACTTCAGAATAAATAGTTCAGCCCTGGAATTATATTCACCTGACCCATTGAAGCCTTGGCCTTAAGATAAAAGTAATTATCTTTTTAAAAAGTAACAGAATAATCCAGAAGGTTTCCCAAACTTTTTCACAGGGCCTTTTTCCTTTTTTTATTATTTTGAAACTAAAAAATTAAAATTAAAAGTTATCTTGCTTTAAAATTTGAAGAAATGTCATGTTTATCTTTGTACCATTTAGAGGTCAGGTTAGCTTCTGTTCACTTAGATATTAATTGTAAAAGGCATTTTGACCAGGGGTGCCAAAATCTTTGCACCCCACTATAACTAAGCTGACTAGGACTAAGCCTACTTGCGCCGTTACTGTCACATAAAATGGGTTTCATTTTGATAGTTTTTATTTGTTTTGTTATTCACTGTTTGTTGTAATATACATTGTATTGCTTGTTTGATTCAAATACTAGTTACTCTTGTATTATGTAACATGATTTGCTTCATTATTACAAAATGTATTCTGTATTCACTGTTTGTGATGTATCCACAAATGGCCTATGTATCCACAAATTCTCTTGTGTATTTTGAGTGTTAGCTAGAATGGCCCAGTTAATTAGCTCCCATTCTTACGCAATCATTCAGAATGTTCCACTTGTGGATATTCCAACCCCACCTGTATGTGTACTGCTACAATGACAGCCGTCATCTTATCGATTTCATGTCTTGTAATACCTGCTTTCCATTTGTACTAATATTCACCCGCAAATGCCTTTCCCAGACTTCCTTTCGGGCTTAGTAAATCATTTTACACATGCTCAAGTTGGCTAATCTATTTGCATGACCTCCTCCCACTAATAACGTAGGGATGCCCAATTTTGCATATTCATTCAGGCTACCCACAAAAAAATCAATTTTGCAATGAAAGGGAAAGAAGAACGGGGTAAAATGGGCTTGCCAGAGGGGTTTGTCCAGACCACAGTGCGTGCACAAAAGCAACCATTTCAGGCCCATGGGGAGAGTTCTTGAGGAGAGGCAGAGTACTGAAAAGTGATAATGTCAGTATCAGAGAAGAAATCGGGGTCAGTTGAGGCAGTGTGTACCGCCATGAGTAAGGTGGGGGAGAGTTCAGAAGTTGCAGCCTCTTTGGAAACTGCAGCAGCACAGGCGTTGCCTATGAAAACAGAGTCAGTAGAGGAGGTACGTGTTTGACATTTACAAGCCACAATAGCAGAGGGAAGTAAAATGGCAGAAAGCAAGAATGAGCTGGTGATGATGTATAGGTTTGCCAGAGGAAGTGAGAACCACGGTGCTGCCAAAAAGCTCCGAAATGATGACAGACACCGAAGGCATAGCAGGAGTCTGTATAAACAGTGAGAGAATGGCCCTTAGCCAATATGCATGCATGAGTAAGGGCAAACAGTTCAGCAGCCTGTGCAGAGCAGTAGGAAGGAAGGCAAAGACTTTCAATGACAGAGAACTGAGTACCCTGTGTGACACTCTCCATTCCTGTCCCCGTTGTGCTCCTTGTTTTACCCTTTTCCCTCACGTTTCTTGTTGTGTTTTCATGTTTCCTGTTTGTCTTTCTCGTGCTGCAGGCTGGGCGTGGTTTTCCCTCTTTGTGTCACCCATTTCCTCTTGCATTTTCTCCGCCTATCTCATTCCTTTTCCCCTCTTGCATTCCTCACATTCTCTTCTCTGTTAATCACGCTGCACGCAGTCATTAGCTCATTAACTCTCATATATATTCTCCCGGTTTTTGTTGTCTTGTGCCAGTTCGTTAAGTCTTGTTGTTGAATAACTCTTGTCTTGTCTTGCCTAGCGAATTAACGCTACTTAGTTTGTTCATGCCTGTGTTTAACGCCTTGGTCTGCTCTGCTTGTCTGCCAGCCTGCAACTAAACCTAGCTCCACTCCACGCAGCCCTGTCTCCCGCATCCCGCTCCTCCTCTGCTACACCAACCCAGGATTGCGCCACCATCCGGCCCCTTGCCTACTCCCACTCCCGTTCTACCCCTGCTAACGCCATTCCAGGATCCATTCTTGACGCCATTCTGGAGTATTTGACGAAGTAATAAATTGAGTTATTGGATTTTTTGTCTCAGAGTCGTGCATTTGAGTCCAGTCACTTCTCAGATCCATAACACTCTGTACGTCTCAATGACAGAGAACTGAGTACCCTGTACCTCTTTGAGCAGAACCATCTACAAAAAACAGAAAATCAGAGTTGTATATCAGTGTGTGAGATCCACCCTTGGTTTGGAGAAGACCTCTACCAAAGCCTCACAGGAGTGTGGAGAGCCACCATCAGCTGTAGGAAGGAGAGTAGATGGGTTAAGAACAGTACACCATTCCAGGGTGACATGGGGCATAGTGGTGAGCACATTCTGGTAATGTAACTGTCGAGTGTCAGTGAGCTGAGCAGTATGTGCCTGCTGGAGAAGTGCATGAACAGCATAATGAACATGCACTGTGAGGGGGCGAAAATTGAGCAAATCTAAACGTGATAATACAACCTCAGAAGCAGCAGCTACAGAGCGAAGGCAGGGTGCCAGGGCTTGGGCAGCGGATTCGAGGTGTTTAGAGTAATGGCCAATAGGACAAAATTTATAACTGTGTTTTTGTGTTAATACTGCCGACATAAACCCGTCACGCTCTGAGACAGAGGTTGAATGTCAAGTCATAATTGGGCAACCCCAAACGGGGCTGCTGGGAGGCACTGCTTGAGCCTGGTGAGGGCATCAAAAACAGCGGTGGTCCAATCTACGGGGGAAGACATAAGTAACTGTTTTCCATGAATGAGGTCATTAAGGGGTTGGACTTGTTCCGTATAATGCATAATGCAGGGGCAGCAGTAGCCTGCCATCCCCAATAGAGACATAAGCTGCTTTTTGGTCTCGGGCGAGGGCAATTGAGAATAGAGTCGATGCTTTCAGATGAGAGCACACGACCCGATGGGCTAAGGACATGTCCAAGATATTTTACCTGACGCTGCGCAAACTGCAGTTTTTTCTTAGATACTTTATAGCCACAGTCAGCTAAATATTGTAGCAATGCTACTGAATTAAATTCGGAGGCCAGAGAAGTAAGTCATCGACATACTGAATAAGGGTGCTGCCATGCTGGGGAACATAGCCAGCTAAATTAGAGAATAAAGTTGCTGAGAAAACAGCTAGTGACTTGACACAGCATTGTGGCATACGTGACCACGTCCAACGTTTTCCTTTGAACATAAATGAAACCGTAAATGAATTCTAAAGAATGCATTGGCTAAATCTCTCACAGTGAAAAATGAAGAGTTGTCAGGGACAGAGGACAAAATGGTAACTGGGTTTGGAACAACAGGAGTTTGGGGATACACCGCGGCATTTACTAATCGCAAATCCTGGACAAATCTCCAGGAGTCATCAGGCTTTCTTACCGGCAGATTAGGGCTGTTACAGGGAGGGCACGGTATTATAATTCCCGCTTCTACTAAAGACTGATGCAGAGGTGTGTATTGCTTCTGCACTAAGGGGATATTGGGCCTTGTGGGGCTTATATGTTCCTTTTGGCACAACTATTAATGGTTCAGCCCCCTGCAATAGCCCTACATCATATTTAGATCTATTAACAATCACACGATGTCTTCCACACCCACACAGAAAACAGAAATGTAAGTATTAATTATAAAATACAGTCTCACCCTTAAATCTGTTCGGGATCACGTATTCACCACTGGCTGTCCGCAGGACTTAAGGCGGGCGTCGTCCTACCTCAATTTGGAGGGGGTTCACCCTGGACTCGCACAGAATCCTCGTGCATGGTTAACTTGTCGTTCAGTGCAGGCAATCCGACGGTGAAGTTAGTGATCCCATCCTCGTCGCCAAGTAATGTTGCGGAAATTCGCATGTTAAATCTATAAAGGAAGAGAGACTACCTTATTTAGTTCATTCAGAGTATGCATTTATTTGATCAAATTGGAGACAGCAGTTCAATTGCTCTCGCAGGAGCTCAGGAGTGCATCTCAAAATATCTTATATTCCAAGTTTCAGCAGTTGCTTCAAGCTTTCAAGCAGGTTTTAGCAGTGTCAGTAAATACAACGCCCTTGTGACATGCACTATCAGACATATAGTTATTTTATCTATCTTGAGCAGTATCACTAGGCCAAAGTACAAGTTTTGCAGAAAAACAAGTTATAACACAGTCAGAGAAAATGTTGATGCTGCTAAAAAATATTCTGTCTTAATTTTCTCTCACAGCCCTTATGATCGCTTAATGGATGAAAACATAGATACTCCGAGGGTGACTGAAGTCTCAGTTCCGGTTCAGTGTTTGATGCCTAATGTGTTATTTTTTAACCAGAGCCTCGTTAGCCAGCACAGTTGTTCAAATAAGCATTTTCAAGGATAAAAAATAATAATGCTGCTATCACTTTTAGCTGCAAGAAGACAATGTGCTGTTACCACCTCCTACGGCATGGATGAGGGGTTGGATTTTAGGAGGCATAAAAAATTTATGTTAGGTGTAAAAAAAATAAAATGCAAACAACTATTTACATAAGACATCGGGCTGCATGCTCAGTCCTTCATGGTGCCTGGCTCATGCCACTCAGTAAAGCAGATGCGCTCTGCCACCATGCAGAGAGGGACATCACAAGAACGACACTTATATGTTGTTTTATTGTACACCTTCCTGCTGAGGCAGAGCACGCAGAGCCTCCTTCCCTCAGAGGAGCTCACGTCCATGACCGTTACAGGGAAACAGCCCTGTGGCCTCCTCTCCACTGCCACCTCCTGTGGCTGGGGAGCCACTGTCGCCACCTCCTCATCTTCCTCCCGCTCTGTGCTGCCATTCTTGCCCACATCATCCAGCTACGTGCATAGGGCCTCCCTGAACTTCTTCTGGGTCAGGGGATTATGCCATTTCTCCTGGGCCAGTTTGTTGTGAATGATGAAGCTGTTAACCACTGCGATGTGGAGGAAGAGCTTCCGGTACCACCGTGACGTCTTCTGTGTGATGCTGTAATATTTTATGAGGGTGTCTGACAGGTCAACACCCCCCATGTACCTGTTGTACTCAAGGACTGGCTCTGGGACTGCAACATCTTGCTGCGATGAGGTGCCATCAGGGTTCTTCACACATCACTGTGTTGTACTCCCACAGTATGCCTTGTGAATGGAGTACATAGTGACATCCCTAGTGTCCCAGTGCATGTCCCCTTGCTCAGCTGTCATGGGAAGAGCATTCACATTAGTCCTTGGAAACCCAATCCTGTTCTCTCTGATGGTGCCACAGGCTCCATAGTGCAAATGGTAGAGCTGCCACACTGGTGTAGAAGTTGATGTGGCTACAAATGTAGTAACCCGTTCCAAGGTACAGAACCCAAATGCATGACAGCGTCATAGCTCAGACCATTTCCACTTTCCACTAGGGGTGAGTGCTTTTCCCTGGTAGATGTTGAAGTTGCACGTGTAGCCAGTCTTGCTGTCAGCCACAATGAACAGCTTGAAGCCCCACTTCCTGCAGTGGCTTCAATCTGAACAAGCCATCATAACCAGCTTGGCCCCTCAGCTGGTCATTGAGGATGTCTGCTGCTGGATCACTCATGTGCGGACAGGCATTGATGGTGTCATATCTGTAGCCCGGCATCACACTCAGTGGAAAGGGAAGGTTGTGAAGCCGTTCCGTCCTCCACAGGTCCCGAGCAGAATGGGGCCTTTTCAGACCCTGGTAAATAACAATGACAAGTAATGCAGCATGTCCTTTGCATCCACATCCGTCCACTGCTTCTCAGTCCCCTGAAGTTGCTTGCACTGTCCGTTCTTGTTAGTATTTTCACAAAGAATTGTAATGACCTACTTGCTAAAGAACAGCTGGAACAGTTCCTTTTCACATTTCTGGGTTGCCACTTCCGCCGGTGTCATCAAAACAAATGGCACAGTCAGTCTACAATACATGTTGGTGTGTCCCTCAGTGGCTAGCACATAAAATAACTGAAATTATTGGGTAATTGGTCAGATTTAGCGTTAGGTAAGTCGCTAGTTATACCACTAGCTACTTGCCAAATGCTAAATCTGGCCAATTTCTGGCTAAATCTGAATACATTTTCACCGGTGAGTACGCTAGCTAATGGTTCGTGGGAACATTCTCCCCCGCACTCGAAAAATTTATTGACTTTCATAATCTGTAGCTATGTCTTAATGCCACTTTCGGAGTAAAAATATGTTAGTTTGAAGCTTTTAAGTAAGTAAGTAAGATTACAAGGTAGCACCGGAGTTTCACATTGTTTGGAAGTTAGCCAGCTTGTCACCAAACATTGGCTACAAGCTAACGTTATTCACCTGATTTTACTGGAAAAACGTCTTGGCTTTCATGATTTGTATGTCTTAATGCCAAATGCCAAAATACAGTTTTGAAGCTTTTAAACATAAGATGACAAGCTAGCACTGGAGTTTGGCATAGTTTGGAAGCTAAGTTAGCCAGATTGCCACTACCAAACATCAGCTACTTGCATGGCTACAAGCTAGCTAATGTACTGGGTTTCGCATGATTTTACTAGAAAAAAGGTCTTGGCTCTGTTTTAATGTCAAACTCAAGGTAAAAATATATAATTTTTGAAGTTTTTAAACGTAAGATGACAAACTAGCACTAGAGTTCCGCATCGTTTGGCTAACGTTTGCCAGCTTGTCACCAGTCGCAAAAACATCCGCTGCTTTCGCGGCTACAGGCTAATGTACTGGGTTTCATCTGATTTTGCAAAATAATTTCTTTGCTTTTATATGCACGTTTTTAAACATAAGATAAGCGAGCACCGGAGTTTTGTTAGGCTACATACTGAGAACGAGCCCATGAACTGACTAACATCGACTGCTTGAGCTGGAAGATCAGCTAACCGGATTCATTGCTACCTGGTTATCCCATCACTTCCTCTTAACATATCGCAGTGTGAAAAGGGCCCATTCTTTTGTGACATTGAGCTGAAGTCTAGGAGTTCTCTGTGGGCAGAAGGGGAACTGATGAGGCTCCTCATCCTCAACACTATAATGTCATGGCATTCATCCTCAGGCTCAGTGGCTCTCCTTTTGGCCCCACTTGTTCCTGTTGAAGTCCTGCAGGAGTAGGAATAGCAGAAGCTCTACAGGGATGTGCAGGGGCAGTAGCAGCAGAGGCAGGAGCAATAGAAGGCACTGCTAGAGCGACAGTCGGAGCGGCAGAGGTGAAGGGTAGAGCATCTTCATCCCTGCAAAAATATAGTGAAATGTTATCGGAACAAACAAATAGTAACAAATTACATAATGCAAAAGCATTATAATACACTGGTACACGACTGAAATGTTAAATAAATTAGGAAATAACATTGATTTAGTGGTTTGATAAAATCGCCTTAAAATCAGTAGTGTAGTGGAGGGTATACACGGGTATACACAGTATACCATCTCATTTCTTAGTGGGCATAGAGTATACTAACTTCTTAATCCCCACTGGTGCACGTATCAATTAGTAGTCATCAATTTCTTAAATTACAGTATACCCACTCCAGGCACCAATAAAACGTGTTGGCCAAGAAAAAGCACCACTGCTTAAAACGTATCTCCAGTTTCACGTCATAGCCTACTAGGATGCAGTATTAGAAAATGTACTCTTACGGTGTCTTCTCTGAAATCTGCGTTAATATGTACGTTTATACTGAACATGGACTGAGCAACATTTAAGTGTTTTGGTAATTTTGTAACAGTGTTCATATGTTTCTATATAATATATTAATGATATAATCTAAGGACATATCTTCTCCTGTATCTTGCATTTAATGCATGCATTTAATCAGAAATCCTTCAGGGTATTACTGTAGTCTTACAGAGGTGAGAGGCTTTGAGGCATTGGAGCATATGTGGACAAAAGATCTAGTGCCTGTTGTTTTTCCCCTTCATTTCGCTTCTTTACCGTTTGTAAAACAACTGTATTTTTTTTTTCCATCCTGGGTGTACTAGGTGTTTTCAAGCTTCTTATTTTAATGCAGTTCAGTATGCATAAAAAACAAATCACATTATATGAACATGTATTACCTTGAGCAACTTTTGCATATTCTCAAATATATTTTTATATATTTTTCTCTTTTTCACTAGCAGCATTCAGGTTGAGTCATTCTGATCTGCATTCATCCCTGAATGAAGCTGTAGCAATTCAGGTTTATTCTCATAGCGGACAAGCAAATACAATGAAATGAACAAACTTGCAAAAAGCTATCAATAAATACTTCCTATCTTTCCCAGAATGCATTATCAGATTCAGCTGGTTTTGTTTTAAAATTTTCTGGAGACTGTCGCTATTGGCCTTATGCGGTGGAACTGCGGAAGCAGACTGGCTCAGTCTGGGACGTCTAAAGCGGAAAGGCAGTCCATCAGGCATCGTCTGACAAACCTGCTGTTGTTGGTGAACATGGGTGGTTGCAATGGGACATGTTACAAAAATAGCACCAGGACTGGATGATCGGTGAACTTGCACTCTCACTCAGCACTCAGGAGACAGAGAGGGTGGACATCAGAGGGCGTTAATGGATTGTCAGAGGGACGCTTGGACACACTAAGCTCAATTAACACTAAGTGACAGGGAACATTTGTACCAAGCTGTTCACCCCTGCGCAATGCCAAAAATCTTTACCCAGCTGCTGAACCAGACTCCCCGTCGATAGGGCCAAACAGATTCACTTAATCTCTCTTTAACATCCCTTTTGTGCTGGCTGTCTTCCTTTATCTCACTGTACTTCAATACAGATACTAAAACACAAACTCTCATTACAACATTCCACAGAAACATTATTGGTTGCTTAAGTATTGGTATCTCAGAAATCGTGCTGTTGAATGGGATGTTTCAGGCAACCTATCGGTCTCTGTGGTGAAAATCTTGTACACGGGTGTGTCTCATAGCTTTAATGTGAACACTGCTGCTTGTTTTGCTTGTCTATTCTGACTTTGCACATCTGACTATCGCCATAGGTTTCTTCCTGCATTGAGACAGAGGTGATGTCACAGGCTTGCGTCGCTCTTCACTGTCCTACCTGAACAAGATTACTGTGCGTTATTCTCAAGCTATTTTCAACCACATGCTAAACTCTGGGTCTGATCACATAGGTGCTAATAGACTGGTTGCCACTCTGACCTATAGAGAAGGCTATCTTTAAACCGGAACTGTATTGTCAGGGAAGTGGGTTTTAAGGAAAAATGTGTTTATTTTCTGAATCCAGCAGTTCTAACACTCAATGCCCTTGAAAAAAATGTCCAGCACACTGAATACTGAACAAAGGCGGTACTGCATGCTAAAACCCTTCACTTGACCTACATTTAATTCTGTTTTAATGGATTTAATTGAATAATTATTAATTAAAATGGCAATCATCAATTAAATCACTGAATTTATGTCAACACAGGCCTTTGTCGATTGATTCAATTCAATTCAATTTATTTTGTATAGCGCTTTTTACAGAGAACTGTCGCAAAGATGCTGTACAGAGAAACAGAAGGAGAATTGGGCAAAAACCAGGCCTGAACACCTGACCAACAAACGAGGTACAAAACTCCCCAGTGGGAAGAAAAACACTCAAACGGTGGCGGGAAAAAACTCCCCTATGGAAAGAGATCTCGGAAGGAATCTGGCTAGAGAGGGGGAGCCCATCCTTCGCTGGCCGGCCCGGTTTAAACTAAAGGTAGAATGGATGTTAACAGAATGTAATGAGGGATCTAACACAGTAAATAATCAAGTGGGTTGAAAACACTAGCTGGTAGAAAAAAGTCCAATGAAAAGATGTATAATATGCAAATTAGAGGGGTGGGGTGGTACATCTGGGACTCCGGTTGTGTCAAGGCATGGGCATAAACCAGAGGAGGACACGGCAGAAGCAGTCTGTAGACTCTGGTTTAGGAAAAATCTTTATTTCCCAAGTTACCCCTTATGAGGGCCCCTTGGGAAAGAAAAGTTTGCACTGGCCATTCAGTGTACTGTAGCCTTTAAGTAGGAAGAATTTGGTCTCTCGTGTTGAAGTTTTACCAGCGTTTGTTTAATCCTCCTGGGAATATGGTGTTGATTTTTCTAATCCAATGTCTTTCTGTCCTACGTCTGTCCTCCTGTGTCCAGTTAATGTTTGAATGGAGGCCCGATATTTCTACTGCTTCAAGTCCATGGTGTAGAAAATGAGCCACTACGTGTGTGTCTGTTTTTCTATGATTTCTTATGTTATGTGTTGTGCCAATCTGGTCTTCATTGTATTTCCTGTCTCTCCTACATATTTTATGTTGCAGTGTTTGCACTTTATGACATATATGCAGTTATATGTGTTCACTGTGAGTGTTTGTTTAATAAGGTATGTTGTGTTTGTAGTGTTGTTTTTCACTGTAGTGGCCTGTTTGTAAAATATCGGGCCTTGTATGGGTAAAATGTTGATTTCCGGTAGTTTACTACTTACCAGATGATTCTTAAGGTTTTAGTTTTTTTTGTAGGCCGAAACGATTTTGTATTCTTGGAGCAAGTCTTTCTTTTGCAGAATCCTGGCCAGGTTCCGTTTATTTTTTCTGTTCGCTATTTGGCTGAATGTCGAGTAGGTGGTGATAAGTGGAATGATTTTTCTAGTGTCCTGTTGTTTTGTAGCCAAGAAGGTTTTCCGAATCTGTCTGAGGAACGATCTGGAATACCCCCTTGGTTTTATTGCATTGAAGAGGGTTTTGGTAGCCTCCTCAAAGTCTGTAATCTGTGTGCAGATTCTGTTGAACCTTAGCAATTGGGATTTAATCAGGCCTCTGAATGTATGTTTCGGGTGGAGACTGTCCTTGTGTAAGAGTGCATGTGTGTCTGTGTCTAATGTGTGCGTTTGGGGAAATGAGGGCCCCTTGTATGTGGTAGTGTCCAAAAAATCTATATGTCCATAGGGTGTGGTGTGTTTAATTGTGATAGATGTATGGTGCGTGTTGAGGATCTGTATGAACTTTGTGTTTGAAATCTTCTGAGCTACGTGTCCATGTTCCCCAGATGCCATCTAAATACCTAAAATAATTAGTGGGAAGTTTGGGACATTTTTGTGCCATGTAAATGTTGGCATAAGCCGGTGCAAATTTATTGCCCATAGCTGTGCCGCTGGTCTGTAAGAAGAATTCTTTATTGAATTCAAAGTCATTTTTGGTGAGACTCATCTCCAGTAATTGCAGGAGGATCGTATCCGGTCGATTGTTGTCTGGGTACTTTTCCATCCATGTTTTTACCGCTGTTAATCCCACTGCTGTGTTTATGTTGGTGTATAGACTATCTATGTCTATGGTGAACAGGATGGCTTCTTCAGGTATTTTGGCATTTTTTATTTTGTTTATGAAATCATATGTGTCTTTGATGTAGCTTTTGTGTTTTGTGGACAGTGGATTGAGAAAAAAATCTAAGTATTCAGCTATCCTATAGGATTCTCTAGAGAGAAATGGCATTCGGCTTCTGTCAAAATTTGATTGATGTGCATTTGGCATAATTTTATGAATATTCATGAGGTTATGAAAAAATGGGGGGTATTGATGCTTAGGGGGGGAACGTGTTGGCATTTATAATTTTTTTTTAAATGTACTAGTTTGTGTTGGCAGATACGTGTTAAAAGAATAAAAGAATTCAAGCAGCTTGTTAAAACGTGAAAAAATAGCCAAGGGCTATATCGAAAAAGCAAGTTAGTTGTCTGAAAGAAAGAAAGAAAGCATGCCATTTTTTAAAATTCTTGTTAGAGCCGAAGAAAAACTTTGAGAGGCCTGTGAATGACTACGTCGAGACAGTTGCCAAGGACTTAGAATATTTTTTATATTTAAGATTTTTATATTTTTGTAGAATACATGGTAGAATGAGACAGTACTTTCACAGTTTATTTAGCATTTGAGTGAGCAGGGCTTTTCTGGCATACGATCAGGCTATTGTTGGGTTTATCTTGTTGCTATGACGTTATTCTAATTTTATATGATGAATAAATATATTTATGAACTCAAACATAGATGCTATTGTCCACTATGTCATGCATGGGTTGGTATAGACTAGGTGGAGATTGCTTGTTAGAGAAGATAATAGCATTCGGCTTCTGCCAAAATTTGATTGATGAGCATATTTGCATAATTTTATGAATAGTCATGAGGTTATGAAAAAATATAATTATGCATATAAAAATAAAAAATATATATATTTTTAAAAATATTATTATTTTTTATTATGTATTATTATTCGGGGTGTTGTGGGGGTTGTTTCAAGGGGGGGATGTATTGGCATCGTGATGTCATTTTATTGGGGGTGGTTGTTGTAAACGTTGTTTTTATGGGGGGTCTTGATCAAGGGGCCAAGACTGGGCTTTGGTTTTGAAGCTCACTTCCTGGTTGGGCTGGGAGCGGCCATTGTGCCGTTGCTCACTAGCGCCACTGCGGTTGGCTCCAGTATAGGTCTTTCCCCATGTAAGTCAATGGCAGCAATGTGGTCAAAATACTCAGTCAATAAATTTTTTACACAAAAAAATGTAATTGCAATAGGTGCCTTTCCTTCATCTAATGCCTGTGCATGTGCTGATTTTTTAAATATTGTGTTGTTTGGACAGGGTATTAACATTTGTTCAGGACCAATCACTGGGATCACTGGCATAGATTGGTTCTATATGGTTCTCACTGCCCTCACTCGGAGGGGCGGGACCTATTTTTATACAGTCTATGCTTGGGACAGGGAGACACGCTGTATTTTTGAGAGGAAGTCGATGGAGAACATTCCTTAGTAGCCTACCGTGAACAAGCTGTTGTTTTGTGGACGCAGTTCGTAGCATAATAAATTGAGTGCCTTACCCGCTCATCTTCAACATGTTTGTCATCACATATTAATTTTGGTTGGAGCGAGCTATGATGTGTCTACTACGAAAAAAAATACTGTTTCGTAAGATGAGACAGAAGGGGATGTTGCAGCTACACTACAGGCCCTGTGTCTCGGAGCAAGCAGCCAAACTATGGGTTAAGTATCTCAAATAATTGCTCCATACCTGTATAACCTTATCAATTTAGATATTAATTTAGCTATTCCAACCGCTCCCGTAGCCTACGCAATAGCCCCCTGTTATGTACTCCCCCTGTACTGCCCTGTCATGAACGTTACCATTGCTTAGCAATGCTGGGTTAGCTAGCTGGCAAGCTAACGATATCTCACGGTAAGTCGTTTTAACATTTAGCTAGCAAGCTAACGATAGCTTATGGCAAGCCATTTTAATTTAACAGTTATCCTTGCTGTCAAGTAATCCTTGCTGGCTGGCCATATAAGTTCGCTAGCTACCGTGATTGCCTAGCTAACGTTACTAACGTTAGCCAGCTGCTCTAGCTAGAATGTTTATGTTTGTACTGACTCAATACGGGGATGTTTAAAATAAAACCAATAATTTATCGGAAAAGAATACAGAGTCTGCGTTTGTAAATGTTTGCAATGTTTGTGATTAGGTTACAGGATGCAGATGAAAGTTAATGCCAGCTACGATGTAACTACTACTGTGCTTTTAGCTAGCGTGTGAACCCACTAACCTTAATCCCCACTTTATCTGGAAGAGTTTTCAGAACAGGGTTTCATGCTGCAGCAAACCGTGACAGACTGCTCTGCCACAGTCGAGTTAATTAGCGGTTAGCAATGGTGGTGATGCATTGTGTCTAGCTTGGCTACCGAGCTCAGCTGGTATGCTATCTAGCTAATCAAATTAGCTGATGTTAGCTGAATATAAATTGAAGATAACTGAATGAACGTTAATTATGTGACGAATACCACACATTCAATGCGAATAAATGACACAGTAAAATCGAGGATGAAAATTAAATGTTATATTATAAAACATTAGCAACTTAAGGAAGTTTACCGCAAGTTTATTTTGCAAAATGGTGGGTTTGGTCAGGTCATGGGCTTTATATAGTTCTGTGGGCTTTATAGTTCTGTGGCTTCTCCACTCCGAACTGTCAATCATACTGTGCCCAGGCCATATCCGGTTGACCCTGCTCCAAGCCAAGGTCACTTCGGCTCACAGTGGCTTTGTCCATATTTTTATACAGTATATGGTCTTGATGCTTAGGGGGAAAACATGTGTTGGTATTTTTTTTAGAACAACATTGTGAAAAAGTAATGGTATATATAAATGTATAGTAGTTGTTTGAAAGAAAGAAAGTATGCCATTTAAAAAAATCTTTATTAGAGCCGAAGAAAAACTTAGACAAGTTTTGGAGAGGCCCGTGAATGACTACGAAGGACTATTTTTTGAGGTCCGTGATTGCGTGAAGTCGTAAAACTGTAAAATAGCCAAGCGGTATATCTAAAAAGCAAGTTAGTGTTCTAAAAGGAAGCCTAGGAGGACTAGAAAGAATCAAAAATAAAAGAATAGGCTATGTAACGTTTTACAGAATTAAAACGCAAAACCTAAAAAGAACTTAGAATTTTTTCCGAAGCCCGTGGATAGCCTATAGACTATAGTCTGCAGAGATGTTTATTATGCTCCAGAACATCCTGGTTCTTACGGTGGTAAAGAGCGTTTGCAAAGGGGTTTGCGTGAAACACCAGGTAGTAACATATCAAACAAGAAAGTTACGGACAGGTTGTTGGGGGAAGATGCATACACTTTACACAAACCCATCAGCGTCAATTTCAAAAGAAACAGGGTTTTTGTGAGAAACATTTTATTCACAATGGCAGGTTGATTTAGTAGACATGTCAAGTTTATCTGAGCATAATGATAATATGAATTTTATGCTAACTTGTAGATATATTGTCAAAATACACCTTAAAAACAAGACAGGTGTCGAAGTGGTCCGGGCTTTTCAAGGAATTCTCACAAATGGGCGAATCCCTAAAAAAATACAAACCGATAAGGGTAAAGAATTTTTCAATAAATTGTTTCAAAGTCTGATGAAACGCAACAAAATAATCCACTTTGCCACAGACAACGACGATGTGAAAGCATCTGTGGTCGCACGTTTCAATAGAACTTTAAAATCCAGAATGTGGAGATACTTCACAGCACACAATACTAGACGCTATATAGAAGTTGTACAGGATTTGGTCCTGGGTTACAATAACAGATACCACAGCACAATTAAAATGAAACCCGTTGAAGTAAACAAAAATAATGCTTGTAAAGTTTTTAAAAATATGTACAGCCTCTTTCCAAAAAGATCTAAAAAGCTAACATTTAAGTTTGAGGAGGGGGACACAGTCATAGTTTCCAACGTACGTGGAAAGTTTGCAAAAGGTTACGAACAAACATATACAGATGAATATTTTACAGTTGCTGAAAGGGTCCACAGAATCCCTCCTGTATATAGATTGAAGGATTATGATGGGGCGAGCATTGACGGCACATTTTATGAGGAGGAATTACAAAAGGTTATAGTTGGAAAAGACAAAACCTTTAAGGTCGAAAAAATAATATCTGAAAAGAAACATAAGCGCCAGAAACTCGTTTTTGTGAAGTGGGTCGGATGGCCTGAAAAATTCAACAGCTGGATACCTGAAAATCATCTAAAAGAGTAGAAAAGCTTACAGGAACCGGCAAAAAAACATTAGGTCACCATGGAGGAAGCAGGTTTTTATGTAACTCTCCCGAGTAACGCCAGTCTCGATATTTACCCTGGAAATAAAATTTCAAGTTACAAACAAAGTTTGCTAGGCCCCTCGAATTTCGGAAGTTGCTTTAGCAGAAATTCAATACCCATGTACTTGGAGCTTGCTATCATCTCATGAAAACGCTTTTATCGTAAGTGATGATAAGAAAAAGGAACTCAGCTACGTTGTTGTAATAAGCTGGGGTTATTACAAGAACATGAAAATGCTAGTGGATAAGATGAATAAAGCTTTAAAAACAAAATTGGATATTGAGGTGGCCCATTCCGCAATGAAAAACCAAATTTATATTAGTAGTGCAAACGAAAATCTATCGCTGGCGGCTAGCGGAAAACTCGCTAGAATGCTAGGTTTGGATCCAGATGTACCCTTAATGGTCGCAAAGCCTGTGGCTCCACACCCTGCCGATATTCATGCGGGCTTTTACACAATGTATGTTTACACAGACATTATTGACTACCAGAGAGTCAGAAATAGTTTTGTGCCCTTGCTACGATGTGTACATATAACAGGGTCTAGCAACGACGTCATCACAATCTCGTACGAGAAGCCACACTACGTACATGTCAGCAAGAAGCACATTGACAACATAACAATTGAGCTGAAATCGGATCAGAACGAGAACATATGCTTTACTTACGGTAAATCCATTGTAAATCTCGCGCAGCTAGACCAATGAGGGAATAGCTCGGAGCGAAGGTTTAAGCGTGATGTTTTCCGCTGTTGCTGTGGGAAAAGTAATATCACCGTTCATTTATCTGACTCCAATTAGAATTGACGCTTGATTGCGAGTGAAATTCTGTTCTTTTGAAACTATCTATACCGGGGACGCTGATAGCCCCGGATACGGGGTGCAGACTGACACACTGAAGCGGACTGGCAAGCTCAGAGACCCTAGCCACATAGAAACTCAGAGGTTTGGAACATGTCACCATCACAGGTGCTCAGAGGTATTGAATATAGAATCTGCCTAGTACTGGCTAAGGCCTAGCAGAGCCGTCACATTATCACAAACAAGATTGGTCAGTGTGAACCCCGGTAATAGAGACACTATTCACGGAGACCATGCAAATCAGGTCTATAAATAGAATAATAATCACTGGTTAAGACTGTGAGAGCAAATATGAACACATTCAATTCCTATAGCTAAACACAGGATAACATGCTGCTAAGGCAAGGAAACATGAACAGGTTCACCAACAAAATACATAACTAAATGATTCCGTACGGTGTGACTATGGTACCAGGAGAATTGTTAAGCAGATTCTCCCATCCTGGTATAACTATGGTACCAGGAGAACTGTTAAGCAGATTCTCCCATAGTGTGTGACTATGGTGCCACTACAGCACCAGGAGATTTGTTAAGCAGATACTCCATAATGGAAGAACTATGGTACCCCTACGGCACCAGGAGACCTGTTAGGCAGGTACTCCTATCCTGCAATAACTGTATTGCCACTACAGCACCAGGAGACCTGTTAGGCAGATGCTCCTATACGGGTATAACTATGGTGCTACTACAGCACCAGGAGACCTGTTAAGCAAATACTCCCATTGTGAAAGGACTATGGTGCCACTACAGCACCAGGAGACATGTTAGGCAGATACTCCTAGAATGTCCCTTTGGACTTCCCTTAAATGCAATCCCGGGCAGGCTTTCCACATTCCACAATTCCCTTTGTTTGTCCAAATAAGGTCTGGCCAGGAAGAGGGCTATAAAATCTAACCACCAAGAGACCCCCCCCCCCCCTTCTCCTCCAGGAAGAGAAACGGCATAGTCTACTCCCCCCGATCTAGTGATAGTAATAAGATACTTTGTACGACGGTGCGTGATCTTATGATTTTACCTGTCATTTATCTAGATACCAGGTGAGGTCCAGGTGATGGCCACTCTGTGATCCAGATACTTATGTGGACAAGTGCATCCCTGATAACCTACAATCCCCCTTCCAAACACATTCTTTATTCCAGCTGTCGTTTATAACTTTGTGCTTTTTGTGGCACATAGTTGTAGGGCAGTGGAGTTGGAAGTTCCATGTGAAGAGGCAAAGATAAACGTGGTGGGTAGACAGTAGATTCTTAGGCCACCTGGTGAATTGTTTTATTGCACCCTCAAGGAAGTCGCCACTAGCTCAGTAACCCAGGGTTTATGACTGACAATCCGAAGGATCAATAATTTTCAGTCTTACACCATCATAAAATTGCATTTCAGGTCAGTGAAGCATCGATATCACGAATAAAAAATGGCCTATATTTTGACCCCCATAGGTACATAGACTATTATACAGCACAAGCCGGTAATGGTCTGCCAGGGTATAAGGGCGCGAGTGTTATGTATGGTAGTGGTCTTAGAGGACTTTTTCGAGGTTTATTCCGAATGGCATTGCCCCTATCAAAGAAAGGTTTCAACATAGCCAGACCACAATTGACGTCTGCAGCTAAAAACATAGCCAAGGATGTGGTCAATAAAGTTGTGACGAGTCGTTTGAACACCAATGAACAAGAAGGTTCGGGCCTTTTGGTCATGACACGGCGCACACAGAAAAGGCCTCCAGGGGGGCGTGTCTCAAGTAGAGCTAAGTCTAAAAAGAGACGACCGACATACATTCGTGTCACAGTCGCAAAGAAGACGAAGAGGAAGGTGAAAAAGCAGACCAAGAAGGCTAAGAGAAAAAGTAGATACATTTTTTTAAAATGGCCTTCATACACAACATGTCAGAAGAATGTATGAAGTCGGAACTGGACCTTTTTGCGGTTCCGTACACACAAACAAGCATTGATAAGAGCGTCTACGTAGAAGTGCCGCCCCTGTCAGCCATTTCGGATACTGGGCCTCTAGAGTTCTATATAGCCGGTAATGGCGAAGATTACCTTGACTTAAACAATACGCTTTTATACCTATGATGTCAGATAACCCGTGCAGATGGCGCCAATATTACTGCCGCTGACAAGGGTGGGCTTATTAATTATCCCATAGCGACCATTTTTTCACAGGTGGATGTTTCACTGGGAGACAAGCTGCTGAGCCAGTCTAGCAACACGTACCCCTACAGAGCAATTATGGAATGTCTACTTAATTATTCTGAAGACACAATGTCTAATCAATTTACGTTCGGCTTATTCTATAAGGTCACCAGTGGGCATAGGGACAAAACAGACCCTGCGGGGGACAACAAGAGCTTGAAAGATAGAGCTCTATATACAGCGGCGAGTAACACTTTTGAATTGCTCTGACCCATCCACGCAGACATGTTTTTTCAGGAGAGACTGCTTATAAACGGAGTCCATATTAAAATTTAGATGGTCCGGTGTAAGGATGAGTTCTGGCTAATGAGCGAGGAGGCCCAGCTGCAATACCGTCTTAAAATGGTCTCGGCCACACTATTTGTAAAAAAAACATTGGGGTCTCTCTGTTAAGCTCGGACATGCCCAGGCTCTACTGAAATCAAATGTTAAATATCCGATTGACCGTGTTAGTCTTAAAACTTTCATTTTAGCAGCTGGTCTTAGAGTTTGCAATCAAGAAAATTTGTTTTTGGGTCAATTACTGAAATCTGTCATTATAGGTTTGGTAGATAACGACGCATTTACAGGTGTTTACAACAAGACCCTTTCAATATCCAACATTACAACGCCGAGTACGTATCGCTCAGTATGAATGGTCTCCCGATCCCGAGCAAGCCATACCTCCCAAATTACGGTAACGGTTCTGCGGTTCTTGAAATTTATAGTTTAATGCTTGCAACTGGAAGGCATCTGAAAGATACACCCTTGTGTATAAATTGTCAAGAATACATGAATGGTTACACCCTTTATGCTTTCAACCTGACTCCCGATGAAGGTTGCAGCCAGCAGCTATCCCTGATCAAGACGGGTAATATCCGTCTGGAGATGAGATTCAGAAATCCACTACCCAGAACTGTTAATTTAATTGTTTATGCATGCTTCGACAATATCATTGAAGTGAACCAGAGGTGCTGTATGATTATTATTAATCATCAACACCAGAGAACTAACGGCTATTTTGAGTAACAATCCTTACACAATAAATAACTTTTATGGGGTTGTGGCCTGCGTTGACCGGATAGTTTAGGATAAAAACTAAATAATTTACCAGCATTGTACATTGTGAATACACACCCTCGAAATAAGCCTGGAGAACACTGGTTAGCATTGTATGTGCGTGCGGATAAAACTGGTGAATTTTTCAACTCCTACGGCAATCCCCCTGATTACATTTATTTCCCAGATAGCATCAATGCTTTTTTACAAAAGAACTGTAAAAGGATTGTTTACAACACGGTACAAGTGCAAGACCTGTACAGCACAAAGTGCAGACAGCATTGCATATTTTATCTGCACAACAGGGCCAAAGGGGTTCCGTTTAGTCAAATTATATCCCTATACTCTGATAATTTGAAAAATAACGATGCAATGGTTTCAAGGTATGTTGATAAAATATACTTGGATAAGTGTGTTTAAAACATGTTAAACTGTGTGCAGACTGCTTGCTGTGGTGAAATGTTTAAGGCCTGTCACAGTTGAAAAAAACACATGCATGTTTTGTTTGAATGTTACTTTATGTATTTTATTGTAAAATAAAAACGTTAAATTTAAAATTTTGACATTTTGATCATTTAAAACAAACACGCACTCAACAGCTTCAGAAATCTATCCACGCTGAATGGTCTAAAACGAGGGATGAAAAAACAGCCTTAGGGCCTGGTTCTGGCGTCATAGATGTAAATGCTGCGGTATTTACTATTTTTTGTGTCGATTTATCTTGCCGCGCACATTTTGATTAGGTATGACAAAAAGAGGCATATTAAGCATAGCCATAGCCTCTATAAATTCCCCCCCAACCCCTGGGTCTTCTATCATCAGAAATCTTGTGAGGGGCTGTTATGTTCTTTATTAGATCCAACATATGCGAGCCACTTACAGCTGTGCCATTAAACACAAACTCCCCTTTATTGTTCCACTTTGCGACATTTCCTGATTTCGAAATTTTATCCAATACGTAGGTGGCACACTTTGTGCAACATCTTCAACTCGGGCGGTGTCAGTCCTGACATTATCGCGACCCTCAACAGGCAATGATAGGGTTAAATGTTGCATTTCGGCTTCACCTTGTTTGACCAGCGCTATGAAACGCGGTAGAGCAATCGTGTAGTTTTGCCTTCTCAGGAGGACCAACATAAGTCCTTGATAAGATGTTACGTATGGTTTGATCCAAATCATTTTCAACAGTTTGTTGGATGGGCTCCGGGGTAAAAGTAAGATTCTTTAATTTGTCCAGCTGGCTTTGAGGCACGAGAAACATTTTTTGTGCATGCTCCATGTTTTTAAACGCCGCTGCGACCCGCTATAAAACTGGTGAGAAACGGTATTGCGACACTCAGTAGAGGCAGAAGGAACCCGCCTCTCTGATTAATAATAACTTTTCTCTTCTTTCGAATAAATGTTCTTTTGTTAACCAACAGTTTAATTCTGACCTTTTGTTTTATTATTTTTTTCAGTTGTGTATCCATTAGGGGTATATTGCCGCATAAAACATTGAGAGCTAGTTACAAATTGTGTTTATTGTGTTTAAGTTCACCAGAAGCAGACTGTAATATGGAACATCTTTGCCGTGCATTACCTTCAAATAGGGCTTTTAGAAGCATCCAGTTCCGTTTAATACGTGCAGACATATTACTTTTTCTTTAGCACATAAACTACTGGCCACTCTGGAGCGTACAAACCAGTTCTGACGCGGTATTCCTCAGGTGTCTGTGCTTTTAAGTCCACTAATAGGTAGCCATAAGGTTTTCTGGTCGCATCATCGAAACATTCAAGGAAAAACTTTGAATGTCTGGGGTACATTTGCTGTGCCAAAACATTAACTTGCATTTTATCTCTTGGATTTTTGAACAGAACAATATAGTTTGCATTAAGATTTATTTTGTGGCTGTTTCGACCCTGGAAGAAAAGATTCTGAACAAGATATATGATGCTTAGGTTTCTATGGTGTGTATACTTGGTAAAAGCTCTCTCAATTTCAGAGCTCTGACTGGCAGACTGCATAAGGTCATCAACAATTACCATATTGTTTTTGTGCAAAGGTAGCAAAACTTAATCGGTCAAAGATTCAGGAAGACCTTCTACAAAATCTACATTCTTTATTTTACAAAGCACTTCATCATACAGGGATTGCCAGTACGAATAAAGCCATACAATGTTCTGCAGTACTGTTGACAATACATGTGCATTTTCGAGTAGTGTTTTCACAAAAACGCTTTTACCACTGTTTGATGGACCTAAGATTATGCATGAAAAAGGATGTTGAAGGCAGTTGTCAAAACCCTCACCCCCCAAACACTTGTCTAGAATCCATATGGCAAGGTTCTGGAATCAGGGAGCAGGACCCTTTTGTTGTAAACTACTCTGAATCTTTTAGAAACTATGTGGTTGCTGAGAGAGAATCCTCTCTTATTCCTAACAATTTGTTGTGTGTTGGTTGTAATTTCACGAGCTGGGGCCTCTGGATTCTGTACATAGTGTTGTACCAATTCTATGAGGGATGAAAGATTGACAACTTGCGTGTTTGTATGATGCAGGGTTATACCTTTAACTTTCATGCATGTTTTACCTAACCGTGTTTTATAACCGTACGTCTTGGGCCCTCCTGATACAAATTCAACAATGTGGTTGCCCGGTAGGCTCACAAAGATTACAGAATCTGTGTTGTGGTACAGAACCCTGTCAGGCATTTTATCCATGACATCATAAAGCTCGAGCCGGGCATAAGCGGTGGTGAAGGCCGCGATGAACACATTGCTGTATCTGGGGACCTTTGGAAAACACTTAGTAAGTTTCCACTGTACCAGAGCTACTGCTTCTGGAAGAAATGAAGTGTGAGATGTCATACTCATCTGAAAACATGAATTGCAGAAACTGTTCAGGATCATGGATCAAGGTTATGTTTGGCTGGTTGCTTCTCTGACCAAATTGAAAAACTGTCTCTTGGCTTTGTCTACTGAAATATTGTTTGGGTCTAAACAAACACCCTCCTTCTCCCAGCACATAGGCAGCCTTGTCAGAATCATCAGAAACCCAAGAGGGGTATCCTGACGCTTCTTATTTGCCCTTTAAATGCGTCTTAATGTAGTCACTGAAAAGAGAATCGGACCTATCAAGGGAAACGCCAAATTTCAAAGATTTTGTCGATGATGTAACCTTTTTCAATAGCTTTAATCATTTCAGTGGTACACCATACACCTGTGAGAGAACGCAACTCATCAGAATGTTCACACTCACCTTGATGCTCAGATTCTGCGCAGGCAAAGTGGAAACATTAATTGACCAGAGACTCTGTACGGTAACACAGGTATTGCAAGTTTTCTTGGGGTATATACCCTGGCTTTGACCAGACCTAAATAGTTTTCGATCGGTTCAAAGTCACGGAAGATGATGATGGGGTGATTTGTTGGGTAAACTTTAGTTTTGTTCACGAACGGGTATAGACTGGTGAAATCAAAATAGTGTATTTGCTCACCTTCTTGAGCCTTGTTGTAAAGTTGCAACGCATTAGTTCGACCGCCAAACAGAGCATCCCAAGGTTCCAGACGTTCCGGGTAGTCATGATGTCGCAGGAACTCCTGAACCTCGGGACTCTCACGTTTAAGTCTTACCCATTTGTGCTCCCACATAACTACAACATTCAGGTTGTATATGCGACGCAGTGTCAATTTTCTCTTGAAATTTGTGATATATTGAACCAAAATCTGTTTTTGTGAGAGGGTTAATTATGCTTAAATTAAAACATTGAGGGCAAGCATGAAAAAAACACCCCGCAAATTCAACAGCTGTCCGAACGCCGTCCACCTCTGAATACCCATCTAGATAATAGTTACCCATCTTAACCTCCCCCCGGTTCAAGGCATGCTGAATGAAAAGCTTTTCCCGATGACTCACATATTCTAACCATTGAATGGCGGCTGTGGAAAAAGATTTTTGCTGTTGCTCGTAATTATCAGGAGATGCTACTGCAATGGTGTTTTTGGGCAAAAGGTTTGTGCAGTATTGTTTCATGCACACCGAGGCTATTGTAATGCACTGGAACGGGTCTAAACCTGTGCTCCCAAGCACCTCTGTCCTAAACCGCTAAACAAGCTTCCCGCAACATAACAACGTCATTCTGACATTTCTTTTCGAAAGTCAAACACACCCCCAGACACATTATTATACCAGGACATAAATTCCTCCCTCTCCTTTTCCATCATTGTATCAAAACCATAGTACAAGGGAGGTGGGTACGGACCGATGTAATTCTGGTTCCCAATTTTATTCCAGAAATGGGGAAAATGCCCTTTTTTTGCATTGTCAAAACCTAGAGCGCCAGGCATGTCACTCAGCTTCATAGTCAGGAAACAGAGTGAATCAATATACCTCTGTTCAAAAGCCTCATCTGTAATGCACATGAGCTTGCTGCCTTGCGCTATGATGTTTGGTGTCACACCTTGCTTAACCAAATACTGCATCAGCAGGTACCCATCGTAACCCTTCGAATTATGTGCAATGAATGTACTTTGTACTTTGGTGTTCGATACCTTTTTTAAAAAGCCTGTATGCAACCATCACCCTCTGAAGTACAACGCTCGCCATTAAAATTCATGCAACATATGAAATTCGCAATGTGTTCGCCATGGTCCTGCCGACACTCAAAATCATAAAAAACATAACGTACGTTGGGGTGTTCAGTTTTCACAGGTTGTATGTAACACACATGCTCGACTTCAGGGGTCAATACAGCCTTACAGGCTTTGCAGAGCTTTAGACTACATGTGTGTGTTTTAGATGGGTTGCTACTTACGACATACGTATGTTCGCGCACATTTGCCACAGAACTTGCGAGTGTCACATGAACTGAGCATTTTACCGCTAGACTCCTGCCGTTTCAAAACTTTGTTCGTTATAGCAAAACCTCGACCGACAGATTCGCTTACAATCCTTACACCTTATCGTTGTTGTTGAATGATGTGTCAAACATTCTGAGCAAAAACAAATGTTACAATAATGTAAGCAGGAGTGGCTATGTTTTGAGGTGTACGGCATGTAACAAAATGTACAAACATATTGACTGCCTAAGAAACCTGTCAATGATTTGATACCGTAATAATGTCCGCCATCGTGGTACAAAAAAAAAGTTTTTGAGTGTGGTGTGTTGCTCGTTTGAAACTTGTTTAAGACGCCATTATTTGAACTGTGCGCCCATACAACTATCTTGATGTTTAAAAACCTCTCAAACATTTGAATGTCCGAAAAACGAACCTTACGCTGAACACCCAAGCCTATGGAACGTTGTAAATGTTCAACCTCTCTTTCAGCTTCACACGTTGTGAATGTCGGATTTAAAAGATGTGTCAAACACATTGTGAAACAGAGATTGTTGCCAGTGTTGTAGCTAACTATTAAATGTTTTAGCTTTTTGCAAATGCCTTCGCTCTTGAGACATGTTGATAATTTTCGCCGGTCTCCACCGCCATTAGGGTTCTGAATAATGTGTGCCACAAGCATCAGAGTTTCATCCGACAGGATATCAAAATTGCTTTGAACCAACTTTTCAATCATGCTCAAAAAAACCTCCAAAGCTATTTCATCACCGTTTAGCTGTACAGTTACACCCTGAGACAGAGAATCACCCCTTAATTCTAACTGTACGGCATCGCTGGGGTTTGACAGCTCACGCATCTTTAGCCAGTAGATGTTCTAAAGTGTTTAAGACGTGCACATAAAACTGCGTAGTTATCAACATCGTACAAAGATGTGAAGTTAAAACGGAGCTGAATTTCTGTACTGTTGAATGCTGGCCTGCATATTACCTGAATGTCTGCATTATTAATCACCCCACCATTTTGGTTGACTTCTGGAAGTCCATGCAGGTTATTATTGACAGTGCTTTGGGACATCGCTAGTTCTGTAAGGCCATGCGTGTTATTTTCTGTGGTGTTTGGGTTCATACCTGTTTCAACGCGACAAGCGAGTTCACGGTTTACAGAGTCCAGCACTCTTAATAAACCCGCAAACACATCATGCTCTACAGCTTCATTACTTGGTTCATGCGTGTTAATAGAGGCTTCATTAACATCATCAACAAGAGCTAAGAGATGCGGGTTAACATTTTCATGCGGTAAATCTAATTGGTTAGTGTCATGGTTTTCAGCATTTTCTGTGGCAGGTCTTTTACTCTGGCCCTCTGAACACGAACATGTACAAGGTCTTTTAGGAGCCATTTTTACTTTAATAGGATTTCAGCAAGGATCATATAATTATTCAAAATACTTAAACCAAGGCAGTCGCAGGAGGTGTCCTGTTATCCTCTGGTTGTTCGGTGGCTGTTGCTGTCTTTGGAGCTGTTTGTGCCTGTTCTGGCGATGTCCGTGGTCCTCGGCTCCCGCGTTTGTTAGGCCGTCTTTCGTTAGATGGGGTTAAAATATCCCGGTCGATCACCACACCCAATAATTCGGCATCAGTTATTTCACCGCCTGTAAGGAAAAATAAAAAATTAATATAAAAAAAAAATAATTCAAATTACAAAATTAAAAATTAAAAAAGACTTAAATAAGCAAACATTTATTTTAAAACACACACACGCATACGCGTTTTTGCTACCTCGTGGGAACACCAGAGATGATGCCACCATTTGGGGACATTGCTTTCTGTACATGATAGAGCCAAAGTAATGACGTAGCTGAGTTTAAAAAAATTCTAGACCAAGGAAACCAGTTGAGATGTAGCAATTTCATTGAAATAAAGGCAGCTGACATTTCAGCAGCTACTGGGGACAGTTTCAGGTCACCCAAGTGACGACTTGTGTGTCAACGTGTGTAGTCATTGACGTCATCAACAGGTCCTATCCAAACTGGGGACCAACATGTGTATTCTTAAGCACAATTGGGAACAGAAGTACAAGGGAATCAGAGTTATATCATGTATTAATTATGTTAGATATTGATTGATAATTATTAATTATGTTAGATACTAGTCATGTTCTATTGGACGATGCATTTTAGGTTCACTTTTTGTAATTAAAAAGTAAAACGTGTTAAACAGAATATAAGAGAGTTACTGGCATCTTTGCCCATTGTCAATTATGTTTCATATATACAAAATGTATATATGTACAAAATGTATATAATTTCAAATAGAAAATATCACAGACGAACAATAGAAAATAGAAAATGGTTTTAATTTCAATGACCACAAACACTTCAAATGTTTTGAGGACCAATCAGTTCCTCCAAATTAAGTGCTCTTTAGCCAGATAATTACTAGCAGTGGACTTTTACAGTGGACACATGTAACATCAGAAAGTAAAACAAAGCAATCCATTCCTGGATGGCTGGAATTAGCCAATTTAGATAATCCTGATGCGCTTCAAATACTTTTAAAATCAGATTAAGATTCTAAAAGAATCTTCATCAAACTATCGCTCTAGCCAACTGTGCTGAGCTGTATATATATAAAAAAAGACAAACCAGGCCTCCATGAATGGCATTACCACCCTTTCATTGGAAACAACTATTTTAATGGTTGGTTTGCCTGCCCGATTCTTACAATGAACAGTTTAACACACCTCAAATGTATACAAATATAAATGTGCCACAATATAGCCTAACGTCAGATTTCGTAAATTGACCAAATTGAACTGAAACAAAACCACAGGTTGACTCAGTTGTGTTCAGAAAGATGATTCCTAAGAAGAGAAGGGACTGAATATGATGTTATGATTATTTTTTACCTTCTCTTTGATAGGCCGTTATACGGTTTTTCACAAAAGATATTACCGCTGTCCAGTCTCGCTCCTTATGGGCTTGAGGTGCTGCTTTGATGCAAGCTAGGCACTGTGCTTTACCAGGTGTCCTTCCAGCAGTGATGAACATCATCATGCTGGTTTCAACAGCCTGTACCTCTTCAGTTGTTCATTTCCTTTTCTTTGACTTAGCTGGACCTTGATAAAGCAGGACAATTCAGATCGAAAACATAATTTAGAATGTACCATGTTCCATCGTCAATGCCAATTATATATACCTCACTCCAAAATGAATGGCAAGTCAAAAATTACATCTTCAATCTGTATAAATTAAAATTGTTTCCCAACTTTACACATTGGCCAACAGTTGAGGCATTTGTAGAGTGCCTTTTCCCCTAGGTAAGCACCTTTTACACATTGGACCATGTGTATTGATTGGGCCACGGTCCACTACGAATTTGGCCCTACCCAAAGTATTACTTGGAAGGAATTACAATAAAAATTATTTGTGAAAAAGCTATTAAATACAAAAACTGTTCTGGGATAAAACCACCCTCACCCACCCCCTCTTAATGTTTCTTACCAGGCAAGTCTCCATTTTCAATCTTCTTGGCTTCTACAGATTCCTTAGTCTTTGCTGCTTTTGATGGGCCTTAGAAAGACAATGGAATCCAGAAAATGTGTGGAATGATTGGTGGTTCTCAAAGGTTAAGTTGATAACCTCAGTAATGAAAAAAGATACTGGTGTCAATTTGAAAAAATGAATGCTGTTAACTTTCAGTAGTCTATTAGTGACTATTTAGATCAGCTGTGCAGAACTGGAACAAAGACATCTGTATCCTCCAAGAAATGAGACCATTGTACTAATACAACAGCTTTTAGTCAATGTAGAGTGTCCCTAGCCTTTATTACTTAGCCCTCATAAATATTTTTAAAGTATCATATTTCATATTTGGTCGCATATCCTTTACATGCTGTTACTTCCTGAAGTCTGTGACCATCAACATCAAAAAAACTGTCTGAGCTATCAAACGAGCCCCAAACCATCACTCTGTTGCCAGATATGGAGTAGATGTGGATGGATCACTGCAAGGGTTATTTCTCCGGACTCATTTTCCTATAGAACTCTATGGGGAAAAAAGTCAGGAGAAACAACCCTTAAAGTGATCCATCCACATCTACTCCATATCTGGAAACAGAGTGATGGTTTGGGGCTCGTTTGATAGCTCAGACCCTTGATAACTTACAGCCATTTAGCCAGCCATGTGTTCCATACTGTACCAGTGTAATTTACAGCTGAATCTAGTCTCACCCCCCAATTTCCATAGAGATCCATTCAAATGCAGAGAGGTTATAGTATCGCTTGTAACAGTACCTGAAAATAAGATATCGACAGTTTTTTTGATGTTGATGGTCACAGACTTCAGGAAGTAACAGCATGTAAAGGATATGCGACCAAATATGAAATATGATACTTTAAAAATACGTTAAAGCAAAGGGTATGAATACTTATGTAAATGAGAAATTTTATTTTTTTATTTTTAATATATTTGCAAAAATCTCAAAAAAACTTTTTCACATTGTCATTATGGGGTGTTGTGTGTAGAATTTTGAGGGAAAAAAGGAATTTAATCAATTTTGGAATAAGGCTGTAACAGAACAAAATGTGGAAAAAGTGAAGCGCTGTGAATAATTTCCGGATGCACTGTATATTGTTTATTTTTCTTTTGTAACATATTTTTTTTGTGCATTGCCAGTCAGGGGTGGCATTAATTCTGGAGCCCACTGTAAATGTATTGTCTATGCATGTTGTTTACCTGATGTGTCTCTATCCTCTGAGGTCTCCTCTTCCATCGATTCCTTTCGCTTTGCCAGGCCTTGAGAAAATACCCAATTAAGGTGACCATCACTGTTACCAATTATGAATGCAATGCCAAAACTGAGGACTACAATCAGCTAATGTTGTGCCTATGTAATGAGTGAGAAGAACTCGCCCATGGTGAGATTTGAACTGAACCTCTCACAGGCTACTAGTCAGCTCAAGGCAAAATCACCCATAGGTAAGGGTAGCGTCAGCATCCATTACTTCTAATTCTAAATCAGTATAGTCCTGCTCGAACAAGTATGGTTCAACTACAAATTCCACCCAGTCATCTTCTTCATAGTCAGACATTTCGCTAAGAAAACAAATGCTAGCTGCTTCTTTTTTTTACAGGCAGCCTAAACACTAGCAAGCTATCTTCCAGTCTACTTCCATATCACGATGTGACACTGGCCACTGTTATCACGCGGAGTGATACCAAGTTACCAGAACTCTTACCGGATGTTCATAAATCTAAGCAGAAACTGAAACGACATAATCATATACAGTCATTTGAACAAAAATATCGTCCTTGTGCACTCTGTAATAATATGTGCATTTTAGTTTCCAACATCGACACCTGTAAAGCTGTTGTTAATGAAACAAGACAGGTGTACCATTTACAATACAAACTTAGATTTGTTTATTTTCAGAATTTAAGTCAAAATAAAGTGCCACAAATGCAAAAAGGTTTTTCTTTAGTTTGCAACAAAATACTGAGAGCTACATAAGTGAAACAGGTAAATCTATACATTTCCTGCATCATAAACTCCATGTCCACAAGTGTGCAAAATCTGAGGATGACATGCAGAACTACTAAAGGTCTATGATGCAAAATATAGGCAGTGTGCCCTGTTGTCCAAATTTATCCAAATGGCTAAATTGTGCACTGCTCTAAATAAAAAAAGAAAGATATATTTAACTACAAATACAGTTTTGGCTCATAAAACTCACCTTTGCATCATTTTCAAGTGGGAATTATGATAATTTCATCAGTATAGGGGGGTAGACATCTATGGGTCCAAAACCCCTATCCAAAACGTCATAAAATGAATTACATTTGTTTTGTCCATTATAAAGCATATACATTATAATGCATATACATTTTCTGATGGTTTAAGATAAAAAAAATTGGTATCACAGTGTTACATACACCTAAATATGTAGCCTAATCATTCACTCTTGTACCTCAATAAAACATCACTTTTACCTCTACTCTACAGTATGCATGCTTTTGCCCCGGGATTGCATTTTTCTGTAATTTGTTAATGTTCCCATTCATAATTTCTCCAAGGAAAATGTTTATATTAATCTACCACATATCAGTGCACAGTACGTAAATTGGAATGAGCATGAAAATTGGTAGCCTAAATCGAAAATAAAATTAACGATTGCACTACAGTATGGGAAATGCACTCAAAATGCGAAAATAACAATAGGCCTATCAATCATATTGGAAAGATAGTGCTCAAGTGGAAAAATGGACGTACATATGTAGCCAGCGAGACCAACTGCATTTTAGACGCAAAATTGCATATCGGGAAGGGAGAACTCCAGTTGTGGAACGCGTTCTCTATAGCTTGCGTAATACTAGACCATTAAAACGAAAACTGCCGTTACGCTGGGCTGAAATTAATTGTTCAAAGCACCAAATAAGACATGGCATATACCGTTGCTAAGGTTATAATGTACTCTATTGGATAAAAGAGCCGACAATTACATGCTGTATCAAGTTTAAAGTTTAGATCTCTAGAATGTAGTAGTACAGTTGTCACATTAGACATAAACTGTATGACAATGTACTGAGAGTACAGATTTATTTGTTATGAGTGGTAAGGTGAATAAGGTATTAACTAGCTTAACCAATTTAACCTAAACAAAGAGCATTTTTTATTTCAATTTTTTACAAAAGCTCCTTCCTGGCTTTGTTGGAGGCAACGGTGTTGCTTTTTGCTCATATGATTGTTTCATGTTCTTATCCATCCATTATATCTGTCCGTATCAGTCTTTTCTCCCCACAGGACAGAAATACGTTGCTCTAATACAGCCCATGCTGCACCGCTATAGGCTCATTGTTGCAGACACCGGCCCTTTTATGGGAACGCGCACAGAGCTTGATTAATATTGCCTGTGTTCACGTAACAAGTTGATAACCACATTTGTAGTACCGGTTAAGCCAGATTGCGGTGTTTAGGCTTTCTGAAGCCAGCTAACACAAAGAAACCCTGGCTATGTTAAGCTTCCTTTGTAGTATACCCCCCAGGGCTTTTCACAGTGTTTTTGGCATACGATCAGGCTATTGTTGGGTTTATCTTATGACAGAATTCAAATTTTATATGATGAATAAATATATTTATGAACTCACATATAGACGCTATTGTCCACTATGTCATGCATGGGTAGGTATAGACTGGGTGGGGTGCTTGTTAAATGGACTTGCTACGGGAAAATAGTGACACTTAGAAACTGTATTCAGCAGAGTTTTTCACAAATCGACTAACTAATAATGATCGATTAACTAATAAAGTTAAAACACAGAGGTCTTGTCCGAATCAGCACTCTTCCACACTGTTGAGTAGCCTTGGTGAGTAGATAGGGCGAGAAAGTCGCAGAGTACGCAAACATTTTTCAACTTGCAGTATACTTCAAACACCTGGATGACACACTTACTTCCGGGGTTTCACTGAATACATTCGGGAGCACACTTTTCAAGTATGCGAACATTTTGGTCACATAAATATGACGTGAAGCTTCGTTTAAAAAAAATTAGGCACAGCTTTGCTGACGTTTTCCTTCAAATACAACAAAAACAACACGTGACATGGCAGCGCAAGAGTGGGGTGCAGGGTTGCCAGATCTTGCAAGACTTTCCAACCAAATGGTGGCTCAAAATCAACTAGCCTAAAATATATTTTTAACCGAAACCAATGTATTTGAAATAGAAATAATCGTATTTTGACTTTTTAAAATAAGTGCGTGCTTTGCGACTTTTAATTTTTACCTGTGACTGCACTTTGAAAGTATCCCAATTTAGCTGTAAAACTGCGGATATGGCAACACTGGTGGGACGTCTAAGGACCTGCTTACGACACTTCCACTGTGCGGTTGGAAAATTGTATGGCGGATATTTTTTGTGGACTGCTAAACAGTGCACATTAAACAGCACACTTCGGCCAGTGCACTGTACGCAGGAGACAGGGCTCTGATTCGGTCACAGCCAGAGTCTGATTTCCACTAATAGTTTGGCTGCAGGAGCAACAAATGTCTCAGTTGAGCAAAAAGGTCCCGCCAGCGTCACCTTCTACGCAAAGGACTTAACATGTTAGTAATCGGCCAGTTCTTCGAGTGTGATTGGTGTGTCAAGGTCTGGTATGTGTCTCGACGAACGTCCAAATTAGCTCCTGGATGGTTTCTTGATTGAGCTTGTCTTCGACGAACCCTTTGTAGTTACTTAGGGTAGCATCACCCATTTTGATTAATAGGGAGCCACAGACTTAAATTAGGTTGATCGTACTTCCTGGAGATCCCGACAGAATCCAAAGTACGGGTTTGTACCCACAAGTCGGATCGCATTGAAGGCTTTGGTCCATTCTTCAGGGTACATCCTTCTAACAAGTGGCTAAGGGAACTCTGGATGTTCATGACGTGCCTTGGCAATCGCACCCAGACTAGTTAGACCTGAAACCACAGCTTGGGCTAAGGTGACCCGAAGACGAATTGCTGCTATGGGGATGAACGCCAGCCACCTCCTGATGACTCCCGCCATGTTACCATCATCGAAGAGATGCCCAAAATTCCTCCAGGTCAAACTCACGTCAGCTTTGTCAAACATTTCTGCCACTTGTGGCATCACCGGTTGGAGATCAGAGATCAACCGTGTTAACTTAGAGGTGGAGAATTCGCCTCTGACTGCTTATGCCAAGTTCAACAGAAGGACGGGATACAAGCACCTGCTTCTTTGACGGTCTGGAGTCACCATGGCCAGAGTAGGTGTTGAGACAGCTGGTCTCTTAAGTATAGCACCTTGTCGCCATCCGCGAGCTTCTCGATCCCACAAGTAAAGGAGGTCATCTGGAGCTCGACATTCAGCCTCTGCAACTCGGGCTATTTCGCGGACACCATCTATGAACCACCCTAAGTCTCTTCGGGTCTAGACATTTCCTAACTACCTAGCCAACTCTTCTTGAGCCTCAGGCATGGGTAGGATTTGATCCACTGGCAGTACGGGGCCATGACCTCCATGATCAATTGTTGGCGTCTCATGGCCATTTGCCTCACTCAGATCTGGCAAATTATCGCAGCGGTGACCAGGCCGTCCAGGGTCTGTTACGACCCCTAATCTGTTACGACCCGAAAACCCAGCAATGTTGCAATAACAAAGAGGGCGGAGTTTGTCATAACATCAAACAACCACAACACAGACTCAATCGAGCACACAGGTTTAAAAAGAGAAAATGATCATTTAATAACATAGAGTTGGGAAGGGTTTCATAAACTAGTAATGTCAATCTCTAATTAAATAGTCCATGACACCCAATTACATATAGTATAAATTGTCCATTGTTTTCAAAGTCTTCTTCTTCCGTTTCCTTCAACTCAGTTCATAAGACTAACTTGCCTGCAAGCGTGACAGATGTCCTCACGGGGCACAAGAGCCGATGGCACCCGAACACCTCCATATCGGCCAGGCTCAGACACTGATCCCGAAAACGCCAGGGAGGATAGAGGTTGTGCTTGAGAACGCAAAACCCTTGCTGCTCGTGCACTCAAACCACCCCCGTACACACACTCGAACTGCCCCTTGAGCAGATACCCAAGCCCCTGGAAGTGACCCCACACGTGGCCCAGCAACTAGACCTGCTAATCCCACCAATGCCCCGCCAGCTCGCCCCGAAGTTGTCCGCCCACGGCACGACGAGTGACCGGAGGATCTGCGTGGTCCGGACGAGGCAATGGACCGCCTCGGTACGATAATATGACCCTCAAAGAATGGATGTGAGACAGGTTAGTGAGGGTAGGACCCGAAATGCACGACTCAGAAGCAGTGACTGATGATAAAGTCCCGTCAGGGCTTTATTACAGGAAAATCCAAAGAGCGTAGTCAAAACACAAGCAATGGTCATAAACGGGTAATCCAGCCAAAAAACCAAAGTACAGTACCGAGGGAGAAGGCAGTCTCGGAATCGGTACACCATGCAAAAAGTGGGTAACCAGAGTAGCGGTCAGCGGGGCAGTAGTACAGGCAGACGGTAGGCAGGCTCGAGGTCGAAGACGGTGCAAGAGTCAAGACTGGAGTCTGCTCCGCAGGGCAAAAGTACAAAGACAGCAGGCAATAACTCGAGGTACAGGCAGGCAGTGGTCAACAAAACAGAAGTCAGTAACGGTGGTCAAAAACAGGCTTGGATCGTAAACAAAAGACAGGCTTGGAAAAACGCTCAAGAGTGCACTGAAAACAGGAGGCAACAATTTTGCGAAGACAAGACATGAACACTGAGCTTATATGCAGGTGTAGACAGGTGCAGACACTTAGCTTGAGAGCAGCATGTGAATGGAAATCAGGTGTGGAAGGCTGACGAGGTAACAAGATAATTAGTAATCGTTAGTAATTAACCTATCCTGACCTAGCGTTAGTAAATTAGTAAATGACATGCATGAGAAACATAAGGTAAACATGAACACATGGTTAGAGAGTTAGTATTAACCAATCCTGATCTAATGTTAGTAGATTAGTAAATAGACATGGGAGAATGAAACAATTAGGGAAGCGTGAGCGACAGCAAGAGAGAGAGAGAGAGGGAAACAGCATGAACGCAAGGCTGCGGAAAAACACGGAAATGTGTATGCTAAACAATGAGCGGAAAACGTAACATGAATAAAATATAAAACGTGACATGACAAGAAAATAAATCGTAACAATAATCAAACAATAAACGTGACGTGACATGACATGAAAATGAAACGTAACAAGAATTAAACATAAAACATGGCGTGACTAGACTAAACACAATACGTGACATTAACAAGAAATCTAACTAAGACGGAAATTAAACATAAAACATGACATGACAGGCTAGAATCGTGACAGGATGTCTCACATGAGATTAGCAATGAAGACCTTGAGAGCGCCGGGTCCTCTTTGTGGTGACAACCCGTTTGCAGCAGTCATGCCAGAACGCGCCGGAAGACCACGAGATCACATGAGGTATGAGGTCCAGACAATGCCAATGTATTTGGCTGTCTGGGTTCTACAGAGTACGCATTACGCATTGGTTATCCGACACGTGAACTATCCGCCAATGGTTCGTGCAGACATGGCACGTTCTAACTTGATCCCGGACAAGCCTCCAATCTGTTACGTCCCAAAATCCACCTGTGTTACAATAACCAGGTGTACAGCAGGAGTTAACACTAAGCCACTTAAATGCAAACCACAACCTCTAAGATAAACCTAGTCAAGTACTAAGTGATTTAAAAGACAAAATGTTTATTAACTCAGACACGTATGGTAGGAACTAACTTAGCTATTCTCTAAACATATAACATTACATTACATTCATTTAGCAGACGCTTTTATGCAGTAAGTGCATACAGAGACATCATCAAGATCACTACAGAACAGACAAGACAAAGCACATCCTTCCCATAATGTAGCAGCTATCCCTAGTAATGAACGTTGACTGTAGTTCACAGTAAGCTGTGGGTAAATCAGCAATACTACACTTCTATTCTAAATACTATAATAAACAGACAGGAAAACACAGGGAACTAGTAAACAGGGAACTGATATTCCTAGGTGAGGATATCAGTCAAGGTGGAGTCTGAAGAGGTGTGTCTTCAGGCCTCGACGGAATGCAGGCAGGGTTGGAGTAGAACGTAGCATAACAGTTTGGCTACAAAGGCTGCATGCTCTCACCAGGCAGCAAGTATCCAAAAATCTGACCCATGTCCGGATGACAAAAGGGTCTTCTCCTCCTGGTCTAGCGGGATCGTTGCTGTGGTAGTATTCAGCAGCTTTAGTAAATTCACGGGCTATTTACTGTAGTCTGTTAACACAAAACTTGTGGAAGCGTCGTGAAAGTCGTGTTGATCGCTAGCATCAGGAACTCAAACTCTCGATGCACACGAAGACAAGGTATATATAGTCTCGCATCTTTAATAATCCCGCTGCTCTGCGACGGTCCTCGGTGTCCCCAGCTATGGCATCTTCTCAAACATTGCGACATCCACATCTCCATGTAGGCTGAAGATGGTTGCCAGGCAACAGCATAGTCTTCTCTCAGCGCAGCTCCCAGATTCTCCACGTAGGACCATGACGTCAGCATCTCCATCTGTAGGGGAGACACAGACAGACCCAGCAGCCCAAAGCCAAGCAAACACAAAGCAGGGGAGGCAGAGAAACAAAGGAAGGTAACACATCCTGTGAAAAGATTACAAAAAAGCTTGGAAAACAGGAATAATAATTGATTATAACAATAAGTGAATGAATACAGTGAATAATAGATTACTTGCAATAGGCTATACACTAGGACATTAACTGAGCAGGGTGGTATGTTAACTAGCTAGAGGCACACTTAACGAACAAATTGATTATTGCCCAAAGTGTAATATAATCTTGCATAACTTAGAGTTCAATAGGAAAACGAGTCAGGAGAAACAACCCTTAAAATGATCCATCCATATCTACTGCATATCTGGCAGCAGAGTTATGGTTTGAGGCTCATTTGATACCTCAGACCCTTGATGACTTACAGCCATTTAGCCAATACTATTCCTGTTAATTTTACATCTTAATCTAGTCCCAGCCCCCAATTCCCATAGAGATTCATTCAAATGCAGAGAGGTTATAGTATCACTTGTAAGAGTACCTGAACATTTTTTGAGACTTCTGATATCCTTTAATACCCAGTTATGATAGCATCACCTGTTTACCTATGGAATGTTCCAAACAAGTGTTTTTTGAACTACCCCGTCTTTTTTTTTTTTTTTGCCCCTGTCCCAACTTTTTTGGAACGTGTTGCAGGCATCAAATTCGGAATTAGCGCATATTTACAAAGATCAATAAAGTTGTTAAGGAAAAACATGAAATATCTAGTCTTTGCACTGTTTTCAATTAAATATATGTAAAAGAGAATTTAGAAATCATTGCTTTCTTCTTTTATGTGCATTTTACATACTGTCCCAACTTTTTTGGAATTGGGGTTTGTATGATCTTATTGGTTGTAGGAATTGCTCCCCCCTTGACCCAGCTTACTGCGCAGATTTTCTGTGGGAAATTATAAGGATATTTATCCTGTTAGACAAATAATTCTCACATATCTAAGTTCGTCTTGACCTCCTGAACAAGTGCACACCAAGATTGATTACTCAGTTAATGCAAGTTTAAATATGACTCTATTTTTGACACGTATTTTGGGTATCTAATTTAAACAAGTGCAACTATTTTTATGACCATATTATTCGCCAATATAATTGTCACATTATTTTACCTGCCAAGAATTCAATTTTAGCTATTCCATTGTAGTGAATGAGATGCTGTCATTCCTTTGCTGTACTAAAAGATGGCAATGTTGATCTGTTATAACTACGAAGGAACGTGGGCTGTTCACAGTGGATTAATAATAATACATTATATTTATATAGCGCTTTTCAAGGTACTCCATCACTTTACATAAGTACACACAGGATAGAAAAAATGTATTGGATCAATATAAAAGATTTAAGAAATAGAAAAGTAAAGAAAAAAGAGAAATATAAGGGAGAGGTAAAAGGTAGTTATTAAAAGAAATGGTGAAAAGATGGGTTTTGAGGGCTTTTTTAAAGGATGGCAGAGTGTCTGCCTTTCAGATGTGACTGGGGAGAGCATTCCAGAGGGAGGGGGCAACAGCAGTGAAGGCCCTGTCACCCCAGGTCCGGTGCTTTGTCCTGATGGTTGGCATCAGTGGACCTGAGGTGACGGGTAGGGGTGTGGTGTTGGAGGAGGTCAGAGAGGGGGGGGGGGGGGTTTACATGAGGGATGAATGAGAGGGAGGGGTCAAGGATGATTCCAAGGTTGCGGACATAGGTGGAGGGGGGTGACAATGGAGCCATCCATGTTAATTGAGAAATCCTGGGTGGAGCGGGTGAGAGTTGTCCAGTAGCAGTAGTAGCGTTGGGCAGTGGTAGAAGGGAGGATCCAGTAATCCGCAGCAAGGTCCAGAACTTTGAAGGGACGGAAGCAGGTGAAACAGTTCGTACACGTAAGCCAGTGTTGCAGGAAAGCGCCATCAGATGTGTAAAAATGTATTAGAATAGCAATCCAGTAGTATCCAGGCAGGAGACAAAAACATGTACCAAGAAACTAGAAACTAGAAAGTATGCCTAGTTAAAATCGAACAGTAGAGCTTGCTAGAGAGCAAGAAAAACAAATCTAAACTCAGATGGAGAAGCGGCAAACAAAAAACGCCAGTGTCCTCTCCACCTGGAAATAGATATGAGCTAGGATTAAGATAAGAGCTATGGGAGTTAGGGAGAGTTACTACTGTAGGGTCAAAAGTATAATTTAAATTTAGTAATCAGTCTCATGTATTTTATAGGACCCTAGAACAAAAAGCAGAGCATTCCGCTAAAGGAATTGCATTATGGATTTTGACGAGAATCCGTATTCAATCGGAGGTAATGCTGTGTCAAATTACTATTAAACGTGAACAGTACTCTTCATTGTATTACGAGAGATTTTAGATTTATTTTGTGAGTGTGACTTCCGAGCTATGCTTGAAATATTTACGCCAAAACACTAGATGCAAATAATAGTGTTTATTACAAAAAGGGAAAACAATGTAATAAACAGTTATATCCCACGGCGGGGTGACTTGAATATAGAGAGAACACACAAAGGAGGGAAGGGTGCGCGTGCATTTGGCGGAGACAGAGAGGTGAAGAACACGGACACGCGGGTACACGTGGCGGATGAAGGAGGGAAGTATGAATTCTGCTTCAGCCCGCTCAGTAGGTCCGAGAAGCAGCACTCAAGCTCACGGAGGTAATCCTCCACATTATGATCCTGTTTTTCAGGATCAAACCGTTCAATGTCCTTAGCTATGGAGTCCAGATGCTTAAAGCGTGGGCCATCGGAATGCCTTAGTCCCCAGCTACGCGGCTTATGGGACGCATAGTCGCTCTCGGATGAGCTGGACTCTCCCTTGGACCAAGTGGTTCGCGTTCAGGCATGAGCGCCATATGTATTACGCCTAGGCAGTGAGGGTGTGGCTTCTCTGCGATCACGGTAAGTATTGCGATAAATATCGGCCCTACTTCGGGACCGAGAAGCAGAGTCACGACGTGACACACTTGATTTTCTGCTAAACGGCGAAGTGGAGTTGCGGCGCCATGTATCTGACCTCCTTCTGGGAGGGGATGCGGATTCATACCGTGACGCGTCTCTACTCCTCCTGGACAGAGAGACAGAAATGTACCGTGAAGTGTCTCTACTCCTTCTCGGCGGGGAAACAAAATCGTACCGGGACGTACCTCTGCTCCTTCATACCATACACTTCTACAGCCACGACCTCCACAAAGTGGGGGTGAGGCTATAAAATGGACGTCTTGTTCCCTTTTCCGAGAGGGAAGGAAAGGGGGAAGCAACCCACTCCTCCTCTTCTCTAGAGGGCTAGCGAGTAAGTGAGTCACAGGTTAAACGACGGCATTCAGTAGAGCGCCCGCTGGGCCCATGTTGAGAATGGGCACCCAGGCGCCCATTGAGAACTCTTTGCGAGTCATTACATTACATCACATTATAGGCATTTAGCAGACGCTCTTATCCAGAGCGACTTACACAACTTCTTATTGCATTTATCCAATTATACAGCTGGATATGTACTGAAGCAATTCAGGTTAAGTACCTTGCTCAAGGGTACAACGGCAGTGTCCTACCTGGGAATCGAACCTGCAACCTTTCGGTTACAAGTCCAGTTCCTTAACCATTATTATTAATGGTTATCTGAGACTGAGTATTCTCCTTCCTCAAAGCGATCATGGAGGAAGCTCATAAGGGACACTCTAGCTGGGTGGCCGGGCCTGGAGGCAGGGGGCTCCCGCACCTTTCCGTGGGAAAGCAACGAGGTGGCTGCAGCCTGGCTTAGCTCACTCATCAAGCCTGGAGGTGCACTCCTCTAAGGCTCCAATGGCTCTTTTGAGGTCATGACAGAGATCATGCACCTCAGAGTTGAGCCTCTCATTACTCCGGCTCAGCACCTTAATTTCTGCACGCAGAGTTTTTATCTCTAAGCCCACCTGTCGGTGGTAGAGCATAAATAAACACCCCACGGTTTCTTGAACTGTCAGCGTTTCCGGAGAGGGATCTTGTACTAGCTGAACTAGGCGATTCACCTCTGCCTCACACTCCTCGGCAATATGCTGTTGGAGTTCATCCCTGTCTTGATCAGACAACTGGCTGAGCTGGGAAACAAATTCAGAGAGGGTAATTTGTTCTCCAGAGGTGGAAGGGTTCCCTCCATGTCTGAAACCTGGGAAAAGCAGACACTCATTTTGGAACCTATTTAGAGAAACAATAAAGCAAAAAAAACATTTACATTAAAGTAAAACAAAAAAAAGAAACAAATAGTTATTCTCAAAATTGAGGGGGTACAACGTGATGCGGTTTCAAGGCGTGCTGCCAAAAATACAACCAGATAGTCACTACCGTACACTGCCTGTAGGGTCCCTGCCCTATACTGCACAGGCCCAACGGGGTGCGTAATTGACTAATTGACTGCGGTTTACTTATGCTTGGAGAATACACATAGCAACAGTGTAGTTGCTGAGGTATCATGCGGTAATAGCACTCACTTCAAACACAAGGGTTGCAGGGGTAGAAGCAAATTTAAATATGTGTTGAGAGAAATGGAAAAGAATATATAGAAAAATAAACTCCAAAGTTGTTAC